>CM038218.1:171038304-171638304 GCA_021442155.1 Cymbidium sinense | reverse complement strand
AAGACCATTTCTTTAACTTGAGAGTAGTTTTCAAACAGTTAAGATAATACAACCTCAAAATGAACCCCCTGAAGTGTGCATTCAGAGTAGCTTTAAGAAAAATCCTTGGGTTTGTTGTCGACACTGGGGAATTGAAATCGATCTAGAAAAAATCAAAGTGATATTAGAAAAGCCAACCCCTAAAAGTCTAACACAGATCAGGTCATTCCAAGGGCGGTTGGCATATCTAAGATGCTTCATTTCTAACGTATCTAGAAGATGCCAACCATTCTCAGCACTTAACAAAAAGGATGCCAAGTTCAAATGGGATGATAAGTTCCAGCATGCTTTCAAAGACATCAAGCAATATTTGATGGCCAATCCTAGTAGCCCCTATCTTGGGCAAGCTATTCATATTATATACTGCTGCATTAGATGACTCCCTTGATGCTTTGTTGGCTCAAAACAATGACGAAGGGAAGGAGAATGCTCTCTATTATCTCAGTCATCTTCTAATCCTGCGAAAACTATCCACCTATTGAAAAGCACTATATAGCTTTAATCTTTGCATCCCAAAAGCTACGACACTACATGCTTTCTCATAAGGTGAACTTGATCTCTAGAGCAATCCACTGTAATATCTCATGACATGGCTGACTTTATCTGGATGGTTGGCGCGTTGGTCCATAATTTTATCTCAGTTTGACATAATATTCGTACCCATCCATACCGTAAAAGGACAAGCACTTGCAAATTTCTTAGCGCATCTCCTACTTCTTTTAACGATCTCCCGATGAAAAAATCATGAACTTAGAGTACTGATGCTCGGATGTACTTTGATGGTTCAACTTCTTCTCAAAGAGGTGAAGAACCATAATTTACTATCCTAGGGAAGGCAGGGGTAGGAATAGTTATCCTAACTCTTGACCATGATGTAATGAGATTCTCATATCATCTGTCCAATCCATGCACCAATAATGAAGTTGAATATAAGGCTCTGATTGTTAGTCTGGAGTTAGTCATTATACTATGCATCTAGAGTATCAACATCTTTGGAGATTCTCAGTTAGTCATCAACCAAATTATTGGGTAATATAAAGTTCTAAAACTTAAACTCCATCATTACCACAAGTATACCATGGAATTATTGGCTCAAATCCCAAAGGTTACCATCTATAAGATTCCTCGAGGAGAGAATGCAGTAGCAGACATATTAGCCAAGCTTGTCAATGAGTTGGCATGTCCAGAAGATGAGTCCATTCCAATAAGGGTCCAAAATAGATAAGTATCCTTATGATGGAACTCATTGAGATTCTCTCTCTTGAAGGGAGGTTATCATTGCCAAAAGGATGAGGAGTTTGGAGGCAACCATTCATGGATTACTTAAATATGGGCAAACTACCTCAAGAAATCACTAGCACCGGTGAAGCCCTTTATGCTCTTGTGGCTGTGCCGTATCCTTCGATTATATGTGGTTACCTTATTTGGACAAACACGAATCCCGAAGAATAATGACCGAGGTACACTCAGGGTTATGTGGAGCGCATCAATCTGGTCCAAAGATGAAAGCCAAGATCAAGAGATTAGGATACTACTAGCCTTCTAGCAGATGTCACCAAAGTCAGGTACACGGTGTGGTCCTACATCAACTACCCAATATTCTACATCCTACATTGGCCTCATGGCCATTTGAGTGTTGGGGATCGACATATCCAGATTGATCCTTCTTCTTTCAGGTCATATTTGTCCTAGCCCATTACTTTTCCAAGTGGAGGCAATCCCACTTAGAGAGGTCACTCTGCATGTTCTCTAATTTTTTAGGAACCATATCATTATATAGGTTTGATGCCCGATGAATTATATCCGATAATGATGCATTCAAAGCAATAAAATTAATAACTTTGCTCAAGGCATCATAGATTAGATATTCTACCATCTACTATCCAAGGAATGGCAAATTCAACAAAACTCTCATCAAATATTAAAGATACTATATGACAACAATAATGATGGCAAATTTAGTTGAAGCCTGGTCTTACCGCATCTGAGAACTCCAACTCAATCTACCCCTTTCTCCTTAATGTATGGGTCTGAAGCCGTTCTACCATTAAAAGTCCAACTCCCATCACTAAGGATAGCCATGGGTAGCAAATCACAACGGAATAAAACACCAAGTTATGGTTAGAAGAGCTCAAAGGTTTGGAGGAGAAATTCCTACGGGCATGCCAGAACCTCGAGTTATACGAAGCTAAGCTGATTCAAGCTCATAACAAGTTGGTCCATCCTAGAGATTTTCAAGTATGAGAGCTTATTTTAGTTCTAAGATGACTACTTATTGCCCGTGAAAAGATGGGAGGCAAGTTTGAATCCACTTGGGAAGGACCTTATCCCATAGAGAAGGCCTACCAAAGTGGATCGAATCAACTCATAAATTATAAGGGAGAGCGCTTGATGCTTCCAATCAATGGGCTCTACCTAAAGAAATATTATCCATAAATTTTGTTTGAAAATAATTATCAATAAAACTTCTTTTCATGTTAAATTTCATTTCTTCTATGTTAGAAATATCTTTTGCTTATGAATCTACCATGATGTATTTAGGGTAGGTATAAGAGAACCCAGAGGATCCTATCCCTCCCAACATAAACAAAACTACAAAATGATCCTCCGGTCTATTGATGGGTGTAAGAGAACCAAGCATCCTATTTCCTCTTTCAACACAAATAAACATATACCTTTGTCTGCTATTTTGGCGTGGGAGCAAGCCCCTGTGGCACTCACTCTTTACGCACTAGGTGAGCTACATACCTACAGTATGTCACCCTAGTGGTCACTTGTTGGAGGATGTGAGTCCACTGCTTTCTTCCAACTTGACCATTGCAAACCAGCCTTGTTAATGGTAGATTTCCTTTGCTTGAAGCTATCTCATGTTGACTTTGCTTAAGGAGATGTGAGTCCCCGTGCTTTCTTCTTGAACTAGCCATCATGCTAACTAGGTTGAGTATATTTGAGGTTTAGGATAAGTCCTCCAAAGGCTCCTTTCCTCTTGACTACATTTGAGTTGATGTAAGTCCTCTAGTGGCATTCACTCAATAGTTACCCTAGGTCGGATGGCACATGCAAGATGAACTAGCAATCAATTCTTCTTTAAGAGGGATGTGAGTCCCCAGCTTTCTTGGAGGGTTGATTGTTGCAATCGATGGGCAAACCAGGTTGGTGATGCTCTCTGTCGACTCACACAGTGGATACATCACTCTTGGCAGATGTGAGTCCCCATGATTTCTCTTTGAGTTGCCGAATACCTATTTTATATATGACTAGTCATGTTATCTTCTCCAGGGTGTTGGATTAAGCCTTTGGCGGCCCCATCCCTTACGGGAATTTTATTTGAATCACGTCCTTTGCGACCCCATTTAGACACTACCCAGGTTACCTTTGGATCGGACAATCCCGCTTTCCTAATAACCACCCCTGTGGTTAGAGAATTTGTTCAGTGGATGCGCACATTCTCCCTTGGTCCAGTAAGTTTAAAATAAGACTAGGTTGATATAAGCTCCTTCTCAGTGTGGTCCCTTGCAAACCAATAGGGTCCACATAAATATAAAATAAACAAAATATATCTTCACTTGTGGATTGGAATTCAAGCCCCAGTGGCCCCTTTCCCAAGCAGGCATCCTATCTTTATGGCAGTGTCAGCAAAACTCCCTATAGGAATTATCTGACTACTTTGAGTTGAGATAAGTCCCTGGGTCGGCACTCTCTCAGTAGTCGCCCTTAGGTCGGGTTCAACTTGTTGCCACTAATGAGTTACCACGGCGGTCATCTTTTCTTTGAAAGATATAAGTCTATCACACATTCTTTCCAACACAATCATTGTAAACTGATGGGTAGCCCTAGGTCGAGCCTGATTTATTGCAAGTGACCGATCACCCTAGTGGTTCCTTATTTATGAAGATGTAAGTCTCCGCACTTTCTTCCTAACTTGACCATTGCAAACCGAAAGGCACCCCTTAGGTTGGTTAGTTCTACCTAACGGTTGGTAGACTATCCCTTTAGATTTTTAAACCTCAGATAGGTCTAAGCTGATATTAGCTCCTTCTTAGTAGATCCATCGCACACTGACAGGGTCCATCTAAAATTAAATTAATTCTAACTATTCTTGAGTCAATATGAGTCCACAGCGGCATTCGCTCAAATAGTCACCCTAGGTCAGAATTGATCTTTTGTGCCATCAACATATCACCCCAACGGTTGATCCCTATTTTGGAAGATGTAAGTCTGCTATGCTTTCTTCATATCACAGTCATTGCACACCAAAAGGAAACCCTTAGGCCGGATAGTCCTACCTTATGGATAGTAGACTAACCCTTTGGACTTGTAAATTTGAGATAGGTCAAGGCTGACATAGCTCCTTCTTAGTGGGTCCATCACACACCAACAGGGTCCACAAAATAACACACCAAATTAAATTAAATCAATTCAAATCAAATTAATCATCAGGATTACTCTTGAGTTGAGGTAAGACCCCCAACGGTGCTCACTCAGTAGTTGCCTTAGGTAGGGTCCAATTTCTTTCGCCATCGACAGATCACCCCAACAGCTGATCCCTACTTGGGAAGATATAAGTTTGATATGCCTTCTTCCTAGTACAATTGTTGCACACCGAAAGGCAACCCCTTAGGTCGGATAGTCTTAGCTTATGGCAGGTAGACTACCCCTTTAGACTTATAATTCTAAGATAGGCCAAGGCCCCTGTGGCTCCTTCTTAGTGTGGTCCATTGCACACCAACAAGGTCTATAATAAAATAAATTCAAAACCAACCTCCCCAGTGGAGTCAAAGTAAACATATTAAATAAACCAAATTTCTCCCTGGTGAGGTGCAAATCAAATTAGCCTCCCTAGTGGAACCTAGATCTAAATAACAAAAATTTAATCGAGTGTATATCTCTGGAGGATATGCCTTAACCCTTCTCCCTAGTGGATCCATTACAAATTAAACCAACCTCCCTAGTGGAGTCTAATCAAATAAATCAAAGAAATCCAATCAAATTCTTATCCCTAGCAGATAGCTTGAACCTATTTCCCAAGTGGAAGGTTCATGTACTCAATCCCCAGTGGATACACACCCACACAAATCATACTCATAATCAAACTCAGATCCATATCCCCAGCGGATAGCTTGAACCTTTTTTTCCCTAGAGGAAGGTTCATGTACTCAATCCCCAGCAGATTCTTTCTTGTCATCTTATGCCCTTGGCATAAAGAGAGCTGCATTGCACTAAGATTGCGATTCTATCTAACTTTTAGGTCTAGGTATAGATCACTTTCATTGTTTATTTCCATCTTCTAGATGTGTTGATCATTTTGGTCAATGCCAATATGTGTGGTATGCCTTGTCAATTACACCACACCTATTGGGGGTCCTTTTATTGGCCTCACTTTTGGAGTGAGCTCTTAACCTCCTCTCCTAAGACTTAGGACTCTTCTAGACACTAAGAACTCCTTAGTCATAAGATACTTCTATTGATTAGGTGAATACTTAACCTAACCCTTGAGGCTTAGAAGTTTAATCATAAGATTAGGTTATGCTTTAGAGCTTAAGAAAATTATCTATCCTATAACCTAAACCCAATCTAGATACACTTTCTCAAATCAAACCCAGATTCAATTCTAAAACCAAATCTCAAATTTAAATTCAAATTCCAAATCTAATTTCAAATTTGACTCCAAATGATTGAAACCCAAAATTAAATTCAAATCCTAAGACCTTTCCTAAGCCATATGAATCACATTCATAAGTTTAGCCAAAACTCCCATTAGATCAAATTAAAATCAATTGATTTCTTTATAAATCAATTATTCTTTCATTTATATTCACAAATGCAAATGAAATCTAAATTCAAATGATCAAAACTATATCAAAAATCAAATCCAAACTTAATCTAAGCCCTTTAAGCCAATTCTCTGGACTTAACTAAATTCTATCCAAATCAAGTCAAAATCAATGGATTTTCTCTCGAATCATTCATTCATCTGATCATTTATCCAAATATAAATAAAAGCTACAATCATCAAACCAAATTGAAGCCAACTCAAGTAAAATGAAACCTAGCCCTTTTGATGTGAAAATTTCAAATGAGCCAAAATCCCTTAGACTCCAAATTGATTATCATTGAATTTATATTTCAGCTCATATATAAGTTCAACTAAACTCGAATCAAACTGAAACCAAACAAATTGACCCACTTACGTCCACTTGACCCAAAGTGACCTAAAGGACCCATTTGAGCCAACATCCGATCCAACCCAAATTAGATTGAACCAAGCTCACCAAAATCTTCCACCATGATTGTTGATCACCCTAGGATAATCAATTGCAATCAATTGGGCCAAACCAAGCCTAATTGGCCATTTGGTCCACTTGACCCAAAGTGACCTAAAGGATCAAATTTAGCCAAATCATGATCTAACCCAAATTGATTACAACCAATGGCTCAAGTTCATTCCAAATTGATTATTGAACTTGACCAAAGCCATAATTAAACCCAATTTGATCAATCAAGTCCAATTGAGCCATTAAGCCTAAAGGGTCAATTTGGCCTAAATCAAAATTAAATCTAAATTAATTTAAACCAAAGATCATATTAATCTTCAATTAGCCAATTGAACATGAATCAACCCATGACCCAAAGCTAATTTGGCCAATTTTGGTCAAATTAGATGAGCCCAAAATCAACCCATCCCAATTAAATCCCTCATGGATCCTCCCCCACATAGGATTCTACCCAACCTCATTTAATTCTCCCCCATCACATGCACTTAACTCCTTCCCAACATTTGCATTCAATTGACCTAATCATATGGCAGCAAGAGATGACTTTGGAGCAAAATCCAAAGTCCTCAATCAATCCATCATCCATCCCAACCACACCAAGCAAGATGACAGACAATCAATTTAGAGCCAAAAAATTCAAAAAGAATGGATTTTCGGCCATTATAAAAGCAAGGGAAAATTAGGCTTCACCCTTCTTCCTCCCACCACCATTCAACCCCTAAAACCTCCCCAAAATAAAAAGGAACTCATCCCCCACCTCTTTGAGCCATTTTTAAGCTCAAAAACATAAATAGTTGCTTTCCCAGTGAGGCAACGGTAAACATCGGAGAAGATGACATTCCGAAGGGAGGCAAGGGTTAAAGATCATTCCAAAGCTTTCTCACATACCTAGGAGTTCGCTCGGATCTTCACCACAGCTAGAAACCATCCCGGGCGAGGTAAATTTTACTAAACTTTAGCCGGCCTTAGCATTTCTAGCATTTTATGTTAATTTTCTTGCGATTTTAGGAATTTCCCCTAGATAATCTAACATTTTACTTTAAATCATCCCAATTAAAAAATAAAAACTTTTTGATGCGAATCGATAAAAAAATAGGTCCATTTGGATAAGTTTTCACTTAGAAATCTTATTTTTTTCATTTAAAAAAGCCCGAAAATAATGTTCATCGTCGGCGGGGCTACAGCCATTGTCCAATCCCATGGTTTGCAAGCTTGGATCATGCATGGATCGCCGATGGCTTTCGATCGTCGATGCGATCTTTTACCGATCGCCGATTCATGCGATGCTCGATCAGCGCCGATTGGCGATCCCTTTTAGTTTATGTCGGCGACCCATCTACAATCGGATGGTCCATACCTAGCTGAGGATCACTCTCAAGACTGTTGACCGGTCTTTCTCGCCCAATGGCTGACGTCAGCGCGCCGCAATTTTTTTCTGATTTAAAAAATTAATTTAAATCACCTAAAACTTTAAAAATTCATAAAAAAATAAAATACTTGACCAAAAATTACAATCATGGCTTGTTGGATTGACTTTCTAAGCGAATCCAACAAAATCAAAATACCGAAATTTTACTAAGGATTTTGAGCTTAATTTGAGTTTTAATAAAAATTAAATTTTATTAATTAAATGAAAAATATATGTCTGATTAAGTTGAACTTTTCAAGGATTGAAACTAAAATTAAAGCACACCTACCATAAAAATTTCAAGTGCAAAGGACTTCCACATTGGGAGAAATTAAATTTTAAAGTTCATATTGTCCATTTTAATAAAATAAATCAAATAAAAATTTAGAAATTTACAAAAAACTTTAAAATGGCTTAAATCACTTCAATTGACATCTAGGACTCTCAAGAAAATAATGTGATTTTATAAATCCTAATGAACCCAAAACAAACACTTAATATTAAAATTTAATCAATTAAGGAGTTAATTAAAATATAATCTAAAAATAATTTAAATATCAAATTAAAATCAGAAATGAAATAGCACTTAAGCAATCATTAATCAAACCTCAAATCAGAAAAATATCATCCTTAAAGGAAATTAAATTAAATATGATTTAAGCTAATAAAACTCAATTAAATGATTAAATCTTAAATCAAACTTAAAATTAAACAAATCAAAGAAACTTTAACATGGGTGAAACCAGTATAACTAAACCTACACTAAGCATGGAATCTTAATCATATGAAACCCCTTAATGAGTATAAATAAACTAAAACTAATTAATCATTAAATAAACTAAAAAAATCAAATTGATTAATAAACCAATACAATATAATCATTTAATACTAATCGAATTAAATCAAATAAAGTTAAAGTAAACTTAATTATGATTAAATCACATCTATTTGGAATAAGATAATTAATTAACTATTAAATATTTCAACCTAATAACTAAATCAAACATGTTAATGAAATCAAACAAACATAATAAATGAATCAAATCTAATAAAACCTAATCATAAATAATCAAACTTAATTGAAATGAAATAAACAATTAATTCACTTGATAATAATGATTGTAAT
Source organism: Cymbidium sinense (assembly GCA_021442155.1). Classification (NCBI taxonomy): domain Eukaryota; kingdom Viridiplantae; phylum Streptophyta; class Magnoliopsida; order Asparagales; family Orchidaceae; genus Cymbidium; species Cymbidium sinense. The sequence continues at coordinate 171,629,456 of CM038218.1, read as the reverse complement.
AACAATAATCCTATAATCAAATCAAACTTAAGTAAAATACTTAACTAAATCAAATCACTCACATATGGTAAATTAAGTCATTAATCTCTAATTAAATAAACCCTTAATTAATCTAATGATTTAAAAACTTAATTACCCTTAATCAAACTTAATTAGTCAAACATCTAATTAATAGAAACTTAATGAATTAATCCATCATCTTAATTAATCAAATTAATTTAAATAAGTTACATAAAAGCTAACTCTAAAATTAAGCTTAAATCAAACCTCTAATTAAATTTAATTAATTAATTAAGTAAAATAATTAATCAAAAATAATCATTGTCAAATAATCAAATATAATCAAAATGAAATACTAATTAAATTAAACCTAAATCGTTAGTCATTAATTACATTAGAGTTAAATCTTTATTTAATTAATAATAAACTTAAACACACTCTTTAATTAAACTAATTACCCTTAAGCTAATCCAATTGAATAAACACCTAATTAATGCAAACTTAATAAATTAATCCACCATCTTAATAAGTCAAATTAACTTTATAAATCATATTAAAATTAATTTAAATCAAACACTTAATTAATCTACTAATTAATTTGATCACACATCTTAAGTAAACTAATTAAAGTCAATCAAATTAATCATATTAAACTTAAACTTAATCGAACATAAATGCAATTAAATACCAATAAATTCTTAATTTAAGCTTAAATCATTAAGTCATTAATCACATCATTAACCTAAACAAATATGAAATTAAATTTAAAAAATAATTAAACAAATCTTTACTTAATTTAATAATTGATCACACCTCTTAAACAATCTAATTAAGTTAATCAAATTAATCATATTAAACTTATGCTTAATTAAACATAAATTTGAGCATAATCAAAATGCAATTAAATACTAATCAAAACCTAAATAAAACGTAAATTATTAAGTCATTAATTACATCATTGATCTAAACAAATATGGAATCAAATTGAAAGTTAAACAAATCTTTATAATTAACATAAATACACTTCTTAATTAAACTAATTACATAATCATATTGAACCTAAGCAAACCCATAGACTAATAAAGCTATCAAATCAAATTAAATCAAATTAAATTAAATTAAGAAATGCTCTCATCATTTAAATATGCAATCAAATCAAATCTCATCCAACCTACTTAAATAAGATAAACTAATTAACTATCCAATGTATGAAATCAAAATGCAAAAAACTTTGACAAATGGTGAGATTAAAAGATAAAATCCTAATTACAAGGAATCAAACTCAATTAATCAAATAAAATAAATTAATCTAATGTGATCAAATTACAGATGAATGAACCATACTCAAATCAAATAAACATAAAGTCAATTCACATAACCATAACCAAAGAAAAGAATTAAATATTAATTTAAAAGGATATTGAATTATCAAGATTTAATTAAACCAAACATCCAATTTGAAATTAATCAATCAAAAATATATTAATTTAAACAAACTTAAACTTCATTAGAGATCAAGGATATTGAATTATCAAGATTTAATTAAACCAAAACATCTAATTTGAAATTAATCAATCAAAAACACATGAATTTACTCAAATTTAAACTTCATTAGAGATCAAGGATATTGAACTATCAAGATTTAATTAAACCAAAACATCTAATCTAAAATTAATCAATCAAAAACACATGAATTTAAACAAACTTAAACTCCATTAGAGATCAAGGATATTGAATTATCAAGATTTAATTAAACCAAAACATCTAATTAATTAATCAAAAACACATGAATTTAAACAAACTTAAAATTCATTGATATCAAGGATATTGAATTATCAAGATGTAATTAAACCAAAACATCTAAATCAAAATCAATCAATCAAATACTTAAACCAACTCAAATTCTAAGCTCTAAATCAAATCAAATAAATTACATAAATTCAAATAGGCTAACTAAGATACTTAAGGACCTTTGTTAGATTCTTCAGGAATTAGGATGTAGAATAGGGTGAGTTTCATCTACAAATGGAATTCACTCTATTCTTCATTCTTGAAAACCTAAATATTATTTTAACCAAATAAAAGTGAAATAAAAATAAAAGAATAAATCATTAAATCATTTAAATTAAAATCACCCAAAGGTAAAATTTAAATAATATCAAACTCCAAATTGAAACTTAAACTAAAGAAGCCTAGTAAAGTCTTGCCACACAAGCCTTAAGCACACACATTAGAATACTAAATCACCACTTCTAGTACTAAGTTAGGGCATTGTATGTATAATGTTGTATTTTGTTTTGTGATGTAATATTTTAGACTGAATGTTAGGTTGTATGTTTCATAGACTGGATGTTAGGCTGTTATTAGCCTAATCATATTTTTTGCAGGGGGTTGTGCTTAAGGGGTCGTTGTAATAAAAATATAAATGTGTTTATTGTGCAGGTTGGTTAGCCCCTAAGCATAACTCATGTTAGGATAAGTGAGCTTGGTTACCCATGTGTGGGGTTCTAAGCCCAAATTATTCATATAACTGCTTGGATTATATGGTGTGTTTACCTAACATTTGTTTTACTGGTTTAGCTAGATTTACTTTTTCTATTTTTAATGTGATTTTGCATTAGGAATTAGGATTAGTGTTATGGGGGATTAGGATGAGTAGATGCATTTAGAGCAAATCAAAATCAGAAGGAAGAGAAGGAAGAAATGAAGAAAAGAAGACCCCCATATCATATATTATTTTTAAAATCTGGGTTGTATAAGGGTAGAGCTCGGCTACCCATCTTTTTCTTCTCTTTTCAAGGTATACGGTGGAACTTGACCACAGTGGCCTTTTATTCTTTTATGGCAGTCTATAAAATTATTTGATGTTGAGTTTAGATTACACATTAGAACAATATGCTTTTCATAGTTTCTTTATAATTAATGCTTGAATATGGGATGATGATTTTTTTTAATTAACGACTCATAACTAAATTTTTAAAATAACTCATATCCTCACATAAAAACATAGGAATTAAATCAAGATAATAAAATTTTTAGCAACCCCTTAGCTAGATGAATGAATTTATAATAGCGTACATGCCATATTCTTCCACTCTTGTTAAGAGGGGTTTTCCATCTATGCCAGAGAATGAAGGCTTAACCTATGAGAGCTTTTGATGGAAGAACACCCATTTCTCTCTTGATTTGGCCCATAATCAAGTTCTCATGCATTTAGGCATACAAAATCTCATAGCCTGTGTCAAAATAAAGAGTTCAAAAGAATCAAATAAATTTGACAAAATTTGCATTAGATTAAGTCATGAATTCATACCACTCATGCTCTAGTCTCTTAGGGAGTGGGTTTAAGGACTTAGTCTCCTTTCTAAATGAGCAACAACCTAGCCATCTTGCAAAGCATAATACTTGCCTACATGGATTTAAAGCATAGGAGGAGTTAGCTGGCTGTCACTCTAGGTAGTTATAAGTCCAGCAGTCGGGTGGTTTATTCTCTCTTATGGAGGTAAACCATATACCCATTTTTTGCCTTAGATTTAGGTCGTGTTTTGGTCCTCGCCAAAGCTCCCTAGATTTAGGATCTGAGGTTGTTATTTTCCTTTTCGGGCTATAAGCACAAATCCTCACCTCTTAGGCATTTCCACAATCTTATGTTGTGGAATTATAAGCCCTAATAAATGCTAACTTAAATAACTCTCTTCAATTTCAAAATATAAAATCCAATTATAGGTAGATGCTCAGGCTAGTATCATGAGCATTTTTTTTTTTTTTCTAAAAAATAAGTCTTCTCCTTGATCTATCCCATTTGATTTTCTAAAATAGTCAATCCTTTGATAGTCTTAACCTTAAAATCTTTGGAGACCCTAATTATCTACTTTAATAGAGAGAGTATTCTTAAGGAATTCCCATTCCTTAGGATGTAATTAATTATGGGGCTCCTCCATGGGGAACTTAATGAACTTCGCTTTACTTTACTTTTTTTCATGTAAAGTAAGGGGAAATTCCATCATTCCTTAGGAGTACTTATTAGGTGATTAGGTACATTATAGGGTGGTGATTTCTATCTTTCAAGATAGTACCTCATTCCTTAATGTCGTACCCAATCACTTCAATAAGTACCCCCTAAAATCTTCATGGTGTCCCACATCCTCAAAAATAAACACCACATTTATCTGTAAGAGTACCTATATTCTAAGTTCCTAACCTAATTCTAATTTCATGGAATAACTTCTTTGCCCACATCCGTCCATAATGTGGGAACCCTTACTTATTTAACTATACACCCAGGCACCGATACAGTGTTCCTTGAACATTTTTCACTATATTCAAGCCATACAGCACGTCGCTTCCAGGGGACACCCTAGCATTAACACAATGATTTAAATGATTCGAGTTATGATTATTTCAATAAGTTTTATGCAAGCTGTCGACTGCCTATCGCAACCCTCCACTTTTCACATCTAGACTTGGGATCGGTAAAGGTAATACAAAAGAAAGCATTTATATTTATTTTAAGCACATAATAAGCATAATCCCCTGCTGAAAATATGATTAGGCTAATCACGGCCTAACATCCAGTCTACTAAGAATATACCCTAACATCAAATCTAAAATAATACATCATAAAATATGACATTCATCACACCATGCATTGCCCTAATATGAAGCTAGAAGTGGTGAATTAATTCTAAAGTGTGTGTATTAAGGTTTGTGTGGTATGCCTTAACTAAGCTTTGTTAAAATTTTCTAAGTATGCAAAGGAATTAACTATAAAGGATGATTTCACTTTAAGTGACTTAATTAATTTGTAAATTTTACTTAATGTTTATTTTATTCCATTTAGTTTACACTTAAAAAATAAGTGTTGTAAAGAGAAGAAAGAGAGGATCACTCTCTTTTATCCCTACCTTAAGTCACATCTAAAGCATATTAATTAATCAATTCTCTTTAATGAATGGCTTATTACATATTTTAATTAATCATAGGTTTAAGTTCACTTTAAATAATTCATTCAATAAAAAAGGCATCTTAAGATTAATTGGAATTGATTACTATCACAAAACATATTTTTATTCATTTCTTTCCATCATATGTAGCATGCATATGACTAAGTCCTAAATATATCAATACATGCAATATGTGTTGGCATACTTAAATGGTGAATATGAACATGTACATTTAAAGTTTATATTTTCTTTTTGATTAAATTATTTTTATCATATTGATTTAAAGCTCTATCTAGATTCTTATGCAAAAATACATAGGAATGAAGTTAAATAAGTATGTGTCATTGTTAACCAGGGAAGTGAGGTAATCAAATGACCTCCTTGGGGCTAGCTAAAGCATCAAATTCTTGAGATATCCAGACTAAATACCATTTGCATTCAAACACATGTAAGTTTCCATACATGAATGTAAGAAAGAGAGCTTTTGATCACATGAGTAATTAATTCTATCACTTGAACAATTGCAAATGCATGTATTTTGGTAAAAGAAATAGGGGTTTTGACTCCATAATTAAGTACACACACATGCATGAGAGACATAAGCTAGTGCATGCCATTGTTAACCAGGGATGTGAGGTAATTAAATGATGAAAATCGACGAGGTATGAAGATGGTGTAGGAATGAGTAATTGATCTTTGGTGGCGAATTGAGTGAGCTTGGATCGAAGGTGGCCTCACTTATTTTGATTTCGCACGAAAAGAGGGAATGTTGAAGGTGGGATGCTTGGGATCACTCTAGAACTCACAAGGAAGCTCAAAATTATATTTGGAAGCTCGTATGAAGTGAATTGATGCCAATCTCATTTGAATTGAGGGGGTATATGCATACGATTTTTGAGACGGATGACGGCTTTCCATTTTTTGACCGGCCGTCAAAGCATCGGAGGGGTCTCAATTGGATCCACGTGGCTCTATTAGGTTGGAGGAACTCATGGGAGGTGGCTCAAGGTCTGATATGGAGAGATCTCCTCAGCTTGATCCCTTGGGAGCTCGGGTTGCATGGGAGGTGAGTTTGCTCACCTCCTTTAGTCCATAACCAACCTAACATGGGTTAGGTGGCCTAGGTGGGTTAGGTGAACCCTCATTTAGGAGAGTGGACTTTGCCATTTATGAGTGGAATCCGATGTGAAGGGGCTTAACCAATGGATTATGGCTTGGATGGGGCCCACTTAGCTTTTGGGCTGACTTTGGGTTGACCTAGGGTCAATTTGAGTCGGGTTTGGTCAACCATCAAAGTCCCATGGGTTGGTTCTATGGATTTGGCTTCATTTGGTCAAATGAGATCATATGGGTTCATGTTGGGTTGGGTTGACCAATTGGTCAAATTGGGTCAAACCAAGGCTTGGGTTGGGTTCAAATGATGATTTGAAGAGTTTTGGTTCAAGTGGTTTCAATCAATTTTGCCTAGGTTTGATTTTGGCTCACTTGAATTCATATAGGTCAAATGGGCTAAGTTGACCAATTTGTCCAATTTGACCAATTTGATCAAATTGGGTTGGGTCAGGTGTTGGTTCATATTCAATTGGTCAATTGAAAATGATTGTAGGCTTTGGTTTGAATCAATTTAAATTTAATTTAGATTTTGGCCAATTTAACCCTTTAGGTCAATTTGGGCTAAGTTGGGTCAAGTTGACCAATTGGTCAAATTGGGCTCAAATATGGCTTTGGTCAAGTTCAATAGTCAATTTAAAATGAAATTGAGCCATTAGTTGCAATCAATTTAGATTAGATTATGATTTGACCCATTTTGGCCTTTTAGGCTAATATGGGTCAACTTAGATCAAATGGCCAATTAGACTTGGTTTAGCTCAATTGAGGGTCAAGTCATGTTCAATCATTGACCATGAGTTGGTTCGAATTGGTTTCAATCAATTTGGTGTATGGTGGGTTTTGGCTAGTTTATGTATCATTTGGGCTAAAGGTTGACTTGGTCAAAGGACTAAGTTGACTTAGTTTGACCCAATTCAAGGTGGTTGATCATCCTAGGGTGATTGTTGATCATGATATAAGGCTTGGATGGGCTCGATTCAATCCAATTTTGGTTGAATTAGAACTTGGCTCAAAAAGATCTTTTATGCCACTTTGGGTTAAGTGGACCTAAATGGGTCAATTGGTTTGGTTTTGGCTTTATTCAAGTTTAGTTGAACTTATATATGAGCCTAAAATTGAAATATAAATCCAACTGCAATCAATTTGGAGTCTAATGGATTTTGGCTCATTCAAAGTTTTCAAGCTAAAAGGGCTAACTTGGACTTGACTTAGGTTGACTTGAGTTTGGTTTGATAATTGTTGGAATTATTTATATTTGGATAAATGATTGATTCAAGAGAAAATCAATTAGTTTTGGCTTGATTTGGATAGAATTTAGCCAATTCCAAGGAAATAGCTTAAAAGGCTTGAATTGGGTTTTGGTTTTATTTTGGACTTGGTTTTGGTCATGTGAATTTATATTTCATTTATATTTTGGAATATAAATGAAGATAAAATGATTCATGAGAAAATCACTTGAGTTTGGAGTGATTTTGAAGCAAATTTGACCAAGCTTAAGGATGTAGGTCAAAAGGGCTAAGGAGGAAACCAATTTAGTTTGATTTAGTTTTGGTCATTGGAGGGTGGGTTTCATTTATATTTATGAATATAAATGAAGGAGTAATTGGTTTATAAAGAAACCAATTGAGTCTAGGTTGATTTAGGTGGAGATTTGGCTAAGTTTATGGAATTCAACCACAAGGCTTTAAAAGGGATTTTGATTTTGGATTTGGATCTAGTTTGATTTAGTTTTGGCTATTTGAGTTTATATCTCATTTATATTTGCTAATATAAATGAAGATATAAATGATTCATGAAGAGATCAATCAAATTTGGGTTGAATTGTGTGGAGATTTGGCTAAGTTTATGGAATTCAACCACAAGGCTTTAAGGGAGATTTTGATCTTGGATTTGATTATAGGTTCTAATCATTTGGTTTCAAATCTGGATTTGGATTTAGTAAATGATTGAGAGATTGAATTGATCTTGGAGAAAGTCAACTGAATTTGATTGATTTGAATTTGGTTAAGGCTAAGTCCATAAGATGAAATCAAAGAGCTTAGGAAGAATTTTGATTTTGGATTTGATTATGGGTTTCAATCATTTGGTTTGGAATTTGGATTTAGTTGAATTTGAGGTTTGGTTTAAGAAGGTAAGCATAAGTTATGTTTAGGCCATAGGATGGGCAAGTCTCCTTAAATATTTAAGGCACAACCTAACCCCTATGACTAACCCTTCTGAGTCTCTAGGCTTAGGTAAAGTGTTCACCTAATCCTCATAAGTGTATTGGGATTAAGGAGCTCTTAATGTCTATAAGAGTCCTATATTTATTATGAGGTAGTTGAGAACTCACCCCAAAAGTGAGGTCAATAGGTGTATGCTTTGTAGATTTGATGTTAGCCTACTCTTAACCTAATCATATTTTATGAAGGGGATTGTGCTTAAGGGGATGCTCAAAAATTAATATAAATGCTCTCCTTATAGTTTGCTTAAACAGCTAAGCATAATCCAAGTTAGGACAAGTGGGCTTGGTAACCCATGTGTAGGGTGCTAAGTTCAAATTATATACATAACTTCTTGGGATTATATATATGTTTAGCTGATACTTATTTTGCAGGTGTAGTTGGATTTACTTTTTTTTCAAATAAGTGTAATTTTGCAATTAGGAACTAGGATCATTGCTATGAGGGGCTTAGGATGGGAATTGGCTAGAAAGCTTTATCCTGGGGTGCCATGTGATGCCTTCAAGTAAACCAAATCAAAGAAGGAAGAAAGAAGAAATAGAGATCTAAAGAATGAGGACCCTCATAGTATTTAATACAATTATAATTATTCTTTCATATTCTTAGTTAAATAAGGGTAGAGATCGACTACATATCTTTTCTTTTTCAGGTTGTACGATGGCACCCGGACGCACCGGTCTTTTATTCTTTTATGATAATTATAAAATTGATTGATGATTTGTTTAGATTGTGCATTAGAAATTGCATCTTTTTCTTAGTTTCTTAGTGATTTATGCTTTAATGTATGACTTGAACGCGGTAGGCTCTTAGGATAAAATAAATTTTCTATCCAACTAATCACTCATAACTAAATTCTAAATAACTCATAATCTCATCATAAAGCCTAGGACATAAATAAGATAATTAAAAGATTTGGCAACCCTTAGCTGTATGGTTGTATGTATCACATCATGTATGCATATTTCTTCTTTCTTGAACATGGGGGGATCTCTATCCTTGCACGATAAGGGAATGCTTGACATGTGAGGGCATCCCTTATGGTAGAGAACACCTTCTTCTCGCTGATTTGGCCAATAATCATATTTCATCATGCAATTAGGTATAAAAAAATCCCAAAGCCTTTGTCTAAATGATGTCTCAAAAATGAAATAAAACATAAAAAGATTTTATATTTATAGATTAAGTCATATGCTCATACTACTCATACTCTAGTCCCTTGGGAGTGGGTTTAGGACTTTAGTCTCTTTCTAATTAAATAACTACCCTAGCTATCTTGTAATTTATAAGACCAGACTACATGGTTTTAAAATCGTAAGAGGAGTTAGTTGGTGGCCACTCCAGGCAGTTATCAGTCCAGAAGTCGGACGATTTATCCTCTCTTGTAGAGGTAAACCTTATGTCCACCTATCGCTTAGACTTAGATCGTGCTTTAGCTCTTACTAAAGGTCCCTAGATTCAGGATCTGAGGTAGATGTTTCTTTAGGCTACAAGCATAAATCCTCACTTCTTAGGCATTTCCACAACCTTGTGTTGGCCGATTATAGGCCCTAGCAATCCAATATAATTAAACTCAAATAAATAAATCTCTTCACTTTCGAATATATAAAGCCTAATTATAGGATAGATTGGAATGGTCACTAGGATTCCTAGTATCATGAGCATTTTCAACTTCCTCCATTTGGATTCCAAAAATAAGACTTCTCCTTTAACTTCCCTAATTGATATTCCAAATATAACCAATCCTTTTATAGTCTTGACCTTGAAATCTTTGGAGATGATAATTATCTACTTTAATCGAAAGTATTCTTAGGGTATTTCATTCCCTAGGATGTAATTAACTATGGAGGCTTGCCTCCATAGAGAATAGAACCTGGTTTGATATAATCCCTACTTTATTCATCCATGTAAAGCCGAGGAAAAGTATTTAGTATATTCAAAGACCCATCATGCCGTAGGAGCCCTTATTAGGTGATTAGGTCCATTGAAGGGTGATGTGTCTATCTTTTGAGATAGTACATCATACCTCAATGTCATACTTAATTACTTAAATAATGAAATATAAGCTTTACTATAAATATGATTTCATTTAATTTATCTAAAATTGAGCACATAAATATATAATAAAGATAATATCATGAATACTAGTAGTGATGTATAAAATTAAACATATCACACCTATAAAGTTTTTTATCAACTAATTTACATGATTCATCAAAATCTAATTTTATAGAGGGGCTCATAAGGGTTTTACTTGATTTGAATCCCTTCATGCCAAACTTTTCAATTAATTCACTTTTATACTTAGTTTGAAAAATAAAAGTGTCATTTTTAAGTTACTTTACTTAAAGACTAAAAAAATTGAGCTCTCATATCATATTTATTTAAAACTCTTTAAACATAAAGATGAGAACTCATCACACAAAAATTTATTAACACTTCAAAATAATATGTCATCTATACACACTTTTAAAATAATTAGATCTTCTCTTGTGTTAATAAAAAAATAAAATTGTATTTACTATACTCTTTCTAAATCCAAAATTAAATAAAACATTGCTTTACTTATCATACCAAACACAAAGAGCCTTTTTTGTATCATATAGAGCATTATTTAATTTATAAACATGATCAAGATAATCTAGGAATATAAAGACATCTTGGTTAATAAATGTATTCAAAAATACACTCTTTACATCTATCTGAAAGTGTTTAACATCCTTATAATAAGTAACCTAATGACCTTTAATCTTGCTATGGGTGCAAAGGATTCCTTAAAATTTATACCCTCAACTTAAGTGTAAGCCTGTGCAACTAACCTTGACTTATTTCTAACAATATTTCCTAATTCATTTAACTTATTCTTATAGACCCATTTTGTTCTAATAACATTTTTATCATGGGGTCTTGAGATTAGTTTTAAAATATCATTCATTGCAAATTAATTTACTTCTTCTTCTATAGCAATTATCTAAAATTTATCTTTTAAGGCTTTTTCAAAAGAATTTGGTTCTAAATTAGGTAAAATTGTTGAACAATTTACTATATCCCTACTATATCCTACAATTAAAACATCTTGGAGTGGAACATCCATAATCTATTCTTTTGGGTGATTCTTATTGTAGTTTCATAATTTATTTAAAGAATCACCTACTTGATCTTCTAAATTTCTTTTTTTAATTATCAATCACATCATTTCTAATAAGATCAACTAAATTCTCACATAAAAAGGACATGTGTTGATTCTTCTACAAATTTTATTTATTAAAAACTTTATAAGCTCCACATTACATATAATAACCTATGAAGATTTCATAATATTTATAATCAATTTATCAAAAGATTTATTTTATTTGATGTGACATAAGGAGACAATGCCAAAAAAAGTAGAGTAACCACTAAAACTTGAGCACAAAGATAATTGTTTCATGATCCAATGATGAGATAAAATGGGTCTATTGATGTGGTCTCTTGCTTTATGAGTGTGATTATTATTGTTTATAATTAGGTATTTGTAATAATATTTATAGAATATTTGTACTTTTGAAGAATGTGAATTTTATGTTTTAAATATTTAAATTTTGAAATTCAAAGTTTGAATTTAAAATTAAAATTTTCAAATATGCAAAAACATTATGTAAAATTTATAAAAATTAATTAATTAATATAAATTATTATTAATTAATCCTTTTTCATTCAAGAGTGGCTTTGCAATACTCATTTGGAGGGTGGTTATGATTGGTTACACAAGTGTAATCACTCTCTTCTTTTTATCCACACACTTGACCATCCAACCCCTCTCCCTCTCTTCTGTCAATTTTGAATTCTTTGTAAAACCTATATATTTTATTATTGGAATAAAAAAAAGTCTTGAATACTTTATAAAATTATTTTAAGCTTGAATAACTCAAGAGGATTGGCTTGGTGGTTGACCTTACTAAAAAAGGTTTTTGGCAATCTCTTCCTACCTAGTTACTTTAGTAAGTAATTATATCTTTTTTTTCTAATAAAAATCTTAGATTTTCTTATTATGGTCTTCTTATGCATTCTTTCTCTACCTAATGTGTATTTTTTATATATTTTAATCCAATAATTAAACTCAAAGTAAAATATAAAAGGTCAACTTAAGGTTTCTTACAATAAGACTAGTCTTATTGTAGTACTTAATAGATCAGCTTAAACTTATTAGAATTGAGTTAAAATTTATATATCATAATTTAAAACCTTAATCTAAGGTTTCCAAGATTTTTAGCTTTATTTCCTAAGGTTGAACCTATTTTTCAAATGTCTATTTTTATGTTTAGTGTTGTTGGACAAAAAATGTAGTTTTTAACCTTATCTTAAATAAAAATTCCAAAAAATATATAAATTATTTCAAATTTTAAAATTTTTTAAAATAGTTACAAACATTTTGAATAACATATTATAGAGTTTTAAGCCCAAACAACCAATATTTTAATCACACTAAAATCTTACGTTAAAGTTTGTGTTTTTATAAGATTTTGAGCTATCTTGTGTTGTTCGATCCTAACTCTAATTCCAATTCCTAATTCACTCTACCAAGGCTTAAGTTAGTCTCCTAGACCACTTATAAAAATCTTTAAATTTTAATTGATCTCCATCAAGAGGGCAAACTCTATTTTCCAAACAACTATTATTCAAGATAAAACGTTTACATCCAAAAATATGAAGATGACCAATTTTAAGTTTCTTTTCAAAAATAATTTATAAATGTAGTATTAATAGCTTCTACTTAAAAGTGTTTTGGTACTTTATATTTATCAAGTGTTATAATTAAGACACAACTCTTTCATTGTATAAAACCATTATCACATATGATATAATATAAGTAGCTTCTACTAAAAAGTATATATATATATATATATATATATATATAATGCTTACGATGAATACAAGTATCGCATACATAACTAGAATGAAAATAAAGGTTAAATAAACTAATAACTAAATCAAGTTTTGTGATTTTATTAAGTTTATTCATGTTGATATGATAGTCTTATATGCCATAACCAAATATTATCATTTGTACTCTTAAAATAAAATATATTTAAATTTAGTTCACATGAAATTTCTAAATCAATAAAATAAATATATTTATTTTGTTACCAAATAAGAAAAATATATTTATTATTTTTAATAATACAATATAAATCATGAAATACAATACTAAATCCTTTATCACATAATTGGCTAGCAAATATTATGTTTTGCTTCATCTACTAAAAAATCATATCTAAAGTGACATAGTTCTTACAAAATATCTATTTACAACAATCTTTTTGTTGGCACTATCTCATGTACCATTTATCCCTCTTTATTTAGTTTTAGTGAGGTCAATTTTTTTTATCTACTATCAAATGTCTTGAACAGCTATTGTTCAAGTACTACATTGCTTCAGAGATTATGGTTTAAAGGCATTCCTGCAAATTAAGATTTACAAGCTAACTTTTAGAACCCCATACATATTTTGGTACATATTCTAAATGAGAAATGAAATATTTAAGGTGTTTAGTGTGTATGATGTTGGCATCTTTGGCATACAAATAATTATATAATGTTTTGAAATTGAGATTTATGTGCATGAAAATCAAATGAAATATGTCATTTCTATCCACAAAAATTGATTCATATATTTGTATTTTCATATGGTTTGAATTTATATATTTGATGTTTATGAACATGTGATGAACGTGAAAAAAATCATGCATTTTCATAGATTCTACTAATTGAAGCATAAACATAATTTCTATATATATATATATATATATATATATATATATATATATATATATATATATATATATATATATATATATATATATATATTTGATCTTGCTTTAAGAAAAGTATTTCTTTTTCTACTTTTTAAATAAGCATAGAATGATCAAAGACTCTTTTTTTTTTCCTTTTTAGTAATCATATTCATTTTTTTCAATTGAAAAAAATGCATGTAAGACTTTATGTTCATTATTTAACACATTTATACCTTTTTTACTGTTCATATTCAATAACTAATAAATTTAAAGCTTCATTTAATTCTTTATAAGAAATATTACATAGCTTGCAAAATTCAAAAATGACTTCTCTAGTAGCCATAAAGCACAAATTTACTTCCTCTTCTGGATAGCAAGACTGCTTTATCATTATCAGCATCAAAGCTTGAGGTAGTCCCATCCATGATCTCATCTACCTACAAAGCAATTATTTTCCTTTTTTTTTCCTTTGTAAGCTATGATTCAAATCTCTTTAGCTAATACTAATTCATGTGTTATTAAGAAACCTAAAAACTGATCAATTGAAAAGTACATAAATCTTTAGCCTCACTAATTATAATTATTTTTGCATCCAATTCTTTTAGTTGACATCTTAAAATTTTATAAATCAAGTCTTTATTTGTTTATGTTATTCCAAGATAATACAATGTATTAATAATTTTCATAATTCTTGTATACATGTTTAAAATTTATTCATTAGGTAGCATATGAAATAATTTATATTCATAAACCAATCTATTTATATGAGTATCATATATCTCACTTGTACCTTCATATGTGATAAAGAGCTTATCCCATGTTTCTTTAGTTGCACTTAATGTAATTGTTAAACAATAAACCACAACATAAAGTATTCATGCTCTAACAATTAATTCATTTAACTCTCTTTCAAATGCAGTCTATTCATCAAATGATTTTTAAATTTTTATTATATTTACTTTTTAATGGGTGTATGATATTGATTTGTAAATATACGCCACATGCATGAATCTTTACTTTTTTAAAATGAACTAATTCTATTTTTACAATAATTAAATGGAACACTGTCAAACAAGGGAGGTCTATGTGTGGATTATCTTTCAGGTAGTGAACTCTCAATAAACTTTATGTCATAGTATAAATTTGATCTACTCTTAGATGTTAAGCTAAATAAAGAGCTAATGCTCTAATACTATTTATAGAGTCACTATACAACTCAAGAGATGGTTGAATCAAAAATCATTAAAAAGGAATTTTAAATTTGATATAGAAATCATTATATGTGTTTAAAATTTAAATTTTCAATAATATCACTATTATTAAATAAGTAAATGAATGAACAAAAAAAAGGTGACAAGAGGTATAATAATACTTCTTTGTGATTTAGCCAAATCCTAAAACCAACTTACTTGCATTGTCTAGCCACCTTGGTTAGAATATTACAAGCCCAAAAAATTATAATATAATAATACACTCTCCTTTATGGGGTGAGCACAACCTAACAATTGTATAATCTTAACAAATATGAAAATTTTCAATAAATTCTATTATGGAACTATAAACAATTTTAAAAATATTTGCTAATCTCACACCCCAAGTGGTAATCTTACAAATTTTCAAATGATTACCATACAACTTAAATAACCTTGCAATAAAATGGCAACTAAGATGCTCATATTTACTATATGAAATTAAATTAAATTCTCAAAATGATACTTGTTGTTAATATTACTTTATGTAATAAAGCAATCAAGATATTACTGATTTCATAATGTTCACTTTGATTTTTGAAATACTGAGAATTTAAATTTCACCAAATAATTATAAAATTAAATTTGAAATAATTTCAATATTTCAGGATATTAATGTTTATTATGATTTGGTCCCCCCAAAAATATATGCTCGCACTTGTAAACAAATAATTTTGCCAATTTTATTTTTTAATTTTAGTTAATATAAAATGTTAAAATAAATTACAATGATAAGATCAAATATAATAAATTGAAACCAAATTTAGAAAATACTACTTTATTTAATCAACTTGAAAGTATATTTTCAACAAATGAAATTTAGTTCCAATGAGTGAAAATTAACACAATTACAAAACAAGTTTTAATAATGGCTTGAAGAGATTCTCACAAAAATATTAAAGTATGTTAACAAAGATTCAAAATAAAATAATTATATTTACATTTATGTAGACTAATTTTATTTTAATTAAGAATCAAATCAAGTGTTTAATGGCTAATAAATCAAAATCAAATAAAAACAAATATGCATAATCAAGATTTGTAATGTAAGGAGTTTTAGATTCAACTTAAATTGTGATAAAAAATAAACTTGACTCAACGAAGTATAAATTCAAAATGTTAAATTAAATAAATTAATCTTAGCACAATTTTCTAATTCCATCATAGATTAAAACATGGATAGTATTGGATTCAAGAAAACATAAAATAAAATAATTAATTGAAAGTAGATCAAGTATCTAATTTGATCGTAGAGTGAAAATCAAATTTCCTTAATTTAATCACAAGAGCTCAAAACAAAATTGTGAAAAAGAAATATCTTAGTTAAAGGACAAATGAAGAATTTTGACAATTTTGACGATTTTGCCAAAAAAAAAAAGAATTTAAATTATATCCCAATGTGTCACATGGCTTAGGGTCTGATTGGTTGCCTGAAAAAGAAATGCAGTGTAAAAGGAATACAGTGTATTTGGATTATTTTAAGTTGTTTGATTGAGAATTTTACAAATTTATGAGTTTTTTTTTTTGGTTAAATAAATGCAATGTAAAGCATTTTGAAGGTTTTGGGCTGCAGTGGTGGCAACCGCAGCACTTTAAAGTGGCCAGTGTATTTGGAATTCACCCAAATTTGGGCAAATTCTAAATACACTAAAAATAACTATCTCGTGAATTCCAAATGTATTACATCACTTTAAAATTTTACTTTACATTATGCTAAACACCAAAAAATCTAAAACTCTTGCATTTAATTTACTTTACTTTACTTTTGATTCCAACCAAACAGCCCCTAAGTGATAAAAAAGAAAGGATATAAACAAATCTAATTTTAATTTTTTTATTTATTTAGCTGTCCAATAGGTATGTAGTATTCAATTTATTTAAATTAGTAACCCAATATTGACCCACGGCTTAGTGAGATTTGACTGAGTGAAAGAGGCAATTTGAACTTGAATTAATGGAAATATGAGTGAAGATTTAAAATAACAAAAATCCAGAATTAATCCATTGAGAATTTGGCCAGTCCACGGGGAGAATTGATTTGGTTAAAAAGGGTTTTGATGCAATTAATTGAATTTAATTAGTTTTTATGTGAATGTTACAAGCTTAATTATATTATACTAACAAATATATTAGATCAAAATTTATATATATATATATATATATATATATATATATATATATATATATATATATATATATATATATATATATATATATAGTTTTGTATAGAAAATTCTAAAAAATCAAAATCAAATTTTGATAGAAAAATAACAAATATTTTTAGCAATTTTAGTTTATTTGAGAGTTCATTTGTCATTTAAGCAAAAATACATCATATGATATTCTAAGATCCATTAAACCTTATACCAATATAGATTACGTCTTCTCTAGCAATTGAATACTGCATTTGATGGTCTCTCTAAAACACCTAAAAATACACATTAATATTTTATATTTTATATTTTTTATCATAAAAATTAAAGTAATAAGTCATGTGGATCATGGAGCAAACAATTTAAACATAGTTTTGCATCTAATGCTCAAAACTAGGTCTAAAAATGGTGTTTGAGCAAGGTAATAAAATGTTCAAACCTTAATCCAATTTTATTTGAACTAGATTTGAAATATATATTATGTGTTTGAATCTCAAAACTCATTCAAAGTTTATTTTTAAACTTGGAATTCTCTTTTTTTTTTCTTCTTTATATTATAGACTATGATTGTTGGCATTATAATGAAGAAGTAATGCATTCTAATTTAAAAATAAAATATATATCAATTTTAAGCTTTTCAATCATGTTGGAGTGCTTGAACAAAGCTTTGAAATAAAAAGATTTATGATAAATTGATTACTTAAACTTTGAGACTAAGTAGTTTTTTTATTCAAGCATTTGTATTAGTGTGAAGTAGTATGACTCAAATTTCAATAACACTGACAATTTGGTTGAAATTATGTTTTGGTCTAATTTCTTCAAATAAAAATATCCCTAGTATATTTGTCCAAACTCCATTATTATGGGTCATATAAAATCAAACTTCATAATAAAAAGGAATTCTATAAAGTAACAAATTAAATAATTCAACTTAAATTTTACATCATTTAGAAAATCTAAATATAAAGTATATATGTTATAAATTCATTAACATCTATATAATTAAATGAATTTAATGAAATTGAAATAAAAAAGTTAATTTATCATTGCAATATATTATAATTATTTTAAATTAGTTTAATGATTTAAATTAATTTTTAAAATTAAGATATTAAACATAATGGCTATCTAATTTTCTTCATAGCATATTGTGGGAATTTTATTTGTAACACCACACAGATATCGGTGGTACTTATTTAGGTGATCAAATATGTCATTAAGAGATAAATATATTATCTCAAAATATAAACATTTTACCTTATAATGGATTTAATTACTTGATAAGGACTCTTAAGGCTGATGGGTATTCGATATACCAGAGATTCTTCCCCTGAACTACGTGAAGATGTAGAAGAGGGTTTATTTTATTGCAGGGTTTGTAGTTCCCTATAAGGGCAAACCCCTATAGTTAATTATATCTTAGAAGGAAAAGAATTCCTCTTTAATAATACTTTCAATTAAAGAAATTAACTTTCATCTCTATGGATTTCAAAGATTATCTTAAAATGAAGTTTAATTTGAAGTTCAAAAGGAAACATTTCAAGGGGAAGAGTTATTTTTGGAAGCCAAATGAAATTGAGTAGGAAATGCTTTTGGATATTGAGAAACCCAATAAGCATTTCAATTATCCTATTATTGGGCTTTATATTTTTGAAATTAAAATTATTTATAATTTTGAGTTGGTGTTTTATTAGAAATTTAGGACTTACATTATAACAGCACAAGACTGTAGAAATGCCTAATATTTGAAGACTTATTCTAATTGCATGCTTCAGAACCTGAGTCTAAATTTATTTCTGGCATAAGCCAGAGGTTTGCTTTAGAATAATTTTATAAATTAAGGCATTATCGATTATCTTTCTCACTTGAAAAAATAAACCTATTCTGACTCTTCTAGACTTACTTCCCGCCTGGAAGGGGTTGCCAGCTAACACCACCTAAGTGATTTGAAATTATGTAAGCCAGTCTTATGCTAATGCAAGATGAGTGGGTTGATATGTTTAGGAAAGAAAGTTAAGAGCTTAAACTCACTTCCTAAGAATTTAGATCATGTGTGATATACATTCCATGATTTAGACTAATGTAATAAAATTTATAACTTTTTATTTATTTTGACTTGTAATTTTTGGATTCAAGCTTGAGAAGATTTATGCCTAAATGCATGATGATAAATTAGTTATGGGCCAAATCAGAGAGAAGAGATGATCTCCACTACAAGGGACTACTCTCACAGGTCAAGCCTATCCCTTATCGTGCAAGAATGGAGACCCCCTATTTGCAAGAGTGAAATAATATGTATGCATGATATTGAAACATACAATCATTCAGCTAAAGGGTTATTAAATCTTTTATTTCTTGATTAAGATCGTAAGATTTAGAGTGAAGTTATGAGTTGATTAAAATTTAATTAAATATATTAATTTGAGTAGAAAATTTAATTTTCCTAAGAGCCTAACGCATTTAGGCTTTATTGCAAAATACAATAATCAAAGAAATACACCTATGAAAAGCATGCAGTTCTATTGTGCACCCTAAAATAAATCAGACCAAATTGAAATAAATAAATTAGGTTGATGCGGCTGGGTACCGCTATACACCCCAGAAAATGAAAAGTGTGCAGCCGAGCTCTGCCCTTATACAGCCCGACCTAGAACTAAAAGTTTGACCTATGGGATCTTTAACAACTTCAGGATCGTCGCCTTTTTCAGGGACCTCCTTAAGCTCCACTGAAGCTAGCAGATGGGTACAATCAACTCCTGATAACCCTAAACCCCATAGATCCTAACCTATTTTGAGGCTCAAATTACATTTTAAAATTCTAAAATAAAATCATAAACCTTGCAAAACATATGTTAGGAAAAATATACATCATACCAATAGTTTATATTTCAATCATACATGCTTAGCATTAGTGATTGCCAAGCCCACCTGTCCTATTGGGCTATACTTAGGGACTTCAATAGCACCTGCAAGCAAATACTATTTATTTTATATTTATTACAATGGTCCCTTTAAGCACAACCCCCTACAAAAAATAGTGTTAGCCTAAAAAGAGCGCCCTAACATCCAAGTTAGTGAGCAAATAATCCTAGCCATCTGGTCTAAAATAATAAACCAAGAAAAAAATATCACATCACAATCAACACATTGACCTAACCTAATTCTAGGGTCGGTGACTTAGTACTCTAGTGTGTGAAAAAAAGGCTTATGTGACAAGTCTATTATAGGCTTTGTTTCATTTTAAGTTTGATTTGAATTCAGAGTTTGTCCAATTTTACCATTGGAAGGATTTGATTTAAATAATTTAATTGATTTTAGATTTTATTTTAATTTTATGGTTTTTTTTTATTGAAGTTGAATTTATATTTTAAAGAATGATAAATAGAACAAACTTTATTATGAACAGAACTAATTATATTCAACATCCTGATCCTAATGAAATTTCCACCCTAGGGCGAAAATTTATTTTAAGGATTGAACTAAGAACCTATATATCTTTACTTGAATGATTTAGTTGAATTCATTTGAATTGATTTGAATTTTGAGATTTGAGTTTGTTTAACCTCATGTATTTTGATTGATTAATTATGGATTTATTAGATGTTTCATTTAATTGATTTTTGATAATTCAATATCCTTTAAATTAATATATAATTTTTTTCTCTTGGGTTTCGATTTAAAATTTTAATTTATATGATTAATGTTGATTAGATTATTTCAATGTTATTTAAATTCATTAATCTTATCATTTCACTTAAACTTGTTTTGGATTGGTGAATATATTCATTTTAACTTATGATTTAATTGAAGTTTAATATGCTCTTTGTGGTGTTTATTTTTGGATGTGGGGGACACCACAAAAATCAAAGGGGGTACTTATTGAAGTGATCGGGTATGACATTGAGGTATGATGTACTATCTCGAAAGATAGAGACACCACCCTTCAATGGACCTAATCACCTAATAAGGAATCCTAAGGCATGATGGGTTTTCAAATATACCAGAGATTTTTTTCCTGCTTTACATAGATGAATAAAGTAGAGTTTATATTAAACTGAGTTCTTGAGTTCCCTATGGAGGCAAGACTTCATAGTTAATTACATTCTAAGGAATAAAATCCCATAAGAATACTCTCGATTAAAGTACAAAATTATCATCTCCAAAGATTTCAAGGCTAGACTATCAAAGGATTGGTTATGTTTGGAAAATCAATTCGGATAGTTCATGGAGAAGACTTATTTTTGGAATCCAAAGGGAGGAAGTAAGAAATGCTCATGATAATAAGGAGTCTAGTGAGCATTCCAATATATCATATAATTGGGCTTTATATATTTTAAAGTAAAGAGAATTATTTTGTTTGAATTAAAATTTTATTAGATTGCTAGGGCTTATAATCCATCAACATGAGATCGTGAAAATGCATACGAGGTGAAGATTTATGCTTATAGCTCGAAGGAAATAGCTACCTCAGATCCCAAATTTATGGAGCTTTAGTATGAGCTAAAGCATGACCTAAATCTAAGTGACAGGTGGACATGAAGGTTTATCTCCACAAGAGAGAATAAACCATCCGACTTCTGGACTTATAACCGCTTGGAGTGACCGCCAGCTAACTCCTATGATTTTAAAACCATGTAGTCTGGTCTAATGAATTTCAAGATAGTTTGAAAGAAACTAAAGTCCTAAACTCACTCCCTAAGAAACTAAAGCATGAGTAGTATGAGCATATGACTTAATCTATAAATATAAAAACTTTTCAATTTTTTTTGACACATCATTTAGACAAAGGCTTTAGGATTTTTATATTTCTAAATGCATGATGAAGTAGATTATTGGCCGAATCAAAAGAGAAAGGGTGAATCTCCGTCAGTAAGGGTTGCTCTCATGGGTCAAGTGATCCCTATGCGTGTAAGAATGGAGGCCCTCATTTTGTAAGAGTGATTCAAGATGCATGTGTGATGTGAGACATACAACATTCAGCTAAGAGGTTACTAAATATTTTAGTTATTTTGATTATAGTCTAAGCTTTATGGTGAGATTGTGAGTGATTAGTTGGATAGAAATTTTATTTTATTTTAAGAGCCTACTGCATCCAGGACATACATTAAAGCATTAATCATAGAGAAATTATGAAAATCATGCAATCCTAATGCACAAACTAAATAAATCATCAATCAAATTTATAAATTACTTTAAAAGAATAAGAGGCTGGTGTAGTCAAGTTTTGTCATACAATGCAAGAAAGAAAAGATGGGTAGTCGAGCTCTACCATTATATAACCCAAAATATGAAAGAACAATTACAATTAAAATTGAATAAATACTATGGGGGTCTTCATTTCTTCGTATCTTCTATCTTCCTCCTTCTTTAATTTGGATTGCTTAAAGGCATCACAGGGCACCCCAGGATAGAGACTTTTGGCTACTGCTCATCCTAATCTCCCATATCACCAATCCTAAACCATATTGCAAAATTACATTCATATATATATATATATATATATATATAAATCTAACTACACCTGTAAAATAAAGGTTAGCTAAACACACATACAATTTAAACTTAGCACCCTACATATGTGTAACCAAGCCCGCATGTCCTAACTTGGATTGTGCTTAAGGGTTTAAGCAATCTGCAAAGAGAGCATTTTTATTTATTTTAAAGCATCCCCTTAAGTACAATCTTCTGCAAAAAATATAATTAGGCTAACAGTGGCCTAACATCTAGTCTATGAAGCATACATCCTGACATCCAGTCTAAAATAATACAGCACAAAACAAAACATACATCACATCATATACCATCCTAACATAGAGTTAGAAGTAGTGACTTAATTCTAATATGTGTGTGGTATGTCATTACTACGCATTAGAGTTATATTTTTCTAAGTTTGGAAGCTATTTAATTTCACATAAGGGTTGGTTTCACTTGAAGTTGTTTAATTGATTTGTGAATTTTAATTTGTATTTTATTTTGTTTCATATTATTTACAATTAACATCTAAGTGTTGTAAAGAGAAGGAAGAGGATTACCCTCTTTCATCCCTACCTTAAGCCACTTTCTAAAGCATATTAATTTGATTTAGTTCTCTTTAATGAATAGCTTTTTATATGATTTTTTTAATTAATCCTAAATTTAGGCTCACTTCAAATAATTCTATTTAACATGAAAGGCATCTTAAGATTAATCTAATTGAATTACTACCACATACCACATATCAAATTCTTCCTTCCCATCACATATAACATGCACATGACTTTATCTTAAGTGTGTTTATACACACAGCATATTTTAGCACACTTATATGATGTATATATATATATATATATATATATATATGAAGTTTATATTTTCATTTGATTGAATTATTCAATACATGTAATTTTAAATCCCTATCCAAATTCTTATACAAAAATACATAGGAATGAAATTAAATAGGTACGTGCCATCATTAACCAGGGAAGTGAGGTAATCAAATGACCTCCTTGAGGCTAGCTAAAGCCTCGTATTCCTAGGATGTCCAGACTATGTACCCATTTATATTCGAACATATGTAAACTTGTATACATGAATATAAGAAAGAAGGCTCCAAAATTGCATGATTAATTAATCCAATCACTTAGCCAATAATGGATGTATGCAATTTTAATATAAAAGGGGATTTCCATTCTTCAATCACATATACATACACATGTACAAAGACATAAACAAGTACGTGCCATTGTTAACCAGGGAAGTGATGTAATCAAATGACCTCTTTGGGGCTAGCTAAAGCCTTGTATTCCTGGGATGTCCAGACTATATACTTGCTTGTTTAAATACACATGAGTGTATGGGTAACTTAAGAGAACAAAAATTATGCAAAAGATTATATTTTCTTTAATTGAATTATTTAGGTATATGATTTAAATCCCTAGCCAAATTCTAGTATTAAAATACATAAGGATGAAATCAAATGGAAACATGCCTTTGCTAATCAGGGAAGTGAGGTAATCAAATGACCTCATTGGGGCTAGCTAAAGCCTCGTATTCTTGGGATGTCCAGACTATATACCCATTACTATTCAAATTCATGTAAATTATCATATGAATAAAAAAAAGAAAGCTTCACTTCATGTACTTAAGCTATAAGCGCATGCACCTTTTATGTGTTTATAATTATCATCACTACACATATTATTATTCATTTATAAACTTTGGAAAAAGACATTGGGATTTAATAGTGATAATAACCACACATATATTAAGTTAAATCAACATATGCAAGCTTTACATAAAGGAAATTTCATTTGATTTGATTAATTTTGAAGAGAGATGGATGCATGAAATCAAATGACATACAACATTTATCATGATGAGAAAGAAAATAATCAAATGTAAGCATATGATTCATTCAACTAAATTAACTCCTAAGGACATTCAAATCAAATAAAATTATTTAAAGTAAACTAAAGCTTCTTTATTGATTTAGTTTGGGATTTTGATTTGATTAAACGAGGAGGGGAAATTTATCATTTGTTGTTCAAACCCATTCCCACATTAGTAATTTTATTTGGTTCAAGAAAAGATAATTAGGTAAATTTTATGAATTAATTAAGTTGGATCCTTAATTAAATCGACTAATCACCCTTACCTATGTTACCTTAATGTAATTAGTCAAACAATTATGAGCCAACATGATATGCATATGAATGGAAAGTAAATTTACAGTGATCCTAAGAAATAAAGGGGGCTTAATGCAATTGGCTCACAGTTGATAATTAATTAGATTAAGAAATCTAATTAAGTACTCTTATGGTTTCCCCACACATGTGGGTTAACCATAATTTCCCTAAGTACCTTTAGGTTATTAAACACCTAAAGATCTACCCATGATTTAATTAATCAGGATATGATGTTATTATGATTTTTAATTGACTAATTAAGTCATTTATTTAATTAATTGAATCCTTGGTTAATCCCATATTAATTAATTTTTCTTTCTTTCAAAATGAAATAAACTTATGGAAAGGAGCTAGAATACAGGTCCCAAACCTATTTTCTTTGTTCATTCATTGTTAGACAATGATTAAGGCATATAATTAATCAATTTATTGCTAATTAGGATTTTAATTAATCATTTAATTAATTAAGAGAGTAATTAAAGCCTAAATGAACAATTTCCCTAATTACCTAAGTAATAAGTCCCGAGAAAATTATGGGAGGCAGAGGTCATCCCATTAAACCACCAAGAAAGTTTGGAATCAATTACTTGAGTAATTAATGAGTAATTAAGCTAATTAAGTTTTAATTAAATCTTAATTACTATTCAAAATCAATTAGGATCAATTTTAAATGATTTTCCTCTAAAATATCTTTAAAATGAGTATTTATTTGCATTTTTTATATTTCTATAATTTATTATAAATTTTGGAAGTTTTAGCCATTAAAAATAATCATTAAGCCTAATCCCATCAGTACCATGCGGACCACTGATGTGGTGCATTTTCCACGTTGCACCGCAAGATTGTTCATTTAAATGCATCTGACTTAACACCGACATGGCTTGCGGTAGATGCGCTTTCATCTCCATCATCCAATCTCGGATCGGACGGCACAAATCAAACCCACGGTCTCTTAAGGGATTAAATCAGATTAAAACTAGTGAATAATCACAACCATCCATTCCAATCATGCGGAACGGACGGTGTGCGATCAATCATCCCCTGAGCAATAAGAGACGAATACCGTCCGCCATTCCTCATTCGATTCGAGGTCACCCGAGCTCAGATTGACTCCAAATGGATCCCACACCTTCGCACAAAGGATCCAAATGGATCCAACAGCTAAGATTCCATGAAATGCAAGTTTCCTTCAAAAAGATCTAACCAATTTTTTTTTAGGAGGTCAGTTTCATGGAATCACCTCACCGGAGCTCAAGATGGGTGGCAAAATCGATTGAGGAAGCTTTGTCCCTGTTGAGCAGCACGTGAGCCAATTTTTTCCTATTCGCTCAGAAGTTCACAAACCGTTGATTTGGAGGCTGACGTTGATTGAAGTTGCATGTCCGATGGTCGAAGGGTTTAGGAGGTGATTCGTTCTTGCTCGACGGAGTATGGGGAAGGTGTGGGTGAAAAGAATTTGGATTTAGTTGAGTATTGGTGGAGTTGGCTAAGAAATAGGGGTGCCCTATTTCGGAACATCAAGCTCTGGCAATGGGGAGGCTTGGATGACTTGAAGAGGGCTCTAGGGGTTTTGTTTCGGGCTCTAGGGAATCTCTGAGGTGTGTTTCTTGAATTTGGATCAAAATGATATCCCACCTCCCTTGGAGAAGACAGAAGGATTTGGCTCTTGAATATCAGCCTGTGAGCCATCGTCAGGGAGCCGCAGTGGTCGGTGTCACCTCCACGTGGCTCAATTGGGTTGGTGGGATGCTTGGCTGGTGGCTCAAGGTGGCTTCCCTCCTCCTTAGGTCCATTGGATTCAGCTAGTGTAGGGAGGTGAGTTAACTTGCCTCCCTTTGTTCTATGGCAAACCTAGCCCACTTGGATCAGGCAAGGTGGCTAAGTCAGACCCCATTTGGGGTGTTTGAGGGCTGCCAAGGGAAAAGAGGGAAGTGGACTTTTCCATTTTTGGCTAAAACCCATGTTGGGAGGAGAATCCAAGAGAGATTACCTTGGGTTGAGCTGAATTTGGGTTTGGGTTAGTTTTGGACTAACCCAAGGTGGGTTTAGGATGGGTTGGGTCAGGTTTCAATGGGCTTTGGCTTGGTTTAAATGGGTTTGGTTCAATTTGACCCTTATAGGTCAAATTATGCTAGGTTGGGTTAGGTTGACCAATTGGTCAAATTAGGTCAAACCAAAGCTTGGGTCAAGTTCAAATGATGATTTGAAGTATTTTGGTTCAATTAGTTTTATTCAATTTGGCTTAGGTTTGATTTTGGCTCATTTGGGCTCATGTAGGTCAAATGGGCCACTTTTAATTGGTTTGGGTTAGGGGTTGATTCATGTTCAAATGCTTAATTTAAAATGATTGTAGGTTTTGATTTGAATCAATTTGAATTTAATTTGGTTTAGGCCAATTTGACCATTTAGGTCAATTTAGGCTAAATGGGTTAGGTTGACCAATTGGTCAAATTGGGTTCAATTATGGCTTTGGTCAAGTTCAATAATCAATTTGGAATGAACTTGAGCCATTGGTTACAATTAATTTGGGTTAGATCATGATTTGACCCAATTTGGTCTTTTAGGTCAAATTGGGTCAACTTGGGTCAAAGGGCTAATTAGGTTAGGTTTTGCTCAATTGATGGTCAAGTCATGTTCAATCATTGATCATAGGTTGGTATGAATCATTAGTTTCAATTGTTTTGGTGTATGATGAATTTTGGCTAATTTGGGCTCATATGGGTTAAGAGGGTTGACTTGGTCAAATGACTGGGTTAATTTGGTTTAACCTAATTTATGATAATTGATCATCCTGGGGTGTTCAACAATCATCATAGAATATTTTTATTAAGTTGATTCAATCCAATTTGGGTTGGACTGAAACTTGGTTCAAATAGGTCCAATTGGTCACTTTGGATCAATTGGACCAATTAGGCTTAGTTGAGTTTATTTTGTGTTGAGTTGAGTTTAGTTGAGTTTATATATGAGT
Source organism: Cymbidium sinense (assembly GCA_021442155.1). Classification (NCBI taxonomy): domain Eukaryota; kingdom Viridiplantae; phylum Streptophyta; class Magnoliopsida; order Asparagales; family Orchidaceae; genus Cymbidium; species Cymbidium sinense. The sequence continues at coordinate 171,601,375 of CM038218.1, read as the reverse complement.
TTATGACTGATTTATAAATTTATTTGTAATTGGTTTGGGTTCAAATGGACTTTGATTCATTTGAATATTTCAAGTCAAAGGGGTTGGGTTAAGTTTGACTTGGGTTGATTTTGGTTTGACTTGATGATTGTAGGTTTGATTTATATTTGGGGGTGGTGATTGAAGGTATAATTGATTTATGAGAAATTAATTGAATTTGGTTTGAATTGAATGGAAATTTGGCTAAGTCTATGGAATTGAATCATATGGCTTTGGTTTGATTTTGATTTGAATTTGATTATGGTTTGGAATTGATATGATTGTAGATATCATTGCTTTGATTTATATTGGGAAGATTTTTGAAGATATGAATTGATAATGAGAAAATTAATTGAATTTGGATTGATTTGGATTGAGATTTGGCTAAGTCCATAAGATAAAATCATAGGGCTTAAGAAGGATTTTGAGTTTGGATTTGATTAAAGATTTCAATCATTTGACTTGGATTTGGATTTAGGTTTGATATGAAATGAATTTGGTTGTGGTTTAAGAAGGTGGACATAGGTTGGATTTGAGTCATGGGGTAAGTAGGTCATCCTAATCCCTAAGGAATAACCTAATCATATGGTTAACCCTTCTAAGTCTTTAGGTGTAGGTTAAGTGATCTCCTAATTGCTAGGAGTGTCTTATGACTGAGGAAGTCTTAATATCTAAAAGACTCCTAAATCTAAGAAGGAGAGATTGAATCCTCACTCCAAAAGTGTGGTCAACACTCTTTTATTTCAATTCCAATTAAGGGTTTAATTCCTTAAACTTAGTCATTTAGTTTATATATTGATCATTTTTGGTTTGATGTAATTATTTAATTTAATTTGATCTTTATTTAATTGATTTAACTAATTTAATTTATTTGATTAGCATAATTAAGGTTTAACTATAGGTTGATTAATCTTTTTATCAAGTTGAGTAGAGTTTGATTTGATTTAGGTTATTTGTTTGTTGAAACTTTTAATTTGATTTTTTGTTTACTTAGATTAATGATGTAATTAATGAGTTACTGATTTAGGTTTACCAGGTTGGTTTAATTTAGGATATAATTGATACTTAATTATGATTTAATTAAGTTGAAATTTATGTTTGATTAAGCTTAGGTTTAGTTTAGTTTTAATTGAAGGTTATGTGATGTTTACATTATTTAATTTAGAGTGTGGTATTTATAATTTTAGCTTGATTATTTTAATTTATTATAGTTTAGCTTTGATAAATTTAATTAAGATTAATTTTAATGATTTATTAAATCCTAATTTTAAATTATTTTTTTAACTTGAAAGGATTATATTATTTTCATAAGATTATTTGATGTTCATTAGAGTGGTTTAAACCATTTTGATGATTTTTCTAATTTTCTAGATTTTTAAATTAATTATTTTATGAAATTAAGCATTTGAACTTTGAAATTCAATACCTCCTAATCCATTTATCATTTTGGTTTACAATTTTTATGGTATGTGTATTTTAACCTTAATTTCAATTCTTAAGAGTTTCAGATCAATCTGATTAATATTTTAGGATTAATTAATGAAATTTGCTTTTCACTAAACTCTAACTTAAGCTCCAAATACCCAACAAGAATTAGTGAATTTAACTTTATTAGATTCTTCTCGAAAAAATGAATCTAACGAGCCTTTATTTATAACTTTTTTCACGAGTATTTTAATTTCTATAATTTTTTAAAGTTTTGGGTGAGTTTAAGTCATTTTTAAATTCAAAAAATCATTGAATTTTCTGTTTAACCCAATCAGTGCCATGTGGCACTGACAGGGCATGCCCTTACACGTGTCAGCCACAGATTGGTCCACACCACCGCCGCATGTATTATGAGCGGGAAAAGCATGGGTCGGATCGGATTGTCTGAGCTTTGATCAAATCGTCCGAGCTTTAATCAGACGATCTAGATTAAACCCATTAATCTAATGGCTGAAATTGAATCTTCTAACATTCTAACCGCAATCGTCCATCCTATTTATGGAGGATCGTATGGCTGCTAATTCGTACTCCCTGTGGGTGGCAAACCGAGAGGGGCAGACGCCATTGCCGCCCCTCCAAGCTTTCATTTTTGGCGATTCTCACCAGAAATCACTTATTCTTGGCTCCTAAATAGTGTATGTTGAATTTGAAATATAACTATGGGTTTAAATCCAAATTTCACATGACTCCACTTCACAAAATATCAAAGCATAAAAATTGGTGGCAGGAGTTGGTGGTTACCTCGCTGAAGCTATGTCTGGTGGTTTTGCTCGAAATCCTTCCTCAGGTTGAGGCGAATCTCCAATGAAGTGGAATCAAATTGCCTCCACGCCGATCATCATGGACACTAATGCTCTGCCCATTACTGTCGACCTTGGTTGTTTTCAAGCTCGCCGGCAGCGGGAGACTAAGGTAAGGGTTGATCGAATTCGTGTTCACCTCTAGAACGTGTCGGAAACTTCAATCCACCTTGAGGAGTTCATTTTCTCCAACTTTGAAGGTTGGTTGTGAGCTTTGCATTGGAGGGGTTTGGAATGGCCGGAATCCAATTGTTGCCAGCAAGAGACCCCGATAAAGTATTGGTTGAGCTCCTCTCTCTCTCTCTCTCTCTCTCTCTCTCTCTCTCTCTCTCTCTCTCTTTGAATGCCTTGAAATGCATGGAATGGCTAGATGAGCTTCCCTTTTCTCCTTTCTTCCTTGGCCAAGATCCTTTTCTCATTTCCTTTTTTTTTTTTGTGTGTGCTAAAGTTAAGGATGGCTGCCTTAGATGATTGGGAAGCTTGGAGTGTAGCTAGGGCAGGGAGGGGTTTGGGGGCTTCTTGGAGAAAATCTCCTTTCATTGAATGAGGTATGGAGGATAGAGGAGGTTTGACTTCATGTGCATGTGCATGTGTTTGTCTTTTCTTTTCTCCACACATGGCTTCTACCTCATCCCTTATGGCCACCTTACCTTTTTATGATGCTGATTGGCTGCCCAAGCCAAGCCCTAAGTGAGCTATGAGTTGAACTTAATTTCACCTGAGTTAAGTTTGAATTTGAATGTTTGGTTTGATTCATTTGAGTTCGTTTTAATTTAGATTAAATTATGTTAATTTCATTTGATCAATTAACATTAGATGGTGATTTAAATTATTATCCTTTGAGTGATTTGAAGCTTAATTAATTCATGTTTTATTTAAGTTTCATGTGATTTTAGGTTAGTTTAATCTATTTGATTTAAGTAAGTCAAGTTGATTTTCTTAACCTATTTGATCATCTTTTTAGTTTGGATTTGTATTTAATTATATTTGAATATCATTTACTATTATTATTATTATTATTATTATTATTATTATTATTATTATTATTATTATTATTATTATTATTTATTTATTTATTTTTACTATTTGTTTTCATTTGATTTGAATTATATTTTGATTTTCACCTAAATTGACCCATTTTGAATTGAATGAGTTGAGTTTGATTTGATTAAGTAAAATGATCGATTTGACCCAATTAAGAAGTGTTTAAGATCCAATCACATTTGATAGAATGTTTAAGATGATTAAGAATAATTGATTTCACTTGATTTGATGTTAATTTTGATTCTGATTAGTTCCGACCCAAATTGAGCTTAATGGGTTCACTTAAGTAAAATGACCGAATTGATTAAATTAAATTCAAATAATTATCGAATTGGTTGGTTCATTTATGATTTTAAAATATACTTGGAGTACTTTATTTGAATTATTTATGATTTAGTTTGGGTTTTAGTTCAATAGAGTTCATTTGGGCCTATTTGGGTTAAGTGATCCAATTAATCTATTCAAGAGCTTATTGTATTCAGATTTAATTATATTAGTATTTAAGCATATTTATTTGATGGTTTTGAGCCTTTGGAGTAATTCAATTTGGCTAAATTTTGGCTCGTCGACTTTTGACTTAATGGGGCCCACATAGATCAACCTTAGGTCAAATGACCTATTTGGCACTTTGAACCTCATTTGGATTTATTTTTGAGTTCATTTATATTTATGTATTGATTTTGTGCTTTTACTTCGATTTAATTTGATTTTATTTGGACTTCGGTGATTTTGAGCTTAAATGGGTTAATTGAGTTAATCAACCTAATTACCTCAACCCATGCTCAATTGAATTTAGATTTTAATTTAAATATGTTTGATTTAGATTTCTGTTGAGTTTCATTAGATTTAGGTTTAATCTGGGTTTATCTGATCCGATTGGGTTAGGATATGTCTTCAAAGGATCTATTAAGTTGACCTAGCCTTTCACTTTAGCATATTGAGTTTGATTCGATTTCAAATTTGATTTTTGTTTCAAGTTTTAAAGTTTGATTCAATTTGTTATTTTATTCTGATTTGTTTACTTAGCCACTAAACATAGTGTCCTACGTGATGAATTAGGGAACTCCTAATCTAAAATTAAGGGACCTAATTACTAAGGTTAGGAATGATATTAACCTCATCCAAAAAAGCAGGCAACACATCTATAAAAGAGTAATCTTATTTTAATTATTATATATCAAAATTTAATGTAATTTCAAATTTAATTTTGTCTTTATCAATTTAGTTGGTTGATTCTTAAGCCAAAAAAATCATCAATATGCAAACTTACAACTCACTAAACACATACAACCTTGTTAAACAAATATTCTTGAACTCCTTTAGCTTATCTTTGAGTTCACCTTAAGCAGCCTTAATGATTAGATTCTAGAAATATCTCAATTTAGTATCTTAATTCAAACCATTGCTTGAACCTTAAAACTATTAAAATAAATAATTTAAACCTCAAAACATATATTTATTATCATCAAAATAAGTGTATGCATACTATGGGCTCATAAGATCAATATTCACAATCCATCACATCTCTTAATGCCACTCAATCAAAATAATGATCTCAAATACATTAAGGATCAAGTAAGTTAATCTTAGTCTAGGTGAAATCTTTGATAGGCTTATCTTGAACTAAGCTTTCTAGTCTTGCTTAGGCCACCATCTATATAAAGAAAAATTAACTTAACTTGGTTAGTCATAAAAAGAAGTATTAGTAATGAAGAAGTAAAGAAAGAAAATTGTGTTAGAAAAATACTATAGTTGCACTTCACAATTATTGAGGGGCATTTTTTGACCTCTAGAAGTATTCAAAGTAAGAGCGATTTAGATGGTCTTGGATCTCATTTTGGTTGTTCTAAGAAAGGGATGCCCTTAGAAAAGAAATAATTGTTAGGATAGGTCATAAAGTATGCCTTGAATTTCAAAAAAACCCTCATCCTAAAGGACAAATAAATATATTTGATTTAATACCAACCAACTCTAAGTTTATTTAATCAAATAATAATCATCCCTAAGTTTCTTAGTAAAATACTAGTCAACTTCAATCTAATCTATCAAGTACCAATCAATCAACACTTGACCTAAGTTTATAAAAAAAATGGATGACACAAGGGTCATGTAACAATCCAAAAATGATGCAGCTAGCTGCTTATTATTAACCCTTATAAGTTTGTTAGACAAACTTTGTGCATCCGTAAAAAGTGATGATGTCGTAAAGTTTTAATGAGTTGCTAAACACTTGACAACTTATTGTTCACTTTGAGGATTCTCAATTTTGAGCACATTTTAGTAGGATTCTATGTCAAAAAAAAATTAATTGGGCCTACTTTAAAGTCCAAGATAACCACCTTAGCATAAGAAAGTGGGAAGGGATTTTAGTTGTACAACCTTGAGGAAGAGAAGATCTCATGTACTCCCCATCTATATATATTGACCCTTCACCACCATCTTGTAATTCCTTCTCTTTAATAAAGTCCTACCCATATTAGTGACTTAAGAGAAATTTCGAAAAGAAAAAAGTGGAAGGGTGTCTCATAAACTCAAATCCTGCTTCACTCTCTCTCTCTCTTTTTCTCTCTTTATTTATTTATTTACCTATCCTCCTTCATTATTGTTATACATATATGAAACACTTATGTAGACTATATAAATACTAAGAGTTTAAGATCCATCATGTACATTGAACCATATTTATTTATGTGGAATTTTGGTCCAGAACTATACAACTCTATCATTTTGACTATAAGTCATTAATGTTTAATAACTTTGTAAAGTTATGGTTAGTTTCAACTCTCACATTTTTACATATTCAGCATAATTTGATTAAAAAATTTTTCACCCCAAATATGGGGCTATAATGAGGCTCTACTATTTTTTTATTGAAAGCAGAGTATTATAAACCAAAATACTACAAAAATTTTATCAGCACACAACTAAGTCACTAAAGAGAAAAACAAAATAAAATGTGTTTCTAACTATAAGAAATGATAAAAATATATGCAAATAAAAATAAATAAAAACTATTCCTAAATGGACTTTAAACAAGTTTGAAATTATTTAATGGAACTTGAATGAAACATATGACACATCCTAACTCCTCCTCGTGCTCCCCTTAAATAAGAGTAATTACCACATTAGACAAAAAATGGAAAAATTAAATCAAATTAGCCTAATATCCAAATAAAATTAAGTCAATAAAATTTGAAAAAGAAGTATCATGACTCATTTATATAGATAAATCCAACTCATGACTTATCAAATGAAGTCAAGTATTGCTTAATTAAGCCTTAAGCAATGTAATCAAACTATTTAAAGAAAAAAAAATCATTCTTAATGTTTTTACCTTAAATGGTGAATCTCCAAATTATAATTATCAAAGTCCTATATGTGATCCCCAATGTCCTAAGAAGCTCCACAAACTAAAAAATAAGTTAAATAATAAAACCAAAATTTATGCACTACCAATTCAAAACACACATCAAAATTATCAAAAACTCTCAAAAATATTAAATCTTGGGTGTAACTCATTTTCAATGAGATATACTCACCATAAAATTTTCAAATCAAAATTCCTTATTATTTGATTATAGTAAATTCTTTATTTATTGTTATTTTTTATAAGTTTAAATTCTAAAAAAATCAATTTTATTAAAAAAAATAATTAAAACTAGTGAGTAGTCACATTAACCTAGTTGTACCTCCAATATAAATCCCAACCTTAAATTCCATGACTCTAAATATGTACATTTCATAGAATTACAAAATGCCCATATGCCTTATTTTTAAACAAAATTATGAAAATAGTGAAATTCAATCATGTGTGTTAATTTTTAAGCCACTAAAGGATATATGAATCATATATTTTGCTACAACTTAATCGAATTTATAAATTTATAAAAATGAGAATATATTATGATGTAAATGTTTAAATTGTTCTAACACATCATATCACCTAAATAATAAATTTGTAATATCTTTTTAAGATAAAGTTAAACTATCTCCCTGAGATGAATTTAAAGAAACACCGAAATGATAAAAAAAATATAGTCTAAGATAAACTTATTTAATATATATTGTGATCCTAACTCATTATCCCATTAAGATGAACCAATGCTATGCTTCTATGATGAGAATAAACTCACCCTAACCATATCCTTTGTCACCCTTATAATAAGGTTGTGAAGGAGAAAAAGTGGTTAAGGTGAAGCAACAATAGATATATTTGAACTAGCTTGAGTTCCTTTTGATTTATTGAAAGAGAGAGAAGAAGAAGGGTGAACCTCCAAATTAATTTAATTATTAATGGAGGGTGGAGTCCAACTTGTAAGGTGGTGATATGAAAAGGACAAATATAGAGAATAAGAAAAAGTAATTGAAAGATTCAAGTGGTTTAGCTTATTGTATTACACTCATTTTAAGAAAGAGAAAATGTCATGACCCAGCCCAAGATCTTAGAAAACTAAGGAGGGAATGGACAGTCGAACGAATAAAAGAAAACCTTACTTAATATTTCCAATCTTGAACAAAATTTCACAATATATTTCTTTAATCATATAAGAGCTACTACAATCCACAACACAATTAACAATTTGTTCATACATATATACTAAAAGAATTCATATGAAATATAATTTAAAACATAAATCAACATAACTAACATAAATATCTATCTCCTGAAGTCTCTCTACGGCGATAAACATAACCCTGCTTTCTATCATCCACTAGTTAGGTTGGTTACTTGAAAAAAATAAATAACTAGTAATTGAATAAAATTCAGTGGGTCAATTATGCTTTTATACTATAGTAAACAAGAAAGTAGAATTATTATGCATGATAGTTTTTATTATAACATGTACATAAAATAAATTGCTCAAATAATCAAACATATATGAGGTACGTACAAATGAACATTTCTTATGAACTTTACTTTTACATTTATCAACCATTTTAGGAGTCACCATCTAAACATTTACCAAAAGAAAATATTTACCAAACTCATCCAAAGGACAAGTAGCCATTGCCATTTAACAATTCCATTGGCCTTTTTCGTGCACGGGTACATTGCGTCCCCAACCAATACCATAAAGGGGTGAACTCCACTTTCAACATACACATTTATAACATACAATTTTTACATCTATGCATATTGATTCATAATAGTATATCAGTTAACTTTATAAAATGATGAAGTGACAATATGAACTAGCATTCAAGCTGTTATTCAATATGAAGAAATAGAAAAATCAATCACAATTTACAGTACAGAAAAAAGTCATAATCATGTACAAATATATTTCATCACAGGAAATAAATAAACTTTTATCATAAATATAAGAACATAATTACCCACTTTAATTTGAAGCTTCCTCTTGAATCTCTTTCCCTTTAACACTTCTTTCTTTAATTGAAGTTACTATAAAATAAAATATTAATTGGATCAGTATTGGAAAGCAAATTATTTTATTTTATTCATTACTTATCTACGATACTTACGTATATCTTTTATTATTTAGCTCTCACATTCATTAATATTTTATTGTATATTTTCTAAATCAAGTTAAATTAATCTTTAATCCATTTAATATAATGATATGTCTAATTTGTCATATAATACTCTCTAATTCCAATTATTTTTCTTAATTTAATTTAATTTAAAACTTTCTATATTTCTCTCTAATGATTTCAATTTAAGAATCATAATATATAATCAATTCAATTCTCATGATTATAAATTATCTTTTGTAAAAGCATTAACCTTAATTTTTCATGAATCCTTAAACAATTAAGGCTTAAATTCTTTTGTTTACTAATTCATTTAAAATTTCCATTTCTTGAAAATCTATTATTATCATATAATAAAATCATGTTTATTTAAGGGTTTAAGTAGTACAATAGAATTAGGGTTGTATAAATTCTAAAATTTAAACATATATATATATATATATATATATATATATATATATATATATATATATATATATATATATATATATATATATATATATATATTCGTCAAATTAGAGGTAAAAAAATGTCATATCATTATTTGCAAAGCTCCTAAACAAATTTCTTACTGATTTAATAATAACCTAATTAAATCTAAATTTTAAATAAGAAAATAGAAAGCCCTTATATATATAGTCATTTCCACATTTTATAAATCCAAAATAAAATATTCTCAATTAAATTCGTTGCCGAACTTCTAACATCCTTAATCAAGATTAAAATAATAACAACAAAAAACTATATTTCTAATCTAAATAAATAGATTTCCCTTTCTATCCTCGGTTTGCCCTAATCTGTCACTTGGGACGCACTCACACACGCCTCTCTCAGTTGCTCCCTCCTTCTTTCTCTGCTGCTTGTGCTCGAAAGCCTCTAGCGGCACCTGACTCCCTTCCTCCCGTCGTTCACAAGGGTTCCATCCTTCTACTTCCTCGGTCGACGGCACACAGAAGGCTCTCCTCCTCTCTGTGTTGTCGACGCAGGGGTGCTCAGCTAGGGCACGCAAGGAAGTCATCTTCCCCATTTTCTCACTCTCTCATTTCCTCTTTCGTTATTTTGGAGGTTTGGTTTCGATGAGCCCCCCTTCAAACAATTATTTCTCGGTCAACCGTCATGATGGTTGGATTTGGATTTCATTTTATTTTATTATTTTTTTCCTCTTTTTTTTTTTTTGATTTCCGGTTATTACAATCTCTCCCTCTTATCAAAATTTCATCCTCAAAATTTAATGACAATAATAGAAATAAACATACATTTAATTAAACAAATGAGGAAAAAGTCCTCGCATTTTTGATTCCTTCTCCCATGTAGCTTCTCGTTCTGATCCATATTTTCATAGTACACGAACAAATGGAATTTTCTTATTCCTGAGATGCTTAACATCATAATCTATAATTCTTTCTGGCTCCTCCACAAATGTGAGATGAGGTTGAATATCAATAGAATCATCAATAACATCTTTTTTTCTTCCAACCTTACCATATCATTTTATACCATTCATGGGGCTAACTTTAAGAAATACAAACTCTCCCACTTCAAACTCTATTGGCTGATGTTTAGCATCATAATATTTTCTCTGCCTATCTTGAATAGCTTTTAATCTATCACGGATCAATCGAATCTTTTCAGTGGCTTCATCTACTACATCTGCAGCAATGATTCTTCTTTCACCCTTCTCCACCCAACAAAGTGATGTTCTGCACTTCCTTCCATATAATGCTTCATAGCGAGTCATACAAATACTTGCTTGAAACCTATTATTATAGGCAGACTCAATCAAAGGCAAATGAATTTTCTAATTTTCTCCAAAATCAAGGATACAAAGTCTAAGCAAATCTTCAAGTGTTTGAATTATCCTTTCTGATTGGTCGTTAGTTTGAGGATCAAATGCAGTACTGAAAGTAAGCTTCGTACCTAAAGCTTTTTGAATTTTTCTCCACAGTCTAGATGTAAATCGGCCATCCCAATCGGACACTATAGATTTTGGCACACCATGTAACTTCACAATTTTATCAATATACTTCCTTGCTAGCTTTTCAACACATCATATTGTTTGATAGGTATAAAGTGTGCAGATTTAGTCAACCTATCAATAATAACTCAAATAGCATCGCATTCACTTCTGGATCTAGGTAAGCCAACGACAAAATTCATAGCAATATCATCCCATTTCCACTCAGATATTGGAAAAGGTCAGAAAAGTCCACTTGGCCGATATTTCATTTTAACTATCTAACATGATTGACACTTATAGAAAAATTCAACTACACTTCTTTTCATTCCTGGCCACTAAAATATTTCTTTAAGATCTTGATACATTTTTCTACTGCCTGGATGAATTGTATAATTAGAATGATGTGCTTCATGCAAGATGTCTTTCCTCAAATCTCCAACATCTGGAATGCAAACTCTGCCATGATACTTTAGTAATCCCTCTCCATCAATTTCAAAATCTTCTATATGGCCTACTTTTACCAAATTTAAAATTTTTTGAAAGTCATCATCTCGAGGTAAAGCATCTCGTATTCTATCTTTCAAATTTGATTGCATGGTCATTTGATTTAACAATAAAGCATGATCATATGTAGATTTAATAATTAAAATTTCTAATTTTTCTAAATCTTTAATCAACTCCTCCTATTGAGAGATCAATCAATAAGCACTACCAAATATTTTTCTACTTAAAGCATCAGTAACTACATTTGCCTTTCTCGGATGATATTAAATATCCAAATCATAATCCTTAATGAGTTCCAACCATCTCCTTTGTCTTAAATTTAGCTCCTTTTGAGTAAAGATATATTTTAGGCTTTAATGATCAGTGAAAACTTTACACCTTACTCCATATAAATAATGCCTCCAAATTTTTAATATAAATACCACTACTGCTAGCTCTAGATCATGGGTTGGATAATTCTTTTCATGATTTTTGAATTGCCTTGAAGCATAAGTAACCACTATTCCATTCTGCATAAGCACACATCCCAGACCTTTTAATGATGCATCACTATAAATTTAAAATCTTTCTGTCCCTGATGAAATAGTTAATACTGGTGCAGTCATTAAACAATTCTTCAATTTTTGAAATGCTTCTTCACACTGATCTGACTATTCAAACTTGACTATTTCCTGAGTTAGTCTAGATAGTGGCATGGCAATCTGTGAAAACCGTTCAACGAATCTCTTGTAATATCCTGTCAATCCTAAGAAACTTTTGACTTTTGTGATAGTGGTTGGTCTGGGCCATTCAGCTATTGCTCTGACTTTACTCTGATCCACTGAAACACCTTCACTACTAATTATGTGCCCTAAGAATATAATGTTATTTAACCAAAATTTATACTTTAAAAATTTTGCATATAATTTATTTCCTTTCAGAGTTTGCAAAATAATGTGAAGATGGTTTTCATGAGCTGCTTCATCTCTAGAATAAATTAGAATATCATTTATGAATTTAATCATAAATAAATCTAAAAAGGGTTTAAAGATTCTATTCATGAGATCAATAAATACAGCTGGAGCATTTGTTAAGCTAAAAGGCATCACCATAAACTTATAATACTCATATCTTGCACTGAATGCAATTTTTGGTGTATCTTCTTCTTTGATCATAAGCTGATGATAACTCGATCTTAAATCAATCTTTGAAAATACTAAAACTCCTTCTAATTGATCAAAAAGATCATCAATCCTTGGTAAGGGATATTTATTCCTCAATGTGATTTTATTAAGCTCTATACAATCTATGCATAGCCTTAAGCTCCCATCTTTCTTCTTCACAAATAATACATGAGCTCCCCAAGGAGATGTGCTAGGCCTGATAAATCCTTTCTCCAATAATTCTTGCAATTGATTCTTTAACTCTCGTAATTCTTTGATCGCCATTCTATATGGTACATTTGCTTCAGGTTTTGCACCTTAAATTAAATCAATAGAAAAATATATCTCTCTAACTAGAGGTAAACCTAGTAAATCATCTAGAAAAACTTTTGGATACTCCTTTACTATAGATATATCTTCTAACCTCTTTACCTCTTTAATAACATCAGTAACTTGAGCAAGAAAACCTTCATAGCCTTTTGCTAGCATCTTTTAAACTTTTAAGCAAGACACCATCATAGTTAATACTCTCTTTTGCCCCATAAATTTGAATTCTTCTTCTCCAGGAATATTGAATTTGACTATCTTTTCGCAACAACTTATAGCAACATGATGTTTAGATAGTCAATCCATTCCTAAAATCACATCAAATTCATATATTGGTAGTGCTATTAAATCTGCATCCAAGCTTCTTTCACAGATATTCAAGTTCACACTACAAAAATTGCTAGTATTCATATGAGACCCATTTAGCATTACAATTGAAAGTACTACAAACATTTCTATAACTTTCAATCCCAAAATTCTCATACATTCCTGAGATATAAATGAATGTGATACTCCAGTATTAAATAAAACTCTATCTGATTTACTTTGAATAAAGATGATACTTATAAATGAGTAGATATATAAAATAAATATATCTAGCACAATATAGAATTTTAACAATGCTAATTTAAATAAAGACATATCTGTAACGACATCAAGTGAGTCTTTTTCATCTTATTGTGTGAGTGCATAAACTCGAGGCTGTGTATTCTACTGGTTCTAAGTTTGATATGGAACTGATGTAGTCGATTCAGTCATCCTTTGTTTACCAATAGTCCTCTAGAGAGACTGAACACTTGTCTTAGTATCTATTAAAGATTTCTAACCCAAGATCGGACAAGATTTTGCCATATGTTATGGCTGATGCCACCAATAGCAAGTGTTTGTGCTTGAGAAGCACTCTCCTTTATATGCTCTTCCATATTTTGGGCATGTAGTAACACTGCTACTGTTGGCATTAGTATAAGACTTAGGCTTCTTCTAGTTTGCTTTTTTAGTTTGAATATTCTGCCCAGATTTTGACATATCATCATTCCTCCTCTTCTAAATATCTCTCCTCCTCTGAGTATCTTGCAAATCCAATTTTATCTTTCTAGCCCTCTCCACTAATACAACATAGTCATCAATACCCAGAGGAATCAAGGGCTGTCTGACTACATTCTTCAGTCTATATAGAAATCTCTGACATTTCTCTTCTGCATTTGGTATCAGCTAAGGTGCATATTTTGAAAGCATTGTAAACTCAGCTTCATACTGCATGATAGAATAATCTCCCTGTACCAATCTGATGAACTTGTCCTGCATTTATCTCCTAGTTGAGAGGGGTATAAACCAATCTCTAAAAGTCTTCATAAAATCCTCCCATGAAACAAGACTACAAGGCCTTCCTTCAAACTTCTCTTGTGCTTGTCCTTGCCACCATCTCTCAACTTCGCCCTCAAAAGTAAAAGAAGCCAAAGCAGCTCTTCTTTCTGTAGGGCATGACATACTTTCTAAAATTTTCTTTATTCGCACCAACCAGTTTTTTGCTTCAACAAGTCCTCATGTTCCTCAGAAAAGAGGTGGACTCATATCCTGAAATAATTTTAGGTATTTGTCCATAGGAACCCCGCCACTTCCACTAACTTGAGTATGCTGATTTCTTATCATTTGAGTCATTGCTTCCATCATTTGTGTAAATACATCTATAGCTAGTGAAGGTGGTTGCACTAAATTCTAGTGCTCGGAGGTTTGTGCCTCTCTATCTTCACCCATAGCATCTTCTTGAATTGATTCCATAGGCACGAAGCACAAAATTATAACCAGATGCATCAATCAATATAATCATATGTAAATATCTTCATAAAATTTATCATCTTCCTAATGACTCTTTGATTATGATCATACTTATGTCTCTAAATATAAAATGTCTACTTTGATACCACTCTTATCAATGACCCACCAAGAGCTTGGAATACGAGAAGCAGTGATTGAAAAGAAAGCCTTACCTAACATTTCGAATCTTGAACAAAACTTCACAATATGTTTCTCCAATCATATAAGAGCCACTACAATTCACAACACAATTAACAATTTGTCCACACATATATACTAATAGAATTCATATGAAATATAATTTAAAACATAAATCAACATAACCGATATAAATACCTATCTCCTGAAGTCTCTCTACGGTGATAAATATAATCCTTCCTTCTATCATCCATCTAGTTAAAATGGTTATTTGAAAAAAATAAATAACTAGCAATTGAATAAAATTTAGTGGGTCAATTATACTTTTACACAATAGTAAACAAGAAAGTAGAACTAGTATGCATGACAGTTTTTGTTATAACATGTACATAAAAAAATTGCTCAAATAATCAAACATATAGGAGGTGTGTACAAATGAACATTTCTTATGAACTTTACTTTTACATTTATCAAGCATTTTAGGAGTCACCGTCTAAACCTTTACCAAAAAAAAACCTTTATCGAACTCATCCAAAGGATAAGTAGCCATTACCATTTGCCAATTCCATTGACATTTTTTTCCTGCACGGGTACATTGTATTCCTAGCCAGTACCATAAGAGAGTGAGCTCTACTTTCGACAGACACATTCATACATACAATTTATACAGCTATGCATATTGATTCATAATAGTAAATCAATTAACTTTGTGAAATGACGAAGTGACAATATGAACTAGCATTCAGGTTGTTATTCAATATGAGGATGAAAATCAATCATAATTTGTAGTACATGAAAAAGTCATAATCTTGTATAAATGTATTTCATCACAAGAAATAAATAAATTTTTACAATAAATGTAAGAACATAATTACCCACTTTAATTTGCAGCTTCCTCTTGAATCTCTTTTTCTTTAACACTTCTTTCCTTAACTGAAGTTTCTATAAAATAAAATATTGATTGGATCAATATTGGAAAGCAAATTATTTTATTTTATTCATTACTTGTCTACGATACTTACGTATATCTTTTATTATTTAGCACTCACATTCATCAATATTTAATTGTGTATTTTCTAAATCAAGTTAAATTAACCTTTAATTCATTTAATATAATGATATGTCTAATTTTTCATATAATACTCTCAAATTCTTATTATTTTTCTTAATTTAATTTAATTTAAAAATTTTTATCTTTCTCTCTAATGATTTCAATTTAAGAATTATAATATATAACCAATTCAATTCTCATGATTATAAATTATCTTATATAAAAGCATTAACCTCAATTTTTCACGAATCCTTAAACAATTAAGGCTTAAATTCTTTCATTTACTAATTCATTTAAAATTTTTTTTTTTTTTGAAAATCTATTATTATCCTATAATAAAATCATGGCTATTTAAGGGTTTAGGTAGTACAATAGAATTAGAGTTGTATAAATTCTAAAATTTAAACATATATATATATATATATATATATATATATATGTGTGTGTGTGTGTGTGTGTGTGTGTGTGTGTGTGTGTGTGTGTGTGTATTTTCATAAAATTTGAGGTAAAACAATGTCATATCATTATTTGAGAAGTTCCTAAACAAATTCCTTACTAATTTAATAATAACCTAATTAAATCCAAATTTTAAATAGGAAAACAGAAAACCCTTATATATATTGGCATTTCCTCATTTTATAAAATCCAAAAGAAAATATTCTCAATTAAATTCGTCGCCGAACTTCTAACATCCTTAATCAAGATTAAAATAATAACAAAAAAATTATATTTCTAATCTAAATAAATAAATATACCTTTCTATCCTCGGTTTGCCCTAATCCGTCGCTTGGGATGCACGCACGCACGCCTCTCTCAATCGCTCTCTCCTTCTCTCAGCTTTAGAAAGCCTTCACGACTCCACTTCTTCTGTGTTTGGGGTTCTCTCCTTCTTCTTCCCTCGATTCGATGGCATAGAAGGCTCTCCTCCTCCTCTGTGTCGTTGATGCGGTTCATTAGCACGACGCGCACAAGCGTCTTCCCCTTTTTCTCCCTCTCTCGTTTCCTCTTTCGTTATTTTGGGGGTTCAGTTTCGGTGAGCCTCCCTTCAAACAATTATTTCTCGGTCAACCGTCGTGATGGTTGGATTTGGATTTCATTTTATTTTTTATTTTTTGTTTCCTCTTTTTTTTCAATTATTACAGAAAAGGTGTTCACTATTCTAAAAAAAAAAGATGAAGATCTAATCTCTTAAGTCTTCTTCAATCTTGGTCTCTCAAGATTATAAGTTATAAGAATTTTAAAATTTAATCTCAACAAGTTAAAGTTCTAAATGCCTCTTTAGAGGCAATAATGTGAATAATTATAGTTGAAGTGTTGACTTAAAGTGGCATTAAGGTGAATAATGAGATGTAGGTCATGGGCAACTGTTATTATATACATAATGGTAAACTTGCTCTATATTTATATAAATTTGGTGATTTTGCTCCCTCCCTCATCCTGAAGTAAAAAAACAAATTCAAATAAAATAATTATACATTTTATACTGCTTGAAATAATATGAGGTCAAAGTAAAAGAGTGCTTCTCATAATAAATACATAAATATGTTAGGGCAATGAAATCAAAAAAGGGGGGTAAAATTAGGTTAGATACACAATTATTTAATTAATTTTAAACCAAATGCTTAATAAATAAGAGGCTTGTGTGCATTAACAATATCTTTCTCACTTAAAAACTCTTATTAGTTATCACTCTTTCAAATGAAACTTTTTAAATATAATCAGATGATCATGCACCAAGAGCTAACTCAACTACAAGATGCTTGCATGAGATTCACCTACTCTTAAGCATTACTCAATCATAAGAAAAGGAGTAAAGACCTAAACCATGTGAATTACTCAATCTCAGTTAAATCATTATCTTTTATATTACTCATTAGGGAGTTCCAAATCAAAGAACCAAAGTTGGACTAGATACATTGATCATATATATTTTCAACCAAAAATAATAATTCTATGAGTGAGGAAAAACCAATTGATATTTTTGTGCTAACATATTTTTTAAAGTAAACATAAAGTCTCATATGCATTAAGAAAATAATTTACAAATCAAGTTCTCTACTCACTATTTTAGTAAATCACCTTCTCAAATTCATCACAAGAATCCATAAATCTTTTGTCAATGTTATTTACTAAGTCATTTCATAATATGGGAGGAAAAGTAAAGGCATAATTCATTAATTACTCATTTCTTTGATGGAAAATGATTATTGCATCATTTTAAATGAACCAAAGCATTTTGATATTCCAACAATGTAGGTGCCATGTCAGATATTGGGATCAACTTCTCTCTAGCATTTTAATTACATCCTTCAATAACATTATTGACAAATAATATAGATTACAACTCATATTTATCTAGAAAATGATTAATCTCCAAAATCTAGATATCATTCTATACAAAATCATATCTAATAACATCTCACATCTTATCGCTTTTCATGTTCTTGAGATTTTAAAGATTAAATGTACTAGACATAATTATGAACACTTTTGAAGCAAAATTATTCCTTTTACAAAGTACGAGTGTTTCAATTCATTCATCCAAAGAGGAAGAAAATTGAAAGCATTTTGATATTCCAACAATGTAGGTGCCATGTCAGATATTGGGATCAACTTCTCTCTAGCATTTTAATTACATCCTTCAATAACATTATTGACAAATAATATAGATTACAACTCATATTTATCTAGAAAATGATTAATCTCCAAAATCTAGATATCATTCTATACAAAATCATCTCTAATAACATCTCACATCTTATCGCTTTTCATGTTCTTGAGATTTTAAAGATTAAATGTACTAGACATAATTATGAACACTTTTTGAAGCAAAATTATTCCTTTTACAAAGTACACGAGTGTTTCAATTCATTCATCCAAAGAGGAAGAAAATTGAAAGCATTTTGATATTCCAACAATGTAGGTGCCATGTCAGATATTGGGATCAACTTCTCTCTAGCATTTTAATTACATCCTTCAATAACATTTTTGACAAATAATATAGATTACAACTCATATTTATCTAGAAAATGATTAATCTCCAAAATCTAGATATCATTTTATACAAAATCATCTCTAATAACATCTCACATCTTATCGCTTTTCATGTTCCTGAGATTTTAAAGATTAAATGTACTAGACCTAATTATGAACACTTTTTGAAGCAAAATTATTCCTTTTACAAAGTACACGAGTGTTTCAATTCATTCATCCAAAGAGGAAGAAAATTGATCGAGCATTTTAGGGTCCATTTGAGATGAGTGCAACTTCCTATTAAAATAGTTGTGAAACCATTATGAAAAGATAAGTTCTAGCTATTATATATTTTTTTCCTCCCAAAATTGCTTCTTTGGGAATGGCTTTATTTTTGGGTCAAAAGCTCTTAAAGATTATTTTCTTAAACACTATTTGTATTATGCTTTCCTAAAGTAGCTTTTCTAAAATAAATTTTTTAAAAAAGTAAAAAAATTGTATTATTTTATCATTTAAATAAATATTTTTTTTATCATATACTTTTCCAACCATAAAAAAATAATACAAATTTTTTTCATTTAAATAAATATATTTTAATTTAACTCATTTGAGAGGTAATGTTGCAAACGAGCATTTTGCATATTGAAAATTTTTGTCAATTGTTTGAGGAGAAGGATTTTAAGAAATTTCTTGAAGGCGCTCTCAAAAAAATAAAATAAAATAAAATAGCATAAATAAGTGGTTTAACTTTTATGTTAAAATATTAAAAAGAAGTATTACAATAAATCTCTCAAAAAATGAAGGAAATATACCTCATATTGATCTGATTTTAATTAGTCTAATAATTTAGGGTTTGTTTGAGATCAATTTTATTTTGTTTTTTTTAATTATTTGTTTAGTGTATTTTTAAATATTTTATTTTTCATTTTAAAAAATAAATAATATTAACTTTTTAAAACACTTAAAAAATATATTTTTAGATGTGTTGAGTGTTTTTAAAAATATTAAGTACTATCAAATAATTTTTTTAAACAAGATATAAACAACACAAAATAAAAATCTAAAATAAATTGACTCAAAAGGGTCTCTTAATTTTTTTTATGAAAGCATAATTATAATAAAATTTGATGACTAATAGCAATAATTTAACTTTTTTTTCACACAATGACAACCACAACTAATAATGTCATAGTTTCTTGAAACACTAAAAGCACTATTATGATTTGTCATAAAATTCACTATGATATTTGATATATCACTCTAAAATTTGTTAAATCAACAACAAATCTTAAAGCAATACATATCTATAATTGAATTGAACAACACAGTGAGATGAGTCTATCAACATAAGAAATCGGTCAATACAAGTCTAAATGAGATCAAATCAAGTTCAAAGAAGATATGTGAAAACTTTGAGGCATTAATTAGATGGTCAGATGACCTCCAAATTTGGCATGCTTATAGTCAAATCTAGCGGCTTAATGAGACGAATCCAACGGGCTCAAGATCACTCAAATTGGAGATAGTTTAAATGATCAATCATAGAAAAAATATCTATGATAAAGAAAATTAATATGAACTATCTGTTGGAGTAAAATTAATATGAACTATCTGAAAGAGTGTTTTAAGATTTTGATTATAATTATTGAAATGCCCCTCCCATAATTGCATAAATATAATTCAGTTTTTGTCATGAAGGGAGGATGGAGCTAGAAGTAACTTAAGAGAGAGTTAAAAAAGAGTTAGAGAAGAAGCTATAAGCTTGAAGTTTATCATCAGCACAAGCATCGCCGACCACCATTTACTATTGTTGCCAACCACCACCGACAATTGTTACAACCTAACTACCACCACATAGTTGTTGTAGATAGATTCTAAAACTTTCATCATCTTGCTTTCTCAAATACAGTCTGTAATATCATTATCGAAGAAATTAAAACTTTATAATTCATAATGCATATAGTGGAACAATTTAATTGGGCTAGGCCCTATTATTTTTTCCCCTTTTTTGAGTTTTCCATATAAAAATCATTGCCTTTGTTTTTTTTTCT
Source organism: Cymbidium sinense (assembly GCA_021442155.1). Taxonomy (NCBI): domain Eukaryota; kingdom Viridiplantae; phylum Streptophyta; class Magnoliopsida; order Asparagales; family Orchidaceae; genus Cymbidium; species Cymbidium sinense. The sequence goes on along the minus strand of CM038218.1, from coordinate 171,580,574 downwards.
CTACTATATATGTGTGTGTTGGACCCCGTACAAAGCTAAGACAAAAGTGTTTACCCTATTGCTGCAAATTTCTCAACAACAATATTATATAAACATTTATGATAAATCTTAAAATTTTTGTCAAAGTCAAAAATAAAATTAAAAATATTAGTATATGAGAGTTGTAAAGAAAAATTCAAATATGATTAAAAAATTATAGTTGCTTATAAAATAGAGAGCTCTTATCATTATTATTAGTTATAAATTTATAAAATTTTAATTTATTCATCAAAAGTCAAAGTATATAGATCTAATACAAATATCATGTAAATTAACATATTTGCATCTTTATATGACCCAGCCTCTTTGAATTTATCAATGTGAGCATTTGCACATTTGTTATTACTTAGGTTGCACAAAAGTACCAGTTATTCTCAAAAATAAATAAATAAATAAAACTTTCATGATAGGAAGTGATATAAACTTATGGCATCTCTCCACCAAGAGTAGGCCTAAAAACATAATAATCAAAGTAGGAATTTGAAGTGATATAATTTTATTTAAAATTTTAATAACTATTTTAAAAATTTTAATCAAAATAAACATATATGTGTATAACTCAAACTTTAGAAATGTTGTAGAATAACTACAAATACAAATGACATAAAATTGATAAAAATGGATTTTCAATTATACTAGAAATGGGTAGTTTGGTTGAGCTCTAAAAGTAATTTTTGAAAATGATCAAGTGAAGTATCTTCTCTAAGTGTAATATTGTAACATGAATCAATCCAAAATTTGAGCATAAATCATTATTGCCTAGATCTCACAAAAATCAATATATATGAAATTAAAATGCAAAAATAAGTCTCCACAATTTAAAAGTAAAATATTATAAAAAATAAAAAGAAATTAATAAAAATTGTCTTATTTGAGATAAGGAGACAAAAAATAAATGACAGAGGAGTGTGATTTTTTGGTTGGAGATTGAATGATTTACATGAATTATTAATCAAAGGTTTAGCAATGTTGTGTGCCAAAAAATTTCAAGGTAGTAGAGTGTAATTTTTAAATCTTAATTTTAAATAAAATTCAACACACATACAGATAATTAGAGAGAGAATATGAGGAACACTAGAGTTTTTGCCTGAAAATATCACAAAAAAGGAGAAAAAAATATAGAACCTTGCCTAATTAAAATAGTACACTATATAATTAGAATCATAAGATTCCACTCTTCCTTCTTGTTGGAGAAAGTGGGATTATAAATTGGAGAATTCTTGCAACAATAGTTATAAGAAAATAATCAAAGAACAATAGTCTTTGATGTTAGTCAGTGATGGTTGCTAGTGGTTGTTGACTTTAAGCTTTCTTCAGAGCTTTAAGTTCAAAATTTGATATCTTCCCTTCATGGTGAGAATATAATTCTATTTATAGGATTTTGAGAGGGCCCAAAAAACTTCATCGGATGATCCATATTAATTCTCTTGATTATAGATGATTTATTGATGATTTAAGTGTCATAATGATCTTGTACTCATCAGATTCCTCTCATCTAGTCATTCGATTCAACTATAATCATCCCAAATTTAGAGATCATTTAATCATTCAATTAATATCTCAAAAATTTTAACTATATTTCTAAAATTTAAACTGAGCTTATTTAGACATGAATTGACATAATCTTGGTGTTTGTGGACTCATTTCATCAAGATGTTCAATTTGGCTATAAATATATTAAAATTAGCATATTGATGATTTCTAATTTAATTTAAAAAAATTATATATGTGACTCAAGATTTGTATTTGATTTGATCAATTTTTATGTGATATATCAAGGCATAATATTGTTTCTTAAGGTAAACCTTCTAATCATAAATATAATGCTTAATAAATAAACCTTTAAATCAATTAAAATTTTGTCATTGCACCTTAGGAAGATAAGCAAAAAAGTGCTTTCTTATCTTTGGAAAAAGTGAAATGAAGTTTTATATTCCACCAAATTGTATCATTATCCTCAACTATGGGTGTACTTTTTATAATATTAAACCAAGAATAATTAGTTACCAAAACCAAATTAAAAAGACCCATTTTTTCATTATAGATAATATAGTTGAGATTAGTATCAATTGGCATATTAAGCAATTTGTGGCTATTAAACCCTGAATTGTATTTCATAAAAATATCCATTCATTGATCATTAAAAAAAGATGTTAACAGATCATCACTAATACCAAATGGCATTTAACGGTGCAAAGAGGAAAAGTCTTTTTTTAGGCAAAAAGATATTTTAATTTAGGACTTTCTTTGAGATGAAGACCTTCACCTTTACATGTGATAGGCAGTAGAGTACCATTGTTGAAAAGTCTCTGAATGATTTGTATTTTATTAATGATGTTATAAAGTATATATTAAGTAGAGAGCTGTGTCCACTTTATTCTTAGGTTAAGTATTTTGATGCCAAGAAATAATATGGACATTTTTAATGTAACCACCATCAATAAATAAATCAAGATGTGAGGGAGGCATTCTTGAATACACTTTTAGGAAGGGAAACATACCTAAACCAATAAGAGAGATAATTATTAAGAGGGGACTTATGAATTAAAATCTACTCTCCAAAGATAAAAATTTATATTTTCAAATAGTTAAACAATCATTTAATGAGGCAATTAAAGAGTGGTAGTCTTTCACACGTGTTCTTAAAGTAATAGGAGGAAGCCTAAATAACTCATGTGAAAAGCATTGATTAATTCACAAAATGGTATATGCAAACTTTTATGATTACTAATAAATTTAAAGAATCAACTTTCATAGTTGTTATGATTGGCTAGAAGTTGCATATGATAATCAAAGTATCAAAATTATTGTATAGGATTCAAGAAGTAAGTTTATTAGATTGTCCCAATGGCAAAACATCATCCACATATATATAAGGTGGCAAATAAAGATATTTTCATTATGAACATATGAGTGACATCTAGTGATAACATTTTTATCAAAAAAGATTGAACACAATATTTATGAAATTAGTAATGAAAAAAGTGATAGTTAGTTCTTTTACTTAGCACATTAAACAAATTAAACTAAAATTTGATTTTTAATATTAATAAAAAAGATTTGTCATTACTACAATGTGAAATCCATATAATAAATAAAGAGGAAGACATTTGAGTCCTTGCAAAATAAATTTTTATTAACATTGCCAAAAGCTTTTTTTGTTTTAATGCTTAAAAGAGCCTCCTTAATTATGCAATATAAATAAGAGATGATAAGTTGATCAAGATAGTAACCTAGGATATCTAAGCTGATAGAAAGAGGTTAATTACTAGAAAAATTCAAGTATTTCTTATTGGTATAAAAATAGAAAGGATAAAAATTTACTTTTCAGCAATCTCAATAAGGCTGAGATATTCTGAGAGGAGGTGATACATGATAACATTTCAATTACACCTAATTCTCATGTAATTATAGCAAAAGCATAAGTCATCTCTCCCTTATAAATCTAAGTAAAATTAGTCTTTTGATGATTCCATTTTCTTACATAAATAAAAGCTTGAATAAATTCTCCCTAAATTTCTTTGGCTTCATAATATGTATAATACATTTTGAAATTACTGAGCCATATATCCTTTTACAAAGGCTGTTAATTAACCTAACGCAAAGAGCAGTCATTCGTGCATGTGTGAATAAGCGGAGCTAAGGCCAGTTATTTATCGGAGCCTCGATTCTCTTCATTCAAAAAGTGTCAACGGTCCACTGATAGGGGCCCCACCTGTGCTCGTCCTCTTCTCCTCGTTACCGTTACAAGACCATTCCATGATTCATCATTTCATCGAGTTTTTGCCCTCTTTCAGTCCACCCTCACTTCTTAGCTTGCCCGTTGCGATGCCTCCGGAGAAATATCCTTTTGGTCCTTTTCAGAAGCTAATGGGGTTGAGTTCGTTCATTCTCCGCAGGAGATTCAACTCTTCCAAATGGTACGCAAGCCCGATATTTTGCTTTCCTTCTTCCTCTATTTTTGTGCCTCACCTTCTTTTTTCGCTCTTTTCCTTTCTAATTCTGGTTATGCTGAAAAAAAATGGGCAGCAAAACGGAAGCAAATCTAGTTTCTGCTCGAATCAAGCTTCTAAGGAACAAGAGGGAGACGCAACTGAGGCAGATGCGGCGCGACATTGCCATGCTTCTCCAGTCTGGTCAGGAGGACACTGCCCGGATCCGAGTACTGCGTTTCCAGCCTCCTGTTTTTTCTTTTAGTTGAAGCCAAGTTTTTTAGTTGGACTTTGATTCTTTCAACCTGCAAATGGAGGACTTTTTTGTTTTGAATCTTTGACTGAAAATTTGTATTGGGGAGCTAGGGTTTAGCTTTTTCAGGTATCACTGCGAAAATTCTGATTTAACTGGGTTTTAAGGATCATTTGTAGAAATTTTTCCTAGGATATTTGTTTTGGGGGAAGTGACTTAAGTCGTGCAAAAACCTTCTTCAATTCAAACGCAGTAACTGTTGTTTCAGTGGCTTGGTTATTATGCATGTAAGCGCCTCTTACTCCAGCCTTTCATGTGCAACTCTTCTATATGCGGGATGATGCATCAGAGTGACCTTTTGAAGCCAGTGGATCTAAAATGTAAAGGCTGTAAGATTATATGAGAGAATTGAGAAATTCTCAAACCATTTCAATTACAAAGTTGTTGCTTGCAGGAAATCAAGTTGAGGGTGTGAGGGTTGATCTCAATTGTATTAGCCTTTTTCAATCTCACACATACAAGCAACAAAATAAAATAAAAAGTGGGACATAATTTTGTCTTACATAGAAAATCCTTGATGAGAAAAATCACAGTGCCTTGTCATTCAAACAACTTTTGGTATTTGTAGAAAATTGATAGAAAACTTTTTTACAATTAGAGACTTTAGAGAAAAGTGTTTTGGGGCAAGTAAGAAAGGCGACATCAAAGGTATTGATGTAATTCTAAGTGATTGGTTATAAATGTTGCAAGTTTGAACAATAACAAGAGCTATGATATACTTGGTGGTAGCTATGATACAATTCTTACTGGATATGGATGCAATTCATGCATGGTTGCAGTAGTGATTATGATGTGAGGTTTTATACAAGCTTTGAATGAGATAATTAAGGCATAAATTATGCTGTGATGTAAGTCTTATTAGAGATTATATTGATAATTGTGATGCAAATTCTATAAGAGATGACTATACGAGGTTATAATGTAAGTGAGATTATAGCATAGGCCTTAAGAATGATAACCATGGAATCAATAAGGTGCAACATTGGTCTTGTCAGATATGGATGTATCATAAGTAAGGTTGTAGATATGTCTTAAGGGAAACTATTATGGAACAAATGAGGTTACAAAGAATGCCTTGTCAGAGACAATTATAGATGATTATAGATGATGCAAGTTCTATAAGAGATGACTATACGAGGTTACGATGTAAGTGAGATTATAGCATAGGCCTTAAGAACGATAAGCATGGAATCAATAAGGTGCAGCAAGATCTTATTAGAGATTATAGATGATTGCGATGCAAGTTCTATAAGAGATGACTATACAAGGTTACGACGTAAGTGAGATTATAGCATAGACCTTAAGAAAGATAACCATGGAATCAATAAGGTGTCAGATATGGATGTATCATAAGTAAGGTTGTAGTATGTCTTAAGGGAAACTATTATGGCACAAGTGAGGTACAAAGAATGCCTTGTAAGAGACAATTATGACAAGTTAGATTTGCAATAGATAATTAGAGACTTTAGAACAAAATCCCTCTTATGACAAGTAGGAAGGTGAGATCAAGTGCATCAATGTAGGTCTCATGTGCATTGGTTGTAAATGTTGCAAGCTTGTGAAGAGCTGTGATGTACTTGGTGGTAGCAAAGATGCAATTATTGCTATGTATAACTATAGCATGTGAGGTTACTAATGATTACAATAACATAAGCCTTTAAAGGAGATAACTGAGGCATAAGTAATAATGTGGCACAAGTTCATTAAGAGATTGTTGGGAAGCTAGGTTGCAACACAAGTGAAGTTGTATCATAAGTCTTAAATGTAAAGCCACTCATCCATTTGAGCATCCTCATATCTTCAACACTTAATTTTGTGTTTCTCTTTTATTGGCCAACATTCTGTGTCATAAAGTATTGTAGGTCTTACCACAATCTTATAAAATTTTCCCTTGAGTCTATGCGGTATTTTTTTTCTATTACACAACAGTCGATGCATTCCTCCACTTCAACCATCCAACTTGAATTTACTAATGACATCTCTATCTATATTACCATTACTATTAACAGTAGACCTAAGACATCTAAAACTTTCAGTCTTTTTAATGACTTGATCACCCATTGTTATCACTCCATCACTAGATATTCTACAACTAAAATTACACTCCATGTATTTGTATTAGATCTATTCAAACGAAAGCCTTTAAACTCTAAGGTTGATCACCATACTTCCAAGTTTTTCTTGAACCCCCTCTTTAGTCTTATCAACAAGAAGAATATCATCTGCAAAAAGCATACACCAAGGTACATCCTCTTGTACATGTCTAGTAAGAACATTCATAACTAAAACAAAAAGATATGGGCTTAAAGTCAATCCTCCTTGTGTTTGAATATAAGTGACACCTCTAATATACATATCCTTAATAACTTATTATAAGCAATATTAACTACTATTTTCTAGAACTCTCCAAAGCATTTCTCTTGAAACTTTATCATATGTTTTCTCTAAATCAACAAATATCATATGTAGATCCTCCTTACTCTTAATACTTCTCCATCAAACCTCTCAACAAATGCATAACATCCATAGTAGACTTATGTGGCATAAATCCAAATTGGTTTTGAGAAACTTTTGTATTACGTTAATCTATGTTCAATTACTCTGTCCTAATTTTAATGTATTGCACATTAACTTAATTCGTCTATAATTTGTACACTCTTGTACATCACCTTTTTTCTTAAAAATATGAACCAACAAATTATTCATGACTAAAAAAACAGGAAATTAGAACCGTAATTCTTAGCAACCAACCATCTCCACATTAGGAAAATCGCTCGAGAGAAAATGAGAACGGTTAGGAGTCGGTTGACTATAAGAAAGTGGGAAGGGATTGGCCGAGGACTGCACCTTAGACATGCACCCAAGCCAAGGGAAAAGGGAGAGTGACCAAAAGTGAGGGAGAGCCGTCATCATCCCGAGCCTCCATTTCCCTATCCATGTCATTCTAGTGAAGAGGGCTAGTGGTCGACGCAAGCTTCTAAATCAAGAAGTTATCTCAAAATAAAATCAGGGATGCACCTTGACAATGAAATCAAAGATTCATATTAAACGTTGAATCAATAATTCATCTCAATATTAAATTAAAGATTCATCTCAAATTAAAATAAAGATTAATCTCAAAGATGAAATTGAGATTAAATCATTTAAACCTGACATTCCAAAGGGATGTAAGACAATCTATGTTTGCAATGCAAGCATCACTTCAAACAATTAGCATTTAAAGAGATATAAGTTCAGTCATTTGTTCGTAATGCAAATCTCATACTTTTACACATTTTAATGAATGTAAGACTAATTTATGGTTGGCATTCCAAAGAGATGTAATTCTAATCTGGTGTTTATTTTTGGTGTTTGGGTGCTTTGTGTGTATATGTGAGGGACACGTGATCCGTAGATGTACTTATTAGGGTGATACATTAAGAATAGTGTAATATCTCGAGAGAGATAGAAGTCCATCACATGATGAACTAATTACTAATAAGGATTCCTAAGACATGATGGTTCTTCAAATGTGCAGAGATTTTTTTACTTTATATGAAAAGTAAAGCGGTTTATTTATTTAAACCGGGTTCGTTAAATTCCCTATAGAGGCAAGCCTCCATAGTTAATTACATCTTAAGGAAAGTGAATCCCTTAAGATACTCTCGATTAAAGTAGGTGATTGTTGTCTCAAAAGAATTCAAAGATAGGACTATCAAAGGATTGGTTGTATTTTGAAAATCGAGTGGGAGAGATCAAAAGGGAAGAGTACTTATGAAACCAAAGGATGAGTAGGGAGTGCTCATGATATGAGGAAACTGAGTGAGCACTCTAAATCATATGGTTGGGCTTTATATATTTGAATTTGAAGAGATTTATTTGTTTGAGTTGAAAGTTTATTAGAAATCTGGGACTTATAATTTCCATACAAGATTGTAGAAATGCCTAAGAGGTGAGGATTTATGCTTGTAGCAAGGAAATAGCAACCTCGGATCTAAATCTAGGAGCTTTTGGCAGGGCAAAGCATGACCTAAATCTAAGTGAAAATGGTATATGATTTACCTCCAGAGAGAATAAACCACCCACTTTACTTAGCGTGGCGGTGCTAACTCTTCCTACTTTTTAAATCCATGTAGGCAAGTCATATGCTTTGCAAGATGGTTTGGCCATTATTTATTTAGAAGGGAAAGTAAATTCTTACACTAACTCCCTAAGAGACTAGATCATGAAGGGAATGAATAATGATTTAATCTAATTTAAAATTTTAACAAATTTTATTTGATTTTTGGACTTTTTTGTTTTGACACAGGGTTGTGATTTAGAGAGTAAATCCAACACTCACTCCAAGAGACTAGATCATGAAGCCTATTCTCTGCAAGATGGAAGCTCTCTTCTTAGTGGAAGAATATGATATGCATGATATTTATACATTCATCATCATTGATTGCTAAATATTTTATTATCTTGATTTAATTTCTAGGCTTTTATGTGAGATTATGAATTATTTTAAAATTTTAGTTATGAGTTGTTAGTGAAATAGAAAATTTATTTATTTATTTTATCCTAAGAGCTTAATCGCATCCAAGTTACACAGCAATCACCAATCATAAAGAAACTATGAAAATGCATGTTATTTTCTAATACACAAGTTAAACAAACATCAAACAATTTTATAAAGCTATCACAAAAGAATAAAAGGTCGGTGCGGTATGTTCTGACATGAAAAAGAAAAATGGGTAGGAGCTCTACCTTATACAACCCGGATTATAAAGAATAATACATGCTATGGGTCTTCATTCTTCATATATCTCTTTATTTATTGAGCTTGCTTTGGATGTGCATGCTTCAAAGGCATCCGAGGCCTCCGGGAAAAACCTTCTAGTCTCATCTAATCCCCCCTATAATCTTAATTCCTAATGTACATTAAAAAGAAAGTAAATCTAATTACACTTACAAAATAAATGTTAGCTAAACACACCATACAACCCAAGTTATATGAATAATTTGGACTTAGCACCCACATGGGTAAGTCCCACCCTAACGTGAGTTATGCTTGGGCTAAGCAACTTGCATAGCAAAATATTTATATATTTTTTATTCTTGTACTTAACCCCTGAAAATATGATTAGGACTAATAATGATCATCTACGAAATATACACCATCATAGGTCTAAAATATTACATCATAAAACACAACATCATACATATTAATACATTGGACTAATTTGGTGAGATTAGATGAATATTAGTGTGTGAAAAGAAGGTTTGTATAGCAAGACTTTACTAGGCTTCTTTAGTTTAAGTTTCAATTTAGAGTTTGAATTTGTTTAAATTTTACCTTTGGGTGATTTCAATTTAAATAATTTAATGATTTATTTTTTTAAATTTTTTTATTTATTTATTTTTATTTCACTTTTATTTGGTTAAAGTGATGTTTAGGTTTTCAAAAATAGGGAGTATAATGAATTTCTTTTGTAGACGGAACTCACCCTATTCTACATCCTAACTTCCTAAAGAGTTTAATTAAGATCCTTAAGTATCTTAATTAGCTCATTTGAATTTGTGTAATTTATTGGATTTGATTTATATTTTAGAATTTGAGTTTGTTTAATCTTCATGTATTTGATTAATTAATTTTTGATTAAATGTGTTGATTTAATTAAATTTTGATAATTCAATATCCTTAATATCTAATGAAGTTTAAGTTTGTTTAAATCCATATGTTTTTGATTGATTAATTTTAGATTAGATATTTTGATTTAATTAATATTTCGATAATTCAATATCCTTTAATTCAATCTCTAGTTTCTTTCCCTTGGGTTTTAATTTAATTCCTTAATTTCATATGATTAATGTCATTTCGATGTTGTTTAAATTCATTAATTTCATTATTGCATTTAAGTTTGATTTAGATTGACGAATGTATTTTAATTTACTTATGATTTATTTGAAGTTTAATGTATTTTTTTTATTTGAATTTCAATTAAGGGTTTAACTTATTGAATTTAGCCGTTTATGTATAGATTATCTCTTCAGTTTGATGATTAATCTATTATTTTAATTCAATAGGTTTGTTTATTTGAGTTTAATTTTTGTTTGACTTATTTTGATATTATTTGAAATTAAGAGTAATTGGATATGATTTAATAACTTTAGAGTTTATATTTAATTTTATGTTTATTTGATTTGATTATGGTTTATTTATTTATAGTTCGATTGAAAAAAATGAATTGAAAGTTTGCTTTGATTTAATTGAGTTTGATTATTTATGATTAGAATTTCGTTTTAATTTCATTAATTTATTTAGATTTTAGTTTATGTTTTGATTTTACACTTTTTTAATAATTAATTAGTTTATCTTATTTAGATAGGTTGAATTAGATTTAATTTGATCATGTATTAAATTGATGAGAGTCTTTCTTTATTTGATTTAATTTGATTTGATTAGCTTTATTAATCTATAGGTTTGCTTAGATTCAATGTGATTATATAATTAGTTTAATTAAGAAGTATGTTTAGATTAATTATTAAATTAAATAAAGATTTGTGTAATTTTTAATTTGGTTTCATATTTGTTTAGATTAATGATGTAATCAATGACCTAATGATTTAGATTTAATTTAGGATTTGTTTGGCATTTAATTGCATTTTAATTATGTTCAAATTTATGTTTTTGCTTAAGTTTAATGTGATTACTTTAATTAACTTAATTGATTTATTTTAAGATGTGTGACTAAATTAATTAGTGGAATAATTAAAGATTTGATTTGAGTTTGATTTAAGAATTAATTTTAATGTGATTTATTTAAATCAATTTGGTTCATTAAAGATGGATTAATTCATTAAGTTTGCATTAATTAGATGTTTAATTAATTAAGTTTGATTAAGGATAATTGAATTTTGAATTATCAGATTAATTAAAAAATTATTTAATTAATGACTTAATTTCTCACCTGTGAGTGATTTGATTTAGTTAAGTGTTTTACTTAAGTTTGATTTGATTAAAAGATTATTGTTATTCATCATTATTATTAAGTGAATTAAGCTTTATTTTATTTCAATTAAGTTTGATTATTTATCATTAGAGTTTTTTATCGATTTGATTCATTTATTATGTTTATTTAATTTCATTAACATGTTTGATTTATTAGATTGAAATATTTAATGATTGAGTAACTCTCTTATTCCAAATGGATTGATTTAGATATTAAATTAATTAAGTTCACTTTAGTTTCATTTGGTTTGATTAATATTAAGTGATTATGATGTATTGGATTTATAATTAATTTATTTTTTAGTTTATTTAATGATTAATTAATGTTCAATTTATTTATATTCATTAAGGAGTTTCATATGATTAAGATTCCATGCTTAGTGTAAGTTTAGTTATATTAGTTTGACTTATGTTAAAATTTCATAGATTTATTTAATTTTAAGTTTGATTTAAGATTTAATAATTTAATTGAGTTTTATTAACTTAAATAGGTTTAATCATATTTAATTTAATTTCCTTTGAGGAGATTATGATATTTTTCTGATTTGAGGTTTGATTAATGATTGCTCAAGTGTTATTTCATTTTTAATTTTGATTTATTATTAAGATTATTATGAATTTTATTTTAATTAATTCTTTAATTTGTTAAATTTTAACCCTGAATATTTATTGTAGGTTCATTAAGCTTCAGAAGATCATATTATTATTATTTTTTAAGGATCTTAGATGTTAATTGAAGTGATTTAAGCATTTTGAAGATTTTTGTAAATTTCTGGATTTTTATTTTAGTTTAATTTATTAAAATAGATAATATGAACTTCAAAATTTAATTACTCCCAATCTAGAAGTTTTTTTTTACTTGAGAGTTTTATAATAGGTGTGTTTTAACTTTAATTTCAATTCCTAAAATTTTAGCTCAATCGACTTATATTTTTAGACTAATTAAAGAAATTTGATTTTCACTAAAATCTAAATTAAGCTCAAACAATTAGTGGAATTTGAAGGTTTTAGTTCGTTGGATTTTTCTTAGAAAGATAGATCCAACGAACTCTTATTTGTAATTTTTCGCTATATATTTTATTTTTTATGAATTTTCAAAGTTTCAAGCAACTTAAATAATTTTTAAAATTAGAAAATAGGCGATTTTCCCACTTAACTCAATGTTCCACGTATCGCGTGGCGGCGATTGGCGGCCGCGGTGTCACGCGTATGCAGACGTGCACGCGTCGCGGCGCCGCGGCGTGGATGCGGCGATCGGTGATGTCGCGTCGAATGGCGCGGTCGCGCGGCGGGAAAACCAAATAGTGACCGATTGATCGAGCGTTTGATCACGATCGAATAGTCGATCCGATCCGCGTGATCCGAGCGGCAGAATGTGAGAGAGAGGGATCGATCGCGATTGATCGTGATCTCAGCGGGAGATCGATGTGACGATGGAGCAGAAATGATGGGATTTTCTGATTTTAGTGAAATGTGCTCTAATAAAGGAGATGGACGGCTTGCTTCCCTTTGTAACTATGGGCAAATAACATTTTGCGGTTTTGAGCTCATTTTTATCTTTGCGGAAAATATTCCAAAATGTATTGGAATGATATAAAATGAAAAATGCGAGGTCAATCTATGAGAAATTCCTAAAATCGCACATACATTATCGCAAACAAAGCTCCTTAAGATCGGCTAAAGTTTGATGAAATTATCTCGGGGATGATTTTTGCGTGATGATCAAGCGCTCTTGAGTGAGGAAAGCCTTGGAATGAGCCTGACTTTCCTTCACTTGGATGATGTATTCTTCAATTTGCCCTTCACCAATCCACCGGTTTTGGTGTTTGTAGCTCAAAAGAAGTGGGGAGATGGTGGCTGGTTGCTTTGAGAGCTCTAAAATCATATCTTTTTACTATCTCTATTCTGCCTCTTTTAATGGTGGCCGAAATTTCCCATTAAAAGGTGATGAGAAGGTTTGTTGGGTGGTGATGGCTGATTGGGGACTTTGGATTTAGCTCCCAAAGTCTTCATTTGATGCCATAGGATCAGCTTCATTGAATGGAAGTATTGGGGAGGAGTTGAATGCATGTGATGGGGAGAATTAAATGAGGTTGGGTGGAATCCTATATGGGAGAGGATCCATAAGGGATTTAATTAGGTTGGGTTGATTTTGGCTGATCCCAAATGGGTTTGGTGGGTTTGATCACCCAATGGATCATGGTTTCTGGTTTGGCTCAATTTGGATCATATGGGTCATTATTTGATTATTGGTCAAAAGTTATGGGTTGAGTCATGTTCAATTGGCTAATTGAAGATGAACATAGTATTTGGTTTGAATCAATTTGAATTTAATTTAAATTTTGGCTAATTTGACCCTTTAGGTCAATTTGGATTTAATTGGGTCAAGTTGACTAATTGATTAAATTATGCTCAATTATGATTTTGGTTAAGTTCAATAATTAATTTGGATGAATTTGAGCCATTGGTTTGTCAATTTAGGTTTAGATTGATTTTTTTGCTTTTAGGCCAATTTGGGTCAACTTGGGTTAAATGGTCAATTGTATTTGGCTTTGATTAAGAGTTTAATCATGTTTCATTGATTGAGTGTGTTTGGATCAATAGTTTCAATCAATTTGATATATGATGAGTTTTGGCTAGTTTAAGTTTTATTTGGGCTAAGGTTGACTTGTTCAAAGACCAAATTGACTTGGTTTGACTCATTGATGTATTGATCATCAGGTGATCAATCATCATGGTGGAAGGTTTTAGTGAGTTTGGTTCAATCCAATTTGGGTTGGATTGAAGTTGCTCAATGGTCCTTTAGGTCAATTAAGTGGACTAAGTTGTGATTGATTTGGTTTTGACTTTATTTAGGTTTAGTGGGATTTATATATGAGCTAGATTGAAATATAAATCCAAACAATCAATTTGGAGTTCAATAGGTTTTGGCTCAATTGAAAGTTTCAAGTCAAAAGACTAGGTTTGACTTGACTTGAATTTGGTTTGATGATTGTAAGTTTCATTTATATTTGGATAGATGATTGAAGGAATGATTGATTCAAGAGAAAATTCATTGATTTTGACTTGATTTGGATAGAATTTGGCTAAGTCCAAATAATTGGCTCAAAGAGCTTAAATTGGATTTGGATTTGATTTTGGATATAGTTTTGGTCATTCAGATATATATTTCATTTATATTTGTGAATATAAATGAAGAAATAATTGATTTATTTAAATGGAGTTTTGGCTAAGTTTATGAAGGTAGTTCATATGGCTTAGGAAGGGTCTTAGGATTTGAATTGATTTTGGATTTCAATCATTTGGAGTCAAATTTGGAATAAGATTTAAAATTTGAATTTGAATTTGAGTTTTGATTTGAGATTTGAATCTGAGTTTGATTTGAGAAGGTGTATATGGAGTGGGTTTGTTTAGGATAGGTGGTGATTTCCTTAAGTCTAATAGACTTAGGTTAAGTGTTCACCTAATCACTAGAAGTCTCTTATGACTAGGAGTTCTTAGTGTCTAGAAGAGTCTAGTCTAAGAAGAGGAGGTTGAGAGCTCACTCCAAAGTGAGGTCAACAAAATGACCCCAATAGGTGTGGTGTATTGAGGAACATGTGCGTATTGGCGTTAAAAATGATTCACAACATCTAGAAGATTGCAACACTAGCAAAGCGATCTACATGACAGAGATGATAGAATCACGATCTTAGTGCTGTCTCTTTCTTTATGCCAAGGGCATAAGAGCTAGAAGGAATCAGGGGATTGAGTATGTGAACCTTCAAGGGAAGCGAGTTCAAGATCGAGGGATAAAAAATTGAGTTTGTTGGGGATAAGAATCTATAATCATGGGGATTCAATTAATTTTAATTTGTTTTATTTTAATTGATGATGTGGAGGCATATCCAGGGATATGGATTTGAACGAGGGATTGGAAATGTGAACCTTAGAAGCAAGTTGAGCTATCCGAGGATAAGTTTGGTTGGATTTTGTTGATTTGTTTGATTAGACTCTAGGAGGTTGGTTTAATTTATGGCTCCATTGGGAGAATGGTTCTAGATTGAGGGCATATCCATGAGGATGTACACTTTTTGTTTGTTTGATTATTTAAGCTCCAGGCAATTTGATTTGCCTCAGGAGAGAAGTTTGGTTTGTCCAATATGTTTAATTTGACTCCATTGGAGATGTTGATTTTGAATTTATTTTGTTATGGATCCTGTCGGTGTGCGATGGACCACACTAAGGAGCCATAGGGGGCTTTTATCTTTATAAGTTCAAAGTAGTCTCTATGCCAGGTAGGACTCACCTACGTGGCAGTATCTAGGAAGAAGGCGTGGAACTTACATCTTCAAAGGAGGGAAAAGTCGTTTGGGGTGATCTCGATGGACAACAAATCGAACCTACAAGCGACTACTGAGTGAGTGGAGGATCTTACTCAACTCAAGTAGTCATGATTAATTTGATTTATATTTGATTTGATTTGAATTGATTTAATTTAATTTGGTGTTATGTTTGTGGACCATGTTGGTGCGATGGACTCAGAGAAGCTATGTCGGCCTTGACTGTCTGATTTACAAATCCAAAGGGAAGTCTACTAGGTAGGACTTCCAAAGTTGCCTTTGTGCGCATGCTAAAGAAAGCGTGTACATCTTCAAAGTAGGGATTAGATTGGGGTGATCATGTTGAATAAATCAACTTCGACTGGCGACTATTTTGGCGTGGTTAGATCTTACCTCTCAAGTAGTCGATGATTAATTTGATTTGATTTGATTTGTAATTTGGTGTATGTTATGAACCCTGTGTGATTGACGAGAAGAGCTATGTCGGATATCTCGATTTACTAGGTAGGATTATTCGACCTAAAAGTTGTCTTTTTGTGTTACGAAAGCAAGCGTAAACACATTTTCCAAAGTAGGGATTAGTTGGGTGATTTGTCAATGACAATCAATTCGACTAGGGAGACTATTTGAAGGCGTTGTGGACTCATATCGAAAAAGTCAAGATAATTTAATTTTAGATGAATTTTATTGTTATGCGATGGATCACTAAGAAGGGCTAATATCGACTTAGGACCATCTTGATTTACAAATCAAAGGATAGTCTAAGTAGTTAGGTGAACTAATTGAGGGGTGCCTTTTGCTGATATCAAGTTAGGAGAAAGCGGGAGTCACATCTTACAAGGAACCACTGGGGATATTGCTTTGCCGCATCGAACTAAGCTGGTTGGTTGCAATGTCATGCGGAAAGAATGTTAATGACATATCTTTCAAAGCAAAGATGACAGGTGACTCGTTGGTACAAAGTTGAAGACTAAGGCACTTGAGAGTCGGACGGACTTATCTTAACTCAAGGTAGTAGTTAATTCATATAGGAGTTTGTTGATCTCTAAAGATAGGATACTGGGGCCATGGGGACTTGAATTCTTAATCCAGTAAGATATATTTTATTTGTTTTATGTTATATGGACCGATTTGAGAGACATGCGAGAAGGAGCTCATCACTAGTCTATCTCGGACTTACTAGACCAAGGGAGAATCATCATAAATTCTCTAACCAGGGGGTGGCTACTAGGGAAAGGGGGATGTCAATCCAAAATGGCGGGGTCTAAATTGGGTGTGATGATCCAAATAAAGAGGTGCTGTAGAGGCGTTATCAAAACGAAAGCTATAGATTTGGTGGCCAACTCAAGGAGAAAGCGTGAGAGTCACATCTAGTGGTGTATCCACGGGTGGGTCACCGTCAACATGGCCAACCAACTAAGGTGCCCATCGGTTTCAAAGTCTAGAAAGGTGTGAGCTTACATCTCTTAAGTGATGCGGATAGTCGTGTTGGATAGGGGCTATCACCTGAGTACTAAGCGAGGAGTCCGTAGGGAAGGAAAACTTAGGCTTGAAAGGAGCCAGGGGACTTATCTCAAATATACCTCGACTGTGATGCATGGCTAGTTCAAGAAGAAAGCGTGTATACTTACATCCTCTTAAACAAAGTCAACATGAGGTTGTTTACCGGCTGCGCAGTGAGGCTTACCAAACTAATAAGGCGCTCATCGGTTTGTAATAGTCAAGTCAGGAAGAAAGTGTAGACTCATCCGACAAGTGACCACGGGTGTCCACTAGCAAGGTAGCATGAACCTGCGACTAATAAGTTAGTGCCACAGGGGGCCTGCTCTGACATCAAAATAGTCCGAGACAAAAGAAATGTGTTTGTTTGTGTTGTGAAAGAGGGATTAGATATCGCTTGGGTTCTCTTACACCAACCCTAAACACGTAGAAGAATGGATGAAATGACACCGCAGGGGCAATTGTGACTCCACCACGAAAGGATGTCGTTTGGGTTCTCTTACACCTAACTTAGTTGTACTAGTCGAATGGGATGCCTCTTGTGTTCTCTTACACCCATCCTAATAACATTGGGGGATCATTTGTAGTTTGTGTTCGTGTTGTGGAGGGATAGGATGCCTCTTGGGTTCTCTTACACCTAATGGCAGATTCGCAAGCGAAGGATGTTTCTAACACATAAGAGATGAAATTTGATATGAAAAGAAGTTTTATTGATGATTATTTTCAAACAAGATTTATGGATAATATTTCTTTAAATAGAGCCCATTGATTGGAAGCATCGGGCGATCTCCCTTGCAATTTATGAGTTGATAAGATCCTCTTTGGTAGGCCTTTTCTATGACAAAAGGGTCTTCCCAAGTGGGTTCAAACTTACCCCTCATCTTTCGATAGACAACAATTGGTCTCCTTAGAACTAAAACAAGCTCTCCTACTTGAAAAGCTATAGGACGGACCAACTTGTTGTGAGCTTGAATCATTTTGGTTTTGTACAACTCGAGGTTGGCATGCGGTTTCTCTCCTTTTGAGCTCTTTTTAATAACGCGTTACTCCAGCACTATCTTAGTGATGGGATTGAGAATGAGGTAGGTGGGTTGGAGTTCTATATGTGTGGTAAGCCACAGGCTTCAACTAACTTCTCATTGCAGTTGTCTTGAGTGTCTTCTTTAATATTTGGATGTATGTTTGTTGAAGGCTTCCATTTTTCCTTGGGTAGTAGAGTAGAATATTTTCAATTTATCTTGTCTTGAGCAAGATTGATGAATGCTACCATGTCGATATAATTTGAGGCACCTTGAACTATATATGATTTTTGAAAATTGGAGCACATCTGACCTCTAAGTGAGATTGTCTTACGTAAGAATATCTTCATATCGTGTCTCTAATTGATTTTAGTGCTCTTGAATCCAACACCATTATCAGATATAATTCGTCGAGGCACACCGAACTATATATGATATGATTTTTGAAAAATTGGAGCACATGCTGAGCTGTGATCTCTCTAAGTGGGATTGCCTTCCACCCACTTAGAAAAGTAGTCGGTGGCAGCTAGAATGAACCGATAACCCTTGGAAGGAGGATCTATCGGACCCATAATGTCAGTACCTTAACATTCGAATGACCATGAGGCCAAGGTAGGGTGTAGAATATTTGGTGGTCGATGTAAGACCACGTGTCGACATTAGTGGCATCTACATCCATCTGTCGGTTATCATCGGTAAATCTAGTCTCTTGATCTTAGCTTTCATCTTTGGACGGATTGGTGAGCTGCAATCCTCAATGTACCTCATGATCTTACTTGTGCTTATCTAAACAACATAACCACATGATCGAATGACTGTCGGTACAAGATGCTATCCACGAGAGCATAGGAGAGAGCTCTTTGTTTCATCTGATGTGCTAAGGATTTCTCTTGGGGTAGTTTGCCTATATTTAAATAATTCATGAATGGTTGCCTCCAATTTGACTCGTCGTCCTTTTTTGTAATGACAACCTCCCCATAAGAAAGATTTCCTTGACGAGTTCAACGTCAATAAGGGACAAGACTTGTCTTTTTTGGACCCTTATTGGAATAAACTTATCTTCCGGGCGTGCTAACTCCTTAGCAAGCTTAGTCAATGCATTTGCTACCGCGTTCTCTCCTCGAGGAATCTTGTAAATAGTAACCTCTGGGATTTGGGCCAACAGCTTCATGATGTACTCATAGTAGTGGAGCTTAGGCTTTAGAACTTTGTAGGACCCAATGATTTGTTGATGACCTACTGAGAATCCTCGAAGATGTTGATGGTTTGACAGTGTAATGACTAACTCGAGGCAATCGAGCCTCATATTGCTTCATTGGTGCATGGATTGGGCGAGATAATATGAGAATCTCATCACATGCGTCGAGTTAAGAACTATTCTATCCTTGTTATTCCTAGAATAGTAGATGTGATTCTTCTCCTTTTTTGAAAGGAAGCACCATCAAAATATCTCTGGTGTGAATACTAGTGTCCCCCAAGTTCATGATTTGTTCATCGGGGAGGTCATCATTAGCGAGGAATCGGAGGAAGTGGTGTCTTTATTAAGAAATCGAGTGCTTGTCCTTTCACCACGGAGGGTAGAATGTGATCAAAGCGCAAAATCATGGACCAACGCCAATATAGATAGCATCGGTGTCATGAGATATTAGTGGATTGATCAAGATATTCTCCTTATGAAAGCATATAGCGTAGCTTTTGGGATGCAAAGATTAAAACTAGGCAATACTTTTCAATAGGTGGGTAGTTTGCCTCATCAGGGATTAGATGACGACTGAGATAGTAGAAAGCATTTTCTTTTTCTTCATCGTTGGTTTGAGCCAACAAAGCGTCAAGGGAGTCGTCTAATGGTGTAGAAGATGCGCTTGCGAGAATGGGGTTCTAGAAATGGCGTCATCGGGTGAAGTCTTGATTCCGAACATCACACTTGAACTTGGCATCCTTTTGAAGTCTTGAGAATGGTTGGCACCTTCACGATAGTTGGAAATGAAGCGTCTTAGATATGACGCCCTTGGAATGATCAGTTGAGTTAGACTTTTAGGGGGTGACATTTCTAAGAAAGCCTTGATCTTCTCTGGATCGAT
Organism: Cymbidium sinense; assembly: GCA_021442155.1. Classification (NCBI taxonomy): domain Eukaryota; kingdom Viridiplantae; phylum Streptophyta; class Magnoliopsida; order Asparagales; family Orchidaceae; genus Cymbidium; species Cymbidium sinense. The sequence continues at coordinate 171,560,395 of CM038218.1, read as the reverse complement.
CTCTATTCCCCAGTGTTGGACAACAAACTCAAGGAATTTCCCTGAAACTGCTCTGAATGCACACTTCAGGGGGTTCATTTTGAGGTTAAATTATCTTAACCGTTTGAAAATTACTCTCAAGTCGAAGAGATGATATTCTTTTTCTTTGCTTTTGACTACTAGATCATTAACATAACATTCAACTTGATGATGAATGAGTTCGTTGAAGATTGAGTCATGGCCATTGTATGTAGATATTTTAGTAGGAAGGCATGACCTTATAACAATAAATTAGATCGTGTTGAAAGCGTATTTCTTTCATCCTCCATCTTAATTTGTTGGTTGTAATGAGATGACCCATAAAGGAGAATACTTCATGAGATGAGACGATGTCTACCATTAATTTTGATATAGGAAGTATAAATTCATCCTTAGGACATGCCTTATTTAGATCCCTAAAATCAAGCATATCTTTGACCATTCTTTTCTTTGGGATGACAGCGCAACGGTAGGATATTTTTCACCGATAAAGCAGCATCGATCTTCTTGATTTCAAAGTGATCATTGTTGATAATCGCCGCGTCATAGGAGCTTGTTTGATAGAATTAACATTGGTTCTATTAGTTTATGGGTATGTCGAGATAAAGGGCATTTCTTCATAACTCCATGCGGCGATCAATCCTTAAACTTAATATCAAGTCATTGGTTTCTTCTTCATTCAACAAGAAACTGATGTATATCGGATGTGGATTATCTTCGGTTCCTAAGTTGATTTCTTTGAGTTCGTCGATGATTAATCTGATCTTTTCTTCAAACACTGGCGATGCATCTCTGACTTTAAGCTCATTTGGGTCATTTAAAGTTTCTAAACATGCCTTCTCCTAAGAGTTAGCATGATTTGAGAAGAACCATCGATTCAAATGAGTGGTGATGTAGCAATAGTTGTCATCGTCATTGGACTGTCGAATCTAGTCACATCTTGGTTGAGAATGTCTGCTTTGATTGTCCCGTAGCCTTTCAAAGTAGTCTGATCTGTGTTTAGACTAATTTTGTGGGATTAATCCCTTCTTTATTAACTTAGCAACACAAGGCGAGTATCAATCAAAAGGTAATTCTATTCAATCTTTATATGAATCATCTTCTTGTTTTACATCGGCTTCCTGACTTGAGGATGATGCAAGAAAATCTCTTTGGCTTGACATTGTGGATGACTTGGGGTTTCTTAACTACTAAACCTTCAACTTTTCTAGGAAGAAAGTGAGGTTAGAGCTAAAGTTCCCAAGCTTCGTTCATATAATAGTGATTGGATACATTCATGCTTTGCTCTGAGGCGGTCTTCATCTTGTATCGGCTCGAATGTCTTTAAAGGGACCGAGAGAGGTTAATTGCTGATTATCCAGCCCCGACTAAGTCTATGTGGATAGAGTACTCTTGAGTAGACATAGCCACCACCAGAAAGTCTTCCACCTCACCTCAGATGTGTCTCTCTACTTGGTGGGGGTCGAGTCATCCTACCCATGTGTTTGTATGGAGGAACAAATTGTGGGCGGAGCTCTATTTCTTCTCGGTGTCTGTTACTTTGTATTTTCATTTTCTTCATTTTCCTTTGTTTCTTATTCTTTTATTTCTTTTTCTTTTGTTTCTGAATATTCACCAAGTTCGCGAGAATAAACTTTTTGATTTGTAGGAAGATAATGGGTTGCGTCTTCATATATCTCGACCACTCTGACTCAGAATGGGTTCAAGTCTCCTTTGACACAATACTCGATTCCACCTCTTCGGAATTTGATGCATTGATTAGAGGTGTAAACGAGCCGAGATTGAGCGAACAGAACTCTTGTTCGTATTTAACTCATTTGAAATTTGTTTTGTTCGTGTTCGATTCGTTTATATATCGAGCTTGAAATGTATGTTCGTGTTATTTCGTTCATTACGAACATAATTATGGCTCAATCAAGCTTTTGATCTTATATGAGATAGATTGAACTTTGCATAACAAAAGTTTAACTATTAAGTTGTATTTGTGATATATAAAATGTTTGATGTATATATAATAATAATAATAATAATAATAATAATAAAAAATAATAGTAATAAATAAAATAATAGTAATAAAATAATATATAATATAATTTTTTTATTTGAAATTTAAATGAATTGAATCGAACAAATGATTGTTCATATTCGCTCGTTTATATATCGAGCTTGAAATGGTAGTGTTATTTCGTTTGGTTAAACGAAGTCATGATTCAGAACAACAAGCTTTTATGACCACTTGATGTAAAGAGGATGAAACCATGTTGTTTTCATGTATTCATGGCCTACCGAGCAAAGCGGTGAAAGATGTATCTGAATCGATTATGTAGAACTTGGCTTCTGTCTTCCTGTCATCTACCTCCAATAGCAACACTATAGAGCCTAAAGCCAGGTCTTGTTCGTTGAATCCTCTTAACATCATTCGATCTCCTCGGAGTTTGGAGATGTCAATCCTTAAGTAGGCAAGGGTCTTTAGACTCATAATGTTCACTGATGCACCTAGATCAACTAATACCTTGGAGAGTCTAAATCTGCTTATGTCCACTGCAATATAGAGGGGATGATTGTGCTCGGTTGTCCCCAAAAGAAGGTCTTCATCTGTGAATGTAACTCTACGGGCTTATCTTGAATAACATGCCTCCTCTCTAATAGCAGTTAGCTGAACTATGCATATTTCTGGATCAAGAAGAGCTTTGATCAATGACTCCCTCATTTCTTTGGATAAGACAAAGACATCATATATGCTTAGTTTAGCTGGTAACTTTCTTAGGTGGGCGAGGACATTGTAGTCAACTCTGGGCTGATCCTCCACAAGCATATTCATGGGTGGAATCAAAAAGAGCTTCCATGTATTCAAGGCCTACGAAAGCAGCGGTGAAAGATGTATCAATCGACATGTAGAACTTGGCTTCGTCTTCCTAACATCTACCTCAAATAGCCATGTAGAGCCTAAAGCCGTGTCTTGTTCATTGAATCCTCTTAACATCATTCGGTCTCCTGAGTTCAAAGATGTCAATCCTTGGCAAAGTGGTCTTTAGACTCATAATGTTCACTGATGCACCTAGATCAACTAACACCTTGGAGAGTCTGAATCTGCCTATGTCCACTGTAATATAGAGGAGACGATTGTGCTCGGTTGTCCCCAAAAGGTCTCATCTGTGAGTGTAACTTTACGGGCTTCTCTTGAATAACATGTCTCCTCTTCAATAGCAGTTAGCTGAACTATGCATATTTCTGGATCAAGAAGAGGTTTTGATCAATGACTCCCTCATTTCTTTGGATAAGACAAAGACATCATATATGCTTAGTTTAGCTGGCAACTTTCTTAGGTGAGCGAGGACATTGTAGTCAACTCTAGGCTGATCCTCCACAAGCATATTCATGGGTGGAGCATCCTGTTGAGGGACTTCTTGATCACTAGAACTAATGACTTGTTTACCCTTATCCTGAGGTGCTACCCTAGGAGGTAGAATTTTGCCACTTGTTTACCCTTATCCTGAGGTGCTACCTTCGTGAGATGATTTAGTAGAAAGTTCTACCTGCTCATCAAGTTCACCCACAGCTTCTTCTATGGGATCATCGGAGTTGGATGACTCCAAATCAATCTCAATGGGTGAACCCGAATGATTTAGGAATGGAAAATTCATTTCTAAATTAGAAGATGAATGATCGGAACTAGAGTTATCATTATTATTTTGTAGACTTGGAGAGTTTTCAAGAGGAATAAAATCTAGAGTATCGGAAATGGACAAGATGTAAGTGAAAGCTCTCTTCATTGATTTCTTACTAGATGGAGGTACATGATAGAAATCTAATAAAGTAAGCGGGGTGAAGGGTTTAGTGCCCTTGCTTGCTGATACAACGCTTCTGCTAGCATAAGAGGAGATAGTGGAGAAAAAAGTAGTAGCTGCAATGGTAGATGTAGTGCTGGTCTCGGACGGTGGTTATGCTACTATGTTATCCCGGACAAGTAAGGTGGATTGCTGCTGATGGGCTTCTATCTCCTTCATGTTGTCCTTAGTAACTTGCAAACCTTCCTTAGAGTTGGAGGTTTGAGCTGCTTCTGACACCTACAAGAGTAACTTTTTGATCTTAGAGATGATTTTCTTGGAGGTTCGGGATAAGGAGATATCCCAACCTTCCTCTATCTTGAGAAGATCGCTTGTATCCCCAAAGATTATCCTAATAGAACTAGAGGGTTGCTCTAGTAGATATTCCTTAGGGTTGACAATGACACCCGACTTGTAGTTACGCTCAAGCCAGTCCTTAAAGGTAAAGCAATTTTTCAAAACATATCCTAGCATGCGGTGGTAGGGGCAATAGTTTGGATCATAACTCTTGTCCACTTCCTCCGGTCTCCTAGGCTCTGGTAATTGGAAATTAGGCTTCATTAAGAGATTCTTAAAGATCTTCCTGACTACCTCCCTCTTGAATGAAAATGGTTTATTCAATTTGTCGATAAGAGTAGATAAATGGTAGCCACGGGCGGATGAGTACCGCCGGCGATGATGTTGATGAGGATACTGGCGAGTGAGTGGCGAGAATGTGGCAACTAAGGTGCGTATATGGTCGGTGGAGGCAAAGAAGGTGGTAGAGGAGACTGCTGAGCTCGAGGCCTATCTGACTGGACCCTGGCTAGCTATTTCCCCTTATCAACTGATGTGACTACCCCTAGCTTCTTCTCAAATGCCTTCTGTGGTCTTGGCTTGGTTGACTGATCTTGGGAAGGTAACTGTTTGACCTCTCCTTGTAGACTAGTCGCATTGTTAATTAATTTCTCAAATATCTTAATGGTAAATCCTTTAAGCATGAAGGCGACCAGACTATGAATATTCTTGTGTTCAGACAACTGTGGTTCGCATTTCATACTTAAATTGTATCATCTAAGAATGTAATCAACAAGGGACTCACCGGGGTGTTGTTAATCTACAACGAGATTGCCTATAGAAGAGATGCTCCAACTCAGCAAATGCCTTCACTGAACTATTGGGTAGTTCAGCGTACCAATCAAATGCAGGCAAACCATCGATAAAGAGACGGAATAAAGTGTATCATTACCTAAGATTGCAACATCCGTCCGGCGTGTCATGTGTCGACGAGCTCTCACTGCCATCAAAAATTTTGAAGGAAGGAGGGACAAAACCCTTGGAATATTGTACACCATCAAATTCCTCCGGGTAGGGTTTGCCCTTTGAAACAGATAAGCCACCTCGGGCTTGCAACGCATCCTTCACTTGCTGCTCCACCAACTGCTTGATGTCTCTTTCTTACATGAAGGTACTGTTCACCACCTTCCTATGCAAGCTACCACTGTCCTGATCTATTGGAGTAGTGCTTTTGGGCTGATCTATGACATGCACTAACTTGAGATGATCTATCTTTATCGGTATATGCTGCGGTACTGAGGCCTGGTTTTGAAGTGCATGGAGGGCTGCTAAGAAGTCTTCCATCATCTTCTCCATCCAGTTGATCAGATCTTCCTTTTGTTTAAGCTGCTGACGGAGGTGTTGGGTTGAATGGACGACGTCGTCTTCCTCTACCACAATACCTTCACTAGTCTGATCTCTATGAAGAGAGGTCCTAGTATCGACCATGTGGACATCGGTCGAATCTTCAAAGAGATTATCCTCATTCGGATCAAAGCTGACATTTCCCTCCTCACAATATGATCGATCACTCCCTAGAAGCTCTCTCTTCTCTACAAAGTACTATGCCAAAATCTCATCTAGGGAACGATCTAACCGTGCCGGTACAAATATGCGCTGCTGACCGGTGGCTTGGTATTTTAGTGTGTGAAAAGAAGGCTTGTGTAGCAAGACTTTACTATGCTTCTTTAGTTTAAGTTTCAATTTTAAGTTTGAATTTATTTAAATTTTACCTTTGAGTGATTTCAATTTAAATGATTTAATGATTTATTTATTTATTTATTTTATTTATTTACTGAGGCCTGGTTTTGAGTGCATGGAGGGCTGCTAAGAAGTCTTCCATCATCTTCTCCATCCAGTTGATCAGATCTTTCTTTTGTTTAAGCTGCTGACGGAGGTGTTGGGTTGAATGGACGACGTCGTCTTCCTCTACCACAATACCTTCCTGACTAGGCTGATCTCTATGAAGAGAGCTCCTAGTATCGACCATGTGGACATCGGTCGAATCTTCAAGGAGATCATCCTCATTCGGATCAAAGCTGACATTTCCCTCCTCACAATATGATCGATCACTCCCTAGAAGCTCTCTCTTCTCTACAGTACTATGCCAAAAATCTCATCTAGGTAACGATCTAACCGCGTACAAATATGCTAACCTTTGGTATTTTAGTGTGTGAAAAGAAGGCTTGTGTAGCAAGACTTTACTATGCTTCTTTAGTTTAAGTTTCAATTTGAATTTATTTAAATTTTACCTTTGAGTGATTTCAATTTAAATGATTTAATGATTTATTTATTTATTTATTTTATTTATTTTATTTATTTTTATTTTATTTTTATTTTATTTTTATTTGGTTAAAGTGATGTTTAGGTTTTCAAGAATGGAGAGTAGAATGAATTCCATTTATAGACGGAACTCACCTTTTTCTACATTCTAACTTCCTAAAGAGTCTAACTAAGATCCTTAAATATCTTAATTAGCCCATTTGAATTTGTGTAATTTATTTGATTTGATTAATATTTATTTGACTTGATTTGCATATTAGAATTTGAGTTTGTTTAATCTTGATGTATTTGATTGATTAATTTTGGATTAAATGTGTTGATTTAATTAAATTTTGATAATTGAATATCCTTAATATCTAATGAATTTTAAGTTTGTTTAAATCCATGTGTTTTTGATTGATTAATTTTAAATTAAATGTTTTGATTTAATTAATATTTCGATAATCCAATATCCTTTAATTCAATCTCTAGTTTCTTTCCCTTGGGTTTTAATTTAATTCCTTAATTTCATATGATTAATGTCATTTCGATGTTGTTTAAATTCATTTATTTCATTATTCCATTTAAGTTTGATTTAGATTGGTGAATGTATTTTAATTTACTTATGATTTATTTGAAGTTTAATGTATTTTTTTATTTGAATTTCAATTAAGGGTTTAACTTATTGAATTTAGCCGTTTAGTTTATGTATAGATTATCTCTTCAATTTGATGATTAATCTCTTATCTTAATTCAATAGGTTTGTTTTATTTTAGTTTTATTTTTGTTTGACTTATTTTGATATTATTTGAAATTAAGAGTAATTGGATATAATTTAATAACTTTAGAGTTTATATTTAATTTTATGTTTATTTTATTTGATTGTGGTTTATTTATTTATAGTTCGATTGAAAGAAACGAATTGAAAGGTTGCTTTGATTTAATTGAGTTTGATTATTTATGATTATAATTTCATTTTAATTTCATTAATTTATTTAGATTTTAGTTTATGTTTTGATTTTACACTTTTTTAATAATGAATTAGTTTATCTTATTTAGGTAGGATGAATTAGATTTAATTTGATCATGTATTAAATTGATGAGTCTTTCTTTATTTGATTTAATTTGATTTGATTAGCTTTATTAATCTATATGTTTGCTTAGGTTTAATGTGATTATATAATTAATTTAATTAAGAAATGTGTTTAAGTTAATTATTAAATTAAATAAAGATTTGTTTAATTTTTAATTTGGTTTCATATTTATTTAGGTTAATGATGTAATCAATGATCTAATGATTTAGATTTAATTTAGGATTTGATTGAAATTTAATTGCATTTTAATTATGTTCAAATTTATGTTTGCTTAAGCTTAAGTTTAATGTGATTACTTTAATTAACTTAATTGGTTTATTTTAAGATGTGTGACTAAATTAATTAGTGGAATAATTAAAGATTTGATTTGAGTTTGATTTAAGAATTAATTTTAATGCGATTTATTTAAATCAATTTGGCTCATTAAGATGATGGATTAATTCATTAAGTTTGCATTAATTAGATGTTTAATTAATTAAGTTTGATTGGGAATAGTGAATTTTTAAATTATCAGATTAATTAAAGATTTGTTTAATTGTGACTTAATTTTCCACATGTGAGTGATTTGATTTAGTTAAGTATTTTACTTAAGTTTGATTTGATTAAAGAATTATTGTTATTATCATCATTATTATTAAGTGAATTAATTATTTATTTTATTTCAATTAAGTTTGATTATTTATGATTAGAATTTTATCTGATTTGATTCATTTATTATGTTTATTTAATTTCATTAACGTGTCTGATTTAGTTATTAGATTGAAATATTTAGTAACTCTCTTATTCCAAATGGATTGATTTAGATATTAAATTAATTAAGTTCACTTTAGCTTCATTTGGTTTGATTAATATTAAGTGATTATGATGTATTGGATTTATAATTAATTTAACTTTTTAGTTTATTTAATGATTAATTAATGTTCAATTTATTTATATTCATTAAGGAGTTTTATATGATTAAGATTCCATGCTTAGTGTAGGTTTAGTTATATTAATTTGACTTATGTTAAAGTTTCCTAGATTTGTTTAATTTTAAGTTTGATTTAAGATTTAATCATTTAATTGAGTTTTATTAACTTAAATAGGTTTAATCATATTCAATTTAATTTCCTTTGAGGATTATATGATATTTTTTGGGATTTGAGTTTTGATTAATGATTGCTTAAGTGTTATTTCATTTTTGATTTTTATTTCTTATTTAGATTATTCTTAATTTCATTTTAATTAATCCTTTAATTTGTTAAATTTTAACCCTAAATATTTATTGTAGGTTCATTAAGCTTCAGAAGATCTTAGATGTTAACTGAAATAATTTAAGCCCAATCTAGAAGTCCTTTTTTTACATGAGATTTTTATGATAGGTGTGTTTTATCTTTAATTTTAATTTCTGAAAATTTCAACTCAATCGGACTTATATTTTTAGACTAATTAATGAAATTTGATTTTCATTAAAACCTAAATTAAGCTCAAACCATTCAGTGGAATTTGGAGATTTCTAGTTCATTAGATTTATCTCGGAAAGATGGATCCAACGAACCCTTATTTATAATTTTTTGCTATATATTTTAATTTTTATAAATTTTCAAAGTTTCAGGCAACTTAAATAATTTTTAAAATCAGAAATTAGGCGATTTTTTCACTTAACCCACGCGGCGACTCAAAGCGTTACCGCGTGGTGCCGCAATGGCGGCGATGTCGCGTGCACGCGGTGCAAGCGGCGCGTGTGGCCCTTCGCCCGGCCACGTCGCCCGGCGCTGCATGGCGGAAAACCCGGATAGCGAGCGGTGGATCGGATGATCGCATGATCCATGAGCGCGACGCGGATTATGTGCGAGGCGGGTTGGATCCGCGCGATCGAGCGTCCGATCTCCGCGAGTGACGGTTGGCGACGACTAAAGCGGGCGAATCTGTTGGGATTTTCTACAATTTTTTACGTGAAATCGCACGTCTCTAATAAAAGGAGATCGGGCTTGCCGTCTACGGGACGGAATATTTGGGCTAGCGATTTGGGCTTTGAGCTTCGATTTTTCAATATTTGCCGAAAAATATTCCAAAACGCATTGGGATGATATAAAATGAAAAATGCGTGGTCAATCTATGGGAGATTCCTAAAATCATGCATACATTACCTTAAACAAAGCTCCTTAAAGCCGGCTAAAGTTTGATGAAATTACTTTGTCGGGGATGATTTTCAGCGGCGGTGATGATCTGAGCATGATCTTGAGTGGAGGAAGAAGCCTTGGAATGAGCCTAGATTTTCACCTTCACTTCGGGACGATGTATTCTTCAATTGTCGCCGCTTTCTCGCCGGAATCCACGGTTTTGGTGTTTGTAGCTCAAGAGAAGTGGGTAAGTGGTGGTTGGTTGCTTTGGGAGCTCTAAGAGACTCTCTAATGCCAAAATCAGATTCTTTTACTATCTATATTCTTCCTCTTTTAATGGTGGCCAAAATTTCCCATTAAAGGGTGATAGGAAGGTTTATTGGGTGGTGATGGATGATTGGGGACTTTGGATTTAGCTCCCAAAGTCTTCATTTGCTGTTATAGGATTAGCTCCATTGAATGTAAGTGTTGGGGATGAGTTAAATGCATGTGATGGGGAGAATTAAATGAGATTGGGTGGAATCCTATATGGGGAGGATCATGAGGGATTTAATTGGGTTGGGTTGATTTTGGGCTGATCCCAAATGGGTTTGGATGGTTGATCGCTCAAAATGATGGCTTTGTTTGAGGATTTGACTCAATTTGAGTCATATGGGTCAAATGTTAGTTGACCAATTTGACTAAGTGATTATAGGTTCAATTGGCTAATTGAAGATGAATGTACTGGTTTGAATCAATTTGGATTTAATTTGAATTTTGGCTAATTTGACCCTTTAGGTCAATTTGGGCTAGGTTGGTCAAGTTGGTCAAATTATGCTCAATTATGGCTTTGGTCAAGTTCAATAATCAAATTGGAACGAACTTGAGCTATTGGTTGCAATCAATTTGGCTTTTTGGGCCAATTTAGGTCAACTTGGGTTAAATGGTCAATTGGATTTGGTTTGGCTCAATTGAGAGTTTGGTCATGTTCAATCATTGATTATGTGTGTGTTTGGATCAATGGTTCAATCAATTTGGTATATGATTGGTTTTGGCTAGTTTAAGTTTCATTTGGGCTAAAGGTTGACTTCTTTTGACCCAATTGATTGCAATTGATAATCCTAGGGTGATCAACAATCATGTGGATGATTTTGGTGAGCTTGGTTCAATCCAATTTGGGTTGGATTGGAAGTTGGCTCAAATGAGTCCTTTAAGTCTGGGTCAAGTGGACAGAAGTTGGTCAATTGATTTGGTTTTGACTTGATTTAGGTTTAGTGGGACTTATATGTGAGCTGATTGAAATATAAATTATTTGGAGTTTAATAGGTTTTGGCTCAATTGAAAGTTTCAAGTCAAAAGGGCTAAGTTAGGCTTGACTTCGGTTGACTTAAATTTGGTTTGATGATTGTATGTTTCATTTATATTTAGATAGATGATTGAATGAATGATTGATTCAAGAGAAATTTCATTGGTTTTGACTTGATTTGGATGAAATTTAGCTAAGTCCAAATAATTGGCTCAAAGGGCTTAGATTGGGGTTGGATTTGACTTTGGATATAATTTTGGTCATTCGGATATGGATTTCATCTATATTTGTGAATATAAATGAAGAAATAATTTATTTATAAAGAAATCAATTGAATTTGATTTGTTTAAAGGGACTTTGGCTAAGCTTATGAAGGTAGTTCATATAGCTTAGGAAGGGTCTTAGGATTTGAATTTGATTTTTGAGTTTCAATCATTTGGAGTCAAATTTGAAATTAGATTTAGAATTTGAATTTGAATTTGAGTTTTGGTTTGAGATTTGAATTTGGGTTTGATTTGAGAAAGTGTATATGGAGTGGGTTTAGGCTATAGGATAGGTGATTTTCTTAAGTCCTAAGGCATGACGTAATCCTATGATTAACCCTTCTAAGTCTCTAGGCTTAGGTTAAGTGTTCGCCTAATCACTAGAAGTGTCTTATGACTAAGGAGTTCTTAGTATCTAGAAGAGTCCTAAGTCTAAGAAGAGGAGGTTGAGAGTTCACTCCAAAAGTAAGGTCAACATAATCCAAACTGCATCTAAAGGGATGTAAGTCTAATCCAAATTACATTCCAATGAAAGCTCAACCAACCATGCTTTGCAAGCATCAATCTACTTTGGCAGTCCAATGGATGTAAGCCCGAACATTGTTTGCAAAGCGAACTCCACTTATTAAATAAGAGCATTCCAAAAGAATGTAAGATCAACATATGTTAATGAAATGGATCAATTAAACTTGGTTTTCTAGTAGATATAAGCCTAACTTATGTTTACAATTCAAACATCACTTCAAATCAATGGCATTCCAATGGATGTATGCCCAAGCATCAATCTACTGCAATGGATGTAAGCAACATTGTTTGCAAAGCGATCTCCACTTATTAAATAATAGCATTCAAAGAATAGATCAACATATGTTAATGAAATGGATCAATTAAACTTGGTTTTCTAATAGATATAAGCCTAACTTATGTTTACAATTCAAACATCACTTCAAATCAATGGCATTCCAATGGATGTATGCCCAACCATTGTTTGCAAGGAGAACTACACATTTAAAATTACAACATTTCAAAGGGATGTAAGCTCAACTCTTGTTTGCAATGCAAACATCACTTCAAATAAATGGCATTCTAATAGATGTAATCCCAATCTTTTGTTCGCAATGCGAACTTTTCTAAAACAATGACATTCTAAATGAATGTAAGTCCAATCAAATGACATTTTAATATATGTAAATTCAATCTATGTTTGTCATGCAAGCATTACATCATCCAAATTAACATTCCAATTGATGTAAGTCTAGTCACTTGTTCACTATGTGAACTTTCCTAGCTTTTCAAAGGGATGTAAAGTCCAATCTAATGACATTCTAATAGATTAAATTTAATCCGTGTTTGTTATAAAAACATTACATCATCCAAATTGGCATTTCGATGGATGTATTTGCAAAGTAGACTTTAATTACACAAATCTGGATTTCCAAGAAGAAATGCATATCTTAGGTTTACTAATACGACGAAAAAAATCTTTTTATTTTTTTATAATACTAAGTGTTAGGAGTTTAAGAGAGGAGAAAGAGAGGGAGAAAAGTAAAGAGCACAATTTCACACACAGAAAAGAACACAAAAAGATTTACTTGGTTTGGCATTTTGCTTACGCCACGGATCTCTTATTTCTCTTACAATGAGCTTTGGGAATTTACAAATTTTGGGATACCTCCTCCCATGAATTTCCTCTCATTTTATAAGCTAAGATGAAGGGGGTAGGTTTGGTGGAGAAATAATTTTAATTGACCATCTAGCTATCAATTTTAAATTTCAAGTGTGAAACAATTCAATTTTGGTGGCTACCTAATTTTGACAAAAAAGGAAAAAAAATGTGGAATTTGACTTCACATTTATTTTGACTCTACATTTAACAATCTTCCACTTGGAGTCGAAAATACATTATGTTTGAATACTTCTCTCAATATGTTCTATCATGTAGATTCACCAATGCTCCTAGTGCGGTGTTTCCATCATCATGATTTATGGAGGCCAATTAAGGTCATGTATAACCTCAGTTTTGAGATGGTCACCACCTTAGTCAACATATCTGCAGATTCTTTGTTCCATGAATCTTCTCTAGTTGTAGTTCTATCATCAATTAGTTATCTGATATGATGATATTGTATATGTGCTTTATACTTGCATGAAAAACTAAATTCTTTGCTAGGTGGATGGTTCTCTGACTGTCACTGAAGAGAGTGCTATTAGTTTGCTTTTTTTTTTCTAATTCTTGTAGAAAATTTTTTAGACATATCATCTTTTTGTCTGCTTCTGAAACTATTATATACTCGGTTTCAGTGGTGGATAGTGAGACACTCTTTTGCAGTCTAGACATCCAACTAATTGTAGTTCCTTCAAGTGTGAATAGATAACCTAATGTGCTATTATGACCATTTAAATCTCCTCCTCTTAAGTCAGCATCTGAGTATCCCTGTAAAATTAGTTCATTCTTTCTAAATTAAAGAGCTACATTTGAAGTACATTTTAAGTATCTTATGATTCACTTCACTTTCCAATGCTCCTCTCTTGGGTTAGATATAAATCTGCTCACAATTTTCATTGCATGAGTTATATCTAGGGTACACACCATATCATGCATTAAACTGCCAACTGCAGATGCATATGATACATTCTTCATGTGCTCCTGCTCTTCATTAGATTTTTGTAATTGCTCTTTAGATAGCCTGAAATGACTATCCAATGGAGTCTCTCTTGGCTTCGCATTCTAAACATTGAATCAATTCAGAACCCTCTGGATGTACTTCTCTTGGGATAACTCCAAAGACCCTTTAGATTTATCCCAGTAATTCTCATGCCAAGGATTTACTTTATTGCTCCAAATTCTTTCATTTCAAACTCTTTTGATAGTTGCTTATTTAATTTATTAATTTCTTTTATGCTTACTCCTACAACTAACATATCATCAACATAAAGCAAAAAAATAATGTAGGACCTCTTGATAAAGCGTGATCCATCTCACATCTAATGAACTCATTCTTGCACATGAAGTTTTCAAACTTTTTGTATCATTATCTTGGTGCCTACTTTAGCCCATATATTCTCTTTTGAAGCTTACACACTAAATTTTCTTTTCCCGGAATAACAAATCATTCTGGTTGTTTCATATAGATCTCTTCCTCGAGATCTCTATGAAGAAAAGCAGTCTTCACATTTAGCTGTTCAAGATTAAGTCTTCAGCTGTAACAATATTTAAGACTTCTGATGGTAGTCATCTTTACCACTGGTGAGAACACCTCTATGTAATTGATCCTGCGTAGTTGCTAAAATCCTTTGACCACCAATCTAGCCTTATATATTTTGCTCCCATCAGACTTTTCTTTCACTCTATACACCCACTTATTCTGCAATACTTTCTTGCCTTTGAGTAATAGGTATAATGTCTAGGTTTTGTTCTTCTCTAGAGAGTTCATCTCTTCTTTCATGTCTTTCTCCCACTAGATTGAAACTTCCGCCTGCAATACTTCCAAATAGTGCTCTAACTCCCCATTATCTGTCAATAATAAAATAATACTAAGAATACTTTTGTATGAGCCTGGATTGTCTAGTAGATCTCCTCAATGTTATAGGAGTAGATGGCTATTAAGCCTCTTATATAAAAGCTTTTTTCTATTTAAAATTTTTTATTAATATTATCATTACTGATATCATCAAGGATGACTTCTTCATGCTTCATAGTTTCTCTGGATTTAGAATCAATCTGCATATATGAAATACAACAAAAATCTTTTAAGTTTGAAAGTCGTACCTCTTTTCCACTCCACTCTTCCTTAGAGATTTTGAAACCCAATGGAATGGATGGTCCTTATTGATTAAGTAGGCTGCTATGTTGATTGCGTCCGCCCAAAATATCTTGGGCAAGCCAGAATGCAATCTCATACTTCTAGACAGCTCATTCAGAGTTTTATTCATTCATTCGATAATGTCATTCTGTTCTGGCGTTCCTAGAACAGTTTTAAATATACAAATTCTATGTTTTGAATAGTAAGCCTTGAATTCACTGCTATCGTACTCAGCCTTTTGTCAGATTTCAAACACTTGACTTTCAATTATTTTTGAGTTTTCACTTTTACCTTTCACTTCTTGAAAGTAATAAATACATCAGATTTATTTTTCAAAAAATAAACCCATACCTTTCTTGTTGAGTCATCAATGAATGCGATGCAGTATAATGAGCCACCAAGGGATTGAACGGAAGCTAGTCCCTAGACATCAGAGTGTACTAATTCAAACTTTTCAGATTTAAAGTTCTTGAATTTGATCTTTTTTGCTTGCCAATAGCATAATTCTCGCATAGCTCTAAGTTTACAGACTTTAGATCTGAAAGTTTTCCCTTTGATGTCATTTCATTTTCCTCATGTGTCCAAGTCTTTGATGCCATAACATTGAGCTCTCACTATCAGCAACTGTCACTAGGTCTTTACCTTTTGAGGTCATGTATAATGTTCCTATCTTTTTGCCTCTAGCCACGATTAATGTTTCTTTAGATACCCTTGATCCACCACCAAACAGTGTGGTGTATCCACAATTATCAATTTAGCTCATTGATATCAAATTTCTCTTGAGGCTTAGAACATGTCTTATCTCCTATAAGATCCACTTTCCTCCATTTCCTCTATTGATTTGGACTTCACCCTTTTGATAATCTCTAGCGCCTCATCATCAGCAAGATAGACTTTACCAAAATTTCCTGCAATATAGTTATGTAGCAATTCACGACAAAGGGTAGAATGGAATGACACACATGAGTGAAGAATCCATAACTCAATGGGACTCTTAACTCAACATACTAGTACTTCAGAGTTATCTTTAATTATCGAGTTTGTGGACTCCTCATCTTGTTACTAATTCTTTTCTTTTTAAGTACTTTGTACTGACTTGAGAAATATTTTTTTCTGATAATTCCAACAAACAATATCCTTACGGTTCTTGGACTTGTCTCTGGACTTTGACCTTTCTTGATTCAGTCTTCTACTATGCTCCTCCCTTTACTCTTAATGCAAAGAGTAGAACCTGAGATAAAGCATTCTCTAGATTATCTTCTATAAATGTCCTCACTTAGAATCAGGTCTCGGACATCATTTAGCTTTAATTTGATGTTACCCGCTGACTACTGCAGTCACTATTGCAGACCAACTCTCCGGTAGGGACGACAATAAGATCAGTACTTTATTCTTATCATCGAATGTAATATCTACAGAGTTCAATTGAGTCATAATCACATTGAACTCATTAATGTGGTCAGCAACAGATACACCTTCTCTCATTTTTAAATTAAATAAATTAAGCATTAAAAATACCTTATTTGATGCTGATAACTTATCATACATACTGGATAGAGCTTTCATCAAATCGGCCATTGGCATCTCCTTGATAATGTTGAAAGAAACATTTCTCGCCAACGTCAAGCGAATCACACCTAGTGTCTGACGATCTTGCAACTCCCACTCTTCTTGGCTCATCGTCTCTAGCTTCTGACCTAGAAGAGGTTCATGCAGCTGCTTCTTGTACAAATAATCTTCTATCTGCATCTTCTAGAAACCAAAGTCCTTTCCATCGACCTTATCAATTTGAACCTTGCTCTCGTCAATCATCTCTTTCTCGTTTTAACAAGACCTGGCTCTATTACCAATTGTTGAGATTTAGAGAGGAGAAAGAGAGGGAGAGAAGTAAAGCATAATCTTATAAATACAAAAAAAGAACACAAGAAGATTTATGTGGTTCGACGCCTTGCTTACATCCACGACCGCACTAGGATCTCACTATATTTCTAATTGAGGTAGGCATTCTTTCTTTTGCTGAGATTGAGAGAACTTGGGTATTGGAGGTGAGGAAAGATGATATGTTGGATAACTAGCGTTCCCACTAAAGTTTGTTAAGGTTTAGCCACCAAGCTCTCAAATCACAAAAAGAACTCAAATAATTTATAATTGCTAGAAGATCTCCTTCATTCTAGTAAGGGGGGCTATTTATAGCCATTGCAAGCATTTTTCAAAAGATAAGAATTTAAAATATAGAGGAAAAGGTGGGTCACCACATTAATATGAAATATTAAATTGTCTTATTATTTTATATCATCCACCCATTTCACATGCTATTATTTTATGTAGATTCAACCACCTCACATGTAATCCTTTGAATTTTTAAATCCAAAATTTCAAACATGGAGTTTCAAGAAAAAAATTAAAAAGGTTAAATTTTTAAAATAAGCACGTTTAAAATATAATTAGTGGATTAGGCACTAAAAAAATAATTTAAAGTAGGCCTGTCGCGTTTAAGCGACATTGTATTGATACTGCGATCAATGCGAATTTTTTTTAAAAAAAACTTTCAACGAGCCACGGTATTTTGGCCATACCGGAGTCGTCCGTAGTCGGAATTTAGCGAACTTGGTATCATTAGAATTGGCACAAAATTCCCCACGACTTTCATGTTGACTGAAAAATGCGATTGTGGCTCCTTGCATAGCGATTTGTCAATCGCGAAAAAATCGGCGATTTGAATATTGCCATCGCCGCGTATTTTGGCCGTCGGTCGTCTTTCGAATTTAGCGAGCTTGGTATCGTTGAAATCAGCACGAAATTCCCCACGACTTTCATGTTGACCGGGAAAATGATTGTGGTCTCTCGCATAAAATTTCGCCGAAAAATTTGTCGTGATTTTGAATAGTCGACCAGCGGTATTTTGGCTGTACCGGAGTCGTCTGCTGTCGGAATTTAGCGAGCTTGGTATCATTTGAATCGGCACGAAATTCCCCACGACTTTCATGTTGATTGAAAAATGCGATTGTGGCTCCTTGCATAGCAGATTTACAATCTGTAAAAATCTGGCTGATTTTGAATAGTCGCGACCAGCGGTATTTTAGCCGTCAAAGTCATCTGTCGAATTTAGCGAGCTTGGTATCGGCTTGAAATTTCCCACGACTTTCATGTTGACCGAAAAATGTGATTGTGTCTCCTTGCGTAGCAGATTTTGCCAATGCGCATCCATAAATCAGCGGCGTGGTTTTGAATGCTGCGACCAGCCGCGGTATTTTGACCGCAGTCGTCGTCGAATTTAGCGAGTTTGGTATCGTTGGAATCAAATTCCGCACTTCATGTTGGAAAATCGATTGTCTCATTCGTCGAATTTTGCCAATCGCATCCATAAATCGGTCGGTTTTGAATCGCGACAGCGGTATTTTGCGCTCAAGTCCGTTGTTAGAATTTAACGAGCTTAGTATCGTTGGAATCGACACGAAATTTCTCACGATTTTCATTTTGACGCAGAGATGCAATTTTGGACCGTTGCGTAGCAGTTTTTGTGGAAAAGTATGGATTCAAAATAGCAATAGTGGATGGATCATTACAAAGTTTGCAAAAAAAATAGTAGATGTGGCAATCTCATTACAAAGTTTGCAAGCATGACAAATTCATAGCATTATCTACTTCTCCAAAATTTCTAAAGTCTGACAGTTCAATACCAATAAGATATCTCTATATTCCAGAAAAATGCAAATTACTTAAACGGAAATATATAACATAAATGCGGTGTCTTGATATGCGGTGTACATAAGAAATATAAAACATTGACAAAATAGTGTACACATCGCTATCGATGATCTAGAACTGACGACAAGCGAAGACATATGGCTGTGGAAGTGCATCACTCCTAGATTATCGGCGGCGGTGGTCGAGAGACGGTCTAGTGTACATAGAAATATAAAACATTGACAAAAGCGGTACATCAAGCTATCGATCTAAAACTACATGATGGAGGACATCTAACGCGGTAATGTGGTGTCTTGATATGGTGTACATAGGAAATATAAAATATTGACAAAATAATGTACATCGCTATCTCAGTGATCTAGAACTGACGATAAGCGAGGACATCTAACGGCGGCGTCTGCGTGGTGGAAGTCGTCACGAGTATAGCGGCGGTCATAGGGGCAGTCCGAAATGGTCCTATCTTGCCGCATCTCGCCTGGTGTTACGCTCAGATCTCGAGGGGTGTAACATCGGGTATCTCGTGATGGTCACGGTTGGAAGGGGACGATGGAGTACACTCAGCGCATATCGCATGTAGCCGTGGATGAGGATATACATAGGAGGGCCTTACCTACCATGGAAATGGTGAACATGGCTTCCCGATAAGAGTGTGTACAAATGGGTAACTATATGGACCGACATCTGGTATAGACGATGGACCTGTGTCAAATCCTACAGTATGTGCTTGGGAAGACGAAGATGCTGCAGAAGAACTATTGGCTTCATCTGTATCCCTGTGCCTGCTATCTGATATGTGCATGTTCTTGCGTAGTTCCCTGCATAACTCCTCATAAGTGTTGATTGAATGCTGAAAAATAAGTATATAACCCTCAAGTCTCTTAAGTCGAAAATATCTTGTGTGAGATATGTTCTCACGAGGAAGTATATAATTCAGTTCTCATAACGTATAAATATTTGATTAGCATACAGTTTTTCAGTGCTTACCATCAGTCTCTCTCCAGGAACTCGAGGATAGTAGGTGGTAGGTGGAATGGTGCGAGCATGTACCGCGCTACACCTATACATCTGTATGCCGGTGACGGTAGAGGTGTAACGTCATCCACAACAACAATTGAATCATGTCTGGCCTCCCACTGTGATATGTAACCCTGGTGATAATCGACCCGGTTAACATCAGCCTTCTGCGACCATCGACTTGCTGAAATGAAAGATCTATAGGCGTCTCTCAGGTAAGAAGACCGAGTCATCACGACCACTCAATTCTTTTTGATCAGCGGTGCGAGCAAATATAGCCTGACCAAGCGGTCACTCGTGTGTATCTGTCCGTAAGGCTCTTATATCACCTACAACATGATAGAAAAAATTAAATGTCACACATAAGATTATGGAGGTAAAAATATGAATCAAATCAACCGACTCTTGACTCTATAGCGACATCAAGTACACTAACATGGGCATGTGTCATCTCTCTGTAACCCTCATTCCACCTACAACCAAAAAATCTCATCTGAAAGGGTACCACTGATGTAGTCGGCCAACATGTACATGCATCTCGCGACCAAACTAAAGTAGGTGACATCTTGCCATGTGGTCTTTGGCCTAGTTGCCTCATTCAATTCCATAAGTCGTAACGTAACATATGCTAATGGAGTACCGTTGAACAAGCTCAAATCATCCAACGATTGTATCGTAAATGTACCTGACTTCGGACGTGTGGAAACAATCAATAAGTGAACAATATATACCAGGTGCATCGAAGTCGATGTGGTAGATCCAAATATGAATCCCTATAAAATGTCCATCATAGCCAACGTAAAGGTAAGCAAGTCCAAGTCTTTGCGCCCCATCACGAAATGTGAATGTAACATGTGGTCATGCAGGATCGTGGTATACCACATCTGGATGTCGATCGATCGGTCATATCGATATATCATCATTACTCGATGACCACTTCTCCACATATCTTGCAAGCGAACTCGGCCGGTCTCGCTTTGATATTCCTTATATGTAATGTGAAGGTGTGAATGTCGGTTGTATTACACCCGCGTACATCTTCACAAACTTGTCGAAATTCCCATAGACGCCTTTGAAATTCTCTCCGAGATGGCGTGGTCTTTAGCCCAAGGAAAAATTCGCGGCATCCACGCATTCAAGCACAATGTGGTCGAGATAATGCATAAATAAATGGGAGTACATATATGGAATCAAGTCCTGTAATTTCCTAATAAGCCAACTCCAAGACTCATTTACTCGCTTATTGCAAATGCCGAGGATACAAGTCATTATTTGCATCAATACAGTAGTAAGAAGAGTGTCTCTGTACTTTCCAGGAGAAATGTCAAGACTTAGAATGGTTCCAAAATTGCCAACCATATAAATGACCCAAATTAAAATGTCTTGAAAATAGCATTGATTGGGAATGACACCTTTATAAGCATAACTACACATACAATAGCCATAAAGTGATCCAGTGAATGGTATGACTCTTCCCAACTGCCAAAAATAGCACATAGCCTTTCATTGCATCCCAAGCTTTCATGTAAGATATCTTAATATAAAATTTTGATTCCATACGACCAATAATTTCCCTAGGTTTCAAATCTAATTCTAATGACAAGTTGGATGTAGTAGCTAATAAATGGAGTTATGCACTGTCAGGTGGTCAATATCGAATGAGAACATGTGTGTGGTGCTGTCATATTGAAAATCCTCCAAGCACCATCAAGCCTCTTGCTCGCCCGAGCATGTAGACACCAAAAGCATGGCTTACTGGATGACCGTTATGTATGCAAAGTATAGTGAACCTCGTCTTGTTAGAGTCACATGTTATATATTTCACGTTGTTTGTTATGGACCAACCTGAACATTAAATTTAAGGTGTCTTTTGTCATGGAAACACATCCCCTCATTTAAGTCTGCTGGAATTAAATTCTCTTCTAGAAAAATCGAATCTGGCGATCAGTTCGGTTTTTTCATCCCATTTTTCTTATTTGCAAGCTGAATGTAATCATTCTTCTTGAACATGTGCTCTTCAGCATTGCTTGTTTTGTTAAAGTAATCTCTTAGCAAATGATCGTTCCCAGAGTTTGTACGTTGTTCTTCTCTAATGTCACCTTCTCATGTCATCATTCGCTCATTCGTTTGTTTCATTATCATCTTTAGTTGGTAAAGGTGCTTTACATGTGATATTCACCTACTTGGTAGAAGTCGAGCAATATGATGAACATGAATAGGAGATGCGAGACATCTATCATCATTAGTCTTTGCGCATTTTAATGCGTATAAGATTAAAATGAAAAATATTAATTAGATAATGACTTTGGTGAAATGCATTCTAAAACCTTCATTGGTGTCGATATGGTTCTGTGATATTATCTATATGGACGCCAATTTGGATGAAATTCGCTTCTGTAATATGTACTTATTATTATCCTTGTTTCAACTCAATTTCACATATACAATTACAGTTGTATACTTGCTTTGCATTAATGATTGACTCATACTTGCCGTCATCATTTAATGGAGTAGCAATAAAACTGACACCAATAGGAAATCTACATATAAGATTAATCCTAAGCGTCAATCAATTTTCGATGACCTCATGATTCGATTGTATGCTTGTAAAATCGCCCATCGTGAAACTTGTATAGACGGTTTTTTCCACCGATTGTAGGTAGGAAAAATCGTCATTAACCGTTGGCCGTCATAATAATATAATAATAAGCATCACAAACTCATATTTGAATCTAATATATGTATGGAGACAAAAAAAGGCTGAATACACCGTTTAAATCAACAGATTTATAAGAACTATATGGATCACGAGACTCAATTTCTGTAGAAAAACAACCAAAATGAATACCACTTAATTTCAAATCCCAAATCTTATTTTCCATTTTTGACATCTAATCAATTCATTCATATCATGCAAAAAATATTCCTAAAGCCTATAATAAAATTTACATATATATGTGTGCATCAATCTCCACTTAATACACATCCCATTTTTTAAAAAACAAAGCTCACATGAGGCATCCTAAACGAAAATAAATAAGTAATCCACAGTGCTTGTCTTTGTAAAATAAATTGCCTATAACACAATTACCATTGCATTTTAAAAGCTCTAACAGACTTTTTTAGTGTATTAAAATAAAGGTAAGACCACATATCAAGAGATCCCACAATCAACTTAGTCATACTAAAGCGAGTATAAGTCACGTGTTCCTCATTTTTTTGCAAAAATTACAATTTTCCTAAAATATTAAATCCACCAACACGTGTAAACCCTAAAACTAGCTAATCATATGATAAAATAAATAATCAAATGTTAGAACACATGAAATCAACATTACATTTGCCTAAAATCAACATCACATAAAATCCACATGAAATCAAAATCAAATAAAAGAAGTTCCAAAAAATACTTAAAATACATAAAATCTACATTACATTTACCTAAAATCAACCCTAAAATTAGCTAATCACATAATACATTAATTAATAACATGATAACACACAAAAAATCAACATCACATTTGTATATTTTTCATTTTACAAAAAAAAATCAAAAAAACTTTAAAAATACCTAAAATCCACATTACATTTGCCTAAAATCAACCCTAAAACTAGCTAATCACATAATACACTAACTAATAACATGATAACACACAAAAAATCAACATCACATTTGCATATTTTTCATTTACAAAATAAAAATCAAAAAAACTCAAAAAATACCTAAAATTACTTGCCATGAAAGGGAATGGTCGGTCATTCACGGAGGCCAGTGGTTGCGTGTTTACCAACTAAGGTGGCCGGTGGCCAGGATCTCAGGAAGCGAGATAGGGGAAGAAGAAATGAGATCGAGACGCTCTGTCCCGATCTCGGTTCGGGTTTTTTAAAAAAAAAATTATTTTTGGCCAGTGCCTACTTTAAAAATTTTTTTTAGTGCCTAATCCGCTAATTATGATTTTAAATGTACTTATTTTAAAAATTTAGCCAATTAAAAATTACATAAATAAAAAAGATGAAATCATAAAATGCTAATGGGCTAAGTTTTCTTTTTTCTTGAATTTTCTTGGGCTTTAGTTTGAGATCCTCTGTGGCCTCCAAAAATTTGCCACCGACCTCTCGATAAAGAGAGTATGATTTATGTCAGTGAAATTTTCAGAAGGTAGATGGAATAGTAGATAAGGCACAACCTAGAGATTTCTCCCTCATTTTGTGAGGACTTTAGACCTGGTTCCAGGTTTATAAGCACTATAGTTAATTATCCTCCCAATCTTTGAGAGAGAACTTTCGATTAAAATAGTCGTTAGATGAATGCGCATATAGTAGATATATGGAGTATTGAAATTTAGGTTTATGAAATTCATCATCCCTTAACTTAAAGCGGATGGTTTGGGGAACGATGACGTGCTCGATCAAGATCCCATGGTTCCGTCATCCCGAAGTGGTAGTTTACTTAGTGGAGGTAGTAGAGACCCCACGAAGGATCCTTCTCGGAACCATGAGTTCACCGTCCAAGAGACTTTAGACACAGGTGGTGTTTGTCTAAGGCGACAAGTTTAAGTCCACCTTAGCTGACAAAGGGTTTTTTGTCCTATCAAGTCCATCCTATAGTTCACAACTCAAAAGCGCCAAAGAGCATCTGAAACTGATGACCGTCTTATAATGGTGTTATTTAGTAGAACCACTCAATCGTGAGGACTCGTAAATATTGCATTAAGCCATTGGGCAATGCTGTCAGACCACGTCACGCTTGACATGAGATTGATTGAGTGAATATAAATACACGACTTGACATTGGCTCCTTTGTGAGCTAGAGTTTTTTAATTTGCGCACAAAAACATTGTGAAGGTGAATGAATTGAGTTTTACTTTAAATCTTTAAAGATTGAATTTTATTTAGGCATTTTAAGATTAATAATTCATCAGATTTCTCATTTGGATTGATATTTAACTTATATTGATTTGATTTAAAATAGCAATTACGTTTTGATGAAAGTATCCCATCTAGTTGAAATCTTCATTCAACATAGTCATCCTTGGGGTTTATAAGTTTGCTTGATCTTTTAGTTTATTGTTTAAGATCCTGTCGACTCTATTAATTTAATAATAGAGGATCAGATCTCTATCATATGATAATTATTCTCGATATTTTATTAAGTTGAAAATATTATAATATTATTTTTTGATTTTTAGGCTTTATTCGGACCCGATCTTAAGACGACCCAAGAATCTCGCAGACACCAAGTTTAAGCATTCAGTGTAGTGTCGGGGCCCATGCAGGTATATTTTAAGAATGCTTGTATAATTTTAAGACATTGAATTTAAGTTTTAATTATGTTTTATAATGCATGCAAGAGTTCAATTGAAGCCTTAATTAACACCTTTTGTTCGTACAATGTGTTGTGAATCCGGTGTAAGTTGTATGTTTCATTCATATCCAACTTTAAATCTTTTAAATATTTTATAGACACCTAACTTGTTGTAGGCTATTATCAGTCAGATGATTGTAAGCTCAATCTTATCTCAGTAGCTTAGTAAATTGTACTTAGTTCAATTATTGATCTTATTAGTCATTTAAGCTTCAAATATTATTTTTTAACTATTTCATTTTCATTAATTATTAATCTCTATTTTGATGAAATTTTGGCGACCTCGTCACATCATGCTTGAGTCTTAGAGCCGCCTGCTAGAAAACATGCATATAATTATCTTGCGACCGCGGCTTAAGAGTCTTCTAAACCCACCACGCTTAAGAAAGCGTCATAGGCCTTCAATACCTGTGTTTGAAATAAAATTCGACAGTCTCTCGGCATCATCCCCTTATAGGGGGCTACTTCAAGAGTGCTAGAGCCTTCCTACCATGCTTAAGAAAAGTCGGTGTTCTTTACACCGCGTGATTTTTATTTTACACTCAGCTTATGAAAAGCGTCTCATAAGCCTTCAAACCTGTATGAAAATCATCCTGGTTTCCTCGACATTCTGAAGCAACATACACGAGTATTTAGGTCTAGCAAATTTCCTTATAATTTCATCTCCATGTATACACAGAGGCAAGATGCTCAAAATACTAATAAGATAATTCATCCCACCATCACTTTCATTATCACATTATCTATTCCCCTAATCTCTTTTTTTTTTTTTTTGAAATTACTAAACAACAAATGACAACATGAACACTCAATAAGCCTACGCTCCATTTCATCACATTCATACCAACACATCAAACCATTGTTACTTTTCCTTCCATTCTTTTTTAAACCAGACAAATGAAGTAACAATTTTAAAGTTGCATAAAATTTTAGAAAATAACAATATCGAAGCTCACAAATCTAGAATTCCATTGCAACTTCAGCTTGCACTTGAATTTCATGTCATGTTGAACTTCAAAACAAAATAGACAACAAGTATCATTTCTATATCATCATTAAGTGATATTTCCATCATCATATGATACCAAATCAACTCTCCTATAGTTTCATTAAATATACCGTTTAAACTATTTTGAGGAGCCATACCTAATCCGCTCAATGTCGAAAGCTGTGGAAGATAAAAGGAGGGTGGAGAGAATGGCTTGGGTTCTGCTTCCGGCCCAAGAGAAAACGAGAGCGAGAGGGAGAGAGTAGTGTGCGGCTACTGTAGCAGAACGGACGAGAAAGTTTGGCTCACACGGATGGGAGCAGAGGGAGTTGCGTGTTTGTTTCCTTGGCTAGGACGGATGAAACGGGAGAAGAGTGTCCTTCGGCTGCTCAACTTGCACGGACGGGAGAAAGAGGGGCTTCTCGCATGATGGACAGGATGGTGCGCGCAGTAGTCGCTTGAGGATAAGGGAGTTTGGTTGTCGTCAGCGTGTGGCAGAGAGCCATTTGATTTCGCTACTGCTGACGAGAGCAGGAGGCCGCATTTGTGATGCTTCAAGCGGGAGGGGAAGGGGATTGATCAACGGAGCTAGTATAGGAAATCGGGATGTTCTAGAAAGTCCCACTTACGCGCATGGAATGAGTTGTATTATGAATAGAGCTTTATATAGTCTTATGGTTAGTAATAGAGTATTTATAAAGCCCCCTTTCTTTATTTATATGCTTAATTAACCATAATATGGACTTTGGCGATGACATTATTATATAGTTAATATATATTGATGTTCTAGTTGCAGTTTCTCATGCTTAAGCAAGTCCAGTCTACATAGGATAAGACGGACAGTGAAGAGGGACATCAAAATCTTTCTAAGTCCCTGTCCCTAATGGGCATCCGCACCTCATATTTCTTTTCTTAAAGTAACTAAAAAAAAGAGAGATGCTTCACAAAGGGAAAATAGCTTTACCTTTCTTTCATAACGACGCAGTCCGTTTCACGATCGGAGGCCATTTGGTTCAAGTCGACGTCAAATCAGATCAATTTCAGTTCAAAATTGCACACCGTTGCTTCCGACTGCTCGACATTCACGCAGACTCATCCAAATTGAGCGAAAAGTCTCATTTGATAGATTTCGACATTTCAATGCTAACGACGCATCAATTTTACGAACGGAGGTCATTTGGGCATCGCCAACCTCCCGACCGGCGATATCGACAAATTTTCTTGATCGGCCGAATTATGCAATATGTATATTCTGATCAATTTCGATGTTCTGAGCACGATGGCGAAGTCCGTTCGTCGATCAGAGATCATTTCGACTAGTTTCGGCGACATTGAGTGCATTTTAACTCTGATTCGCGTGCTATTGCATTCGAAGTCCGCCGAGTTTGTGATCTCGACTCAACTTATGTAGTAGACATTGAGGTCAATATCCTCATGATGTTCGACATCAACTCCCCTGGGCTCAATTGAACTCTCCTCCGTAGAGTTGATATCTAAGAAGTCTTCTACTAATTGTGGGACTAAAGTCTCCAAATCAGTACGGGTCAACCATGTGTCTTCAGTTGATGGCTTATTCTTCCAACGAACTAGAAATAATGTTCAGAAGTTGGATTAATGGGTGCTTCCTTGGTGATAATATAGTCAACTTCAAAAAAAGAGGCTTAAGTATGTTATATATCTCTGCTAAAGAGTTGACGAACAAGTGGAGGTTTGTTAATTCTTTCATATGATAGAATATCTTCAATATTAATATCTGGATGAATGAGCATATCAACAGGTAAATTAAGGTGATAAATATTAATTCTAATTTTAAACGAGCCATAAGCTCGTGCATATAATTTCTTATATTTAATGGTTTGATAATGCTCAGACTGAATGTAAATCAATACATAATCACCTTCTTTATATTCTTTAGTTGAACGATTATGATTTGCCTTAGAAGTATAGTTTTCATTATTTATAGTAATTTGTTTTTTTATATCTTCAGAGGTTTTGAAAATCTTTAGCAAATGAGAATGCTACATCAGAAAATACATGAGATGGTAGGTTTGCTACATCTATTAGTGACCATGACTATCTCAAATGGTGATTTTTTTGTAGTTTTAGTAATAGTATTATTATAGGTAAATTCTGAGATTGGCAAATATAAATCTCAATTTCCTAAATTTTTTCTGCTAAGCATCTAAGCAAATTTCTTAAGGTACGATTAACTACTTCAGTTTGTCTATCAGTTTGTGAGCAAAAGGCGGAAGAAAATTTTAATTTGGTACCTAATAATTTTCATAACATTTTTCAAAAATATAGGACAAACTTAACATCTCTGTCAGAAACAATTGTTAAATGGAGACTATGGAGTCGTACTATTTTTTTGAAAAATAATTTGGCTATATAAGAAGCATCATTTATTTTTGAACAAGGTAAAAAATGAACCTTTTTTTAGAACTTATCCACAACAACAAAAATATTATCATGTCCTCGAACTGTTCTAGGTAATCCTAGAATAAAATCTATTGATAGGTCTTCTCAAGGCCTATAAGAAATAGGTAAGACAGTGTATTGTCTAGACCTTTGTTTGATAATTTTAGTGTGTTTACAGATTAAATTTTTTGAGTCACTAATTTTTGAACATCTCATTTTAATGAAGACTAATAAAATCTATTTTCTAATAAACATATGGTCTTATCCTTTCCAAAATGACCAGCTACACTTCCAGCATGTAGCTTGGTGATAAGAAATTCTCTAAGAGAAGATCGAGGAATGTATAGTTATTTTCTTTTATATAAATATCAATTTGTTATCAAGAATGTTTCTTGTAAAGTTATTGATTTATATAGGTATTCAAGATAAATTAGATGAAAGTTATGGCACACAATATAATCATCTTTAATTTTATCAAATCCTGGAATTCTCAATTATAAAGAAGAAATCATTAGGTTTACCTTGGATAAAGCATCAACAGGTTTATTCTTAATTTCAGACTTATGCTTTAGAACAAAAAAATAGTCTTGTAAAAATTTAACCTATTTTGTATGCCTATGACATAATTTTCGTTGAGTATTAATAAATTTTAAGGCATGATGATCAGAATTAAGTATAAATTCTTTATGTAAGAGATAGTGTCGCCAATGCCTTAAGGA
Organism: Cymbidium sinense; assembly: GCA_021442155.1. Classification (NCBI taxonomy): domain Eukaryota; kingdom Viridiplantae; phylum Streptophyta; class Magnoliopsida; order Asparagales; family Orchidaceae; genus Cymbidium; species Cymbidium sinense. The sequence continues at coordinate 171,531,214 of CM038218.1, read as the reverse complement.
TTGAATTACAACATAAAACTCTCTATCATAATTGAAATATCGTTGTTTAGCTTCATTTAATTTTTCACTAAAGAATGTGATAGGATGATTCTCTTGACTTAAAATTTCACTTATTCCAGTTCCTGAAGCATTGCATGTCACTTCAAAGGCTTTAGAAAAATCAGGACAAAATTATGATAAGAACTTTAATTTGCTCCGAGACTTTTTGTGCTTTAGCAGTCCAACAAAATTTATCTAATTTTAGTTTATTAATTATCGGAGCAACAATGATACTAAAATTCTTGATAAATCTCTTATAAAAAGTGACTAATCAATGGAAGCTTCTAACTTCAGTAAAATTTTTAAGTGATGGTCAATCTAAGATTGATTTTACTTTAGAAGGATCAAATTTAAGTCCAATAGTGGATATAATAAAGCCTAGAAAGATTATCTCTGCTTGCAAAAAGAAACACTTTTTTAAATTAATGTATAATTTCTCTTGTCTAAGTATTTTAAAGATTTTTTGTAGGTATTGTAGATGCTCATTTTCACTTGGACTAAAAATTAAAATATCATTAAAATACACCACCAAAAATTTACCTATATATGGTTTAAGAACTGTATTCATTAATCTCATAAATGTGTTATGAGCATTTGAAAGTCCAAAAGGTATGATAAGCCATTCATAAAGTCCATCAGGGGTCTTAAAAGTCATTTTTCATTCATCTCTTGATCTAATCCAAATTTGATGATATCCATTTTTAGATCAATCTTTGAAAAAAAATTTACTCATGAGATTAAATCTAACATATCATCTAATCGAGGAATAGGAAACCTATACTTGATAGTAATTTTATTTATTACTCAACTATCGACACACATTCATCATGTTTCATCTTTCTTCAGAGTTAATAAAGCTGGGACTGCACAAGGGTTAAGACTCTCTTGAATAAAACCCTTTTTTAATAATTCTTTAACTTGTCTTTTAATCTCAACATGCTTGATAGGGTTCATCCTATAATGTGGAAGATTAGGAAGTTGAGAACCGGGTAAGAACTCAATAGTATGTTGATTGTCTCTTAGAGGAGGTAGCTCATCAGGTACAATATCTTTAAAATCAAAAAGAAGGGAAGAGACCACAACAGATATGTAAATCTCATCAGAGTCTGGTACGACTTCTTTTGCATGTAATATGTAAAGAAGAAATGGATTAGAAAATTCTTTTCAGAAGCTCAAAATTTATTATTTTATCAAAGAAGGAAGAATAGATGTTTTAAAGTAAGAATAAAATGATAGTATTAATCATAATAGTAGATTTTCTATGATAATTAACCTAAGTTTGACATTTTTCTCAAGAGGCAGGTTGTAAGTTGTTATTTTGTGTGGTGCTGGAGGTATTTTTCTGGTTTTATTGGTAGGAGTTTAATAGTCTTATTATTATGTTTAAAAATATAAGTACTTTTTCAACCATAATGAATAACATTCATATCATACAACCAAGGTCGTCCTAAGAGAATATAAGCAATGTCCATAGGGAGAACATCACACCAAATTTGATCCTCATAGCTTCCTATTTTAATTGGAACTAAACATCGATTGGTGATGGGAAGAGATATATGATTTACCCAGCTAACATGAAATGGCTTAGGATGAGGTTCAAATTTTAGGTTAGCTCGAGTTGAGGTGTGTGTTGAAATGACATTCATAGCACTTCTTTCATCTATAATTAATATACATCTCTTTTCATTATATAAAACATACATGCTAAAAATGTTCTTTTTCCTCCAATCATCTGTCTTATTTTTAATACATCCTATCACATTAACCTGAGGGTCATCAGTTAATTCCAATTCTTCATCAAATAATGGGGTGTCATCATAAACTTCTTCTAGATTATCATCTATTGGGTTTTCAACTTCTTTTAAAAATAAGATTTGAGCTTTACATTGATTTTGCATATGACCCGTTTTATGACATTTAAAATATATTACTTCCCTAGTGTTCTTAAAGCTCCCTTCAATTAAAGTTTTAGGCAAAGGGATCGGGCCATTTGGATGGGTGGGTCTAATAATAGATCTATGGGATGAAATGAAAGGTACTTGACTTATAGTTTTAGAGATGGAAGCAGATTTCTTTTATTGTTCAACCAATAATGCATAATGAAATACTTCCTCTAAAGATTATGGGTCAAATAATTCAACTTCATTTCTAATGTCAGTCCTAAGTCCAATAACAAATTTATTAGTTAATTGCCAATCATTATCAGCACAATCAGTTCTAGAAACAAGATCTTCAAAAATATTCAAGTATTCAATTACAAAATAATTATCTTGTCTTAAAGTTAATAATTATCTTGTCTTAATTATCATATCATGATGTCTGGACAGTACTTTACTCTTAATATTTCTTTCATTTCTATCCAAGTGAGGTTTGTCCTTCCTAATCTTTGTTCTTTAGCTAAAGTATGCGTCCAATAAATTTTAGCATGCCCTATCAATTTCATTTTAGCAAAAGTAACCCTTTGATAATCATCCATTTTATACCAATCAAAGAAGTCATTCATTTAAACTAATCAATCCATAAATTTATCTGGGTCATGTATACCATCATAAGTTGGGGTTTCTACTTTAACTCTTCGAGATGGATCATTAAAGTCTTCTATAGTCTTAAAATAATTTTCTCCCCTTCCACCATTCCTAGCAATTGATGGTCTTATAAGTGGTTGGTTTTCTAATTAAAGTATATAATAACTAAAGTTCACACATATATATATTTCCAAGCTATTAATATGTATTTAAACTATCATATAAAAGAAAATTAATTAACCTCATAAGTCCAAGAAAAACTCACAAGTTTGAAGACAAGTTTACCACTTGAGATATTCCCTTTGTTGAAGCAAACTTTTGACCAAATTTACTCCTTCCAGGCTTCACTCTGATATCAAATTTGATGGAGGTGGCCGTTCTTTCTTTTGTTGAGATTAAGAGAACTTGGATATTATAGGTGAAAAAAGATGATATGTTAGATAATTAGCGTTCCCATTAAGGATTGCTGAGGTTTGACTACCAAGCTCTTAAATCACTAAAATAACTCAAATAATTTGTAATTGTCAAAAGATCTTCTTCATTCTAGTAAGAGGGCTATTTATAGCCATTACAAGCATCTTTCAAAAGAAAGGAATTCAAAATATGGAGGAAAAAGTGGTCACATTAATATGAAGTATTAAATTGCCTTATTATTTTATATCATCCACACATTTCACATACTATTATTTTATGTGGATTCACATATCATGCTTTGAATTTTTAAATGCAAAATTTCAAACATGGAGTTTCTAGAAGAAAATTAAAAATTACATAAATAAAAAAAATATGAAATCATAAAATGGGCCTTAGCAGGCTAATGGGCTAAGTCTTCTTCTTTCTTCAATTTTCTTGGGCTTTAACTTGAGATCTTGTAAATGAACCTTGAGCTCTAATTTTTGAATCCTCATGATTTTCTATATCAATTTCTCTCTTACAATGAGCTTAAGAGAATATACAAATTTTAGGATGTCTCTTTCTATAGGCTAAGATGAAGAGGTAGATTTGAAGGAAAAATAATTTTAATTGACCATCTAGCTACCAATTTTGAATTTAAAGTGTGAAACAATTCAATTCTGGTGGCTACGTAATTTTAACAAAAAAAGGAAAAAATACATATGAAATTTGACTCCACATTTAAGACTAAGATTGGTAAAGTCAATTATATTCTCACAACTTTATTGAAAAGTTTATTAAAATATTTCATTCACTTATGTTGAATATCTTCGAAAAAAAAATATTTTTTGATATTCATCCTTTATACATTTTATTTGAACTAAATCTTTACTTAGCTAGCTTATATATACATCTTTCACCTTTTTTGTAGCAAAATTATTATATAATTTACTAAATATTAAATTTTTTACATCATATATTATTTTTTTAGAATTTGTACAAACCACTCTTTTTTTCTCAATTCTCTGAGTTTTATATCTAAATCAATTTTTATAACAAAATTTTTTATTTTTTTATCTTAAACATTTTGACTTCGCAACCAATTGTTTATTAATAGAAGTTTTTTCTTTTGTTTCTCTGAGCATGTTTTTGGCAATTTTCTTAATGTCATTTACTATTTTTTTCCTACATAATATTAACTTTTTCATGAACATCTTAAATCCTAAAATTTTATATCTTATTCTTAAAAATATTTTTATTAGTGTTTCTTAAATATCCTCATCCGATCTTTAGGATAATGTTATTTTTTTTAATTTTCAACTCTTTATCTTAAAATTCAAAATTAATAGTTGATGCTCGATGCTTAAACATTTACTGGAATGATCTTATAATCTTTACAATATAAATAATCTATTCTTCTTATAAAAAATAATTAATATGTATTTTATTATGTTCATTCTTATAAGTGGTAATATGCTCATCTGCTCATAATGCGAGAACCCTTATTTACCACTACACCCAGGCGCTGGTGCAGCGGCCCTTGCACACTTTTCATTGTATTCAGGACATACAACATATCTCTTTTAGTGAATGCTCCGGCATTAACACAATGTATTAAAAGATTCATTTCATGATTTTTCAACAAGTTTTACACTGGTTGTCAATTATTTAATGCAACTCTCTACTTTTCTCATGTAAGATTTGATACCCGGCAACAATAATGTTTGGAAGTTCTTTCCATAATGAAAGAAAAATAATATTATTCATACAAAAGAAAATTAATAATTTGATCAACATGTGGATTATGAAATATTCATATGGTAAAAGTTACACTTGATTAAAGGGTAACCCTTATGGAGGAGCATAATTTATTCATATCGTTAAGGAGATGAAAACCTCTAATTCATTGGACAACAAGGTAGTTATGACAACTCCAAGTGATTTTGAGGTGGCCAGAGATCTCTACTGCAAGGACATTGAGTAGTCTTGCATTGAGTTCCCACTCCTTCTCATGGATTGAACTTAAATATCCTTGCGTTCTACTTTATAGAAACATTTAGTGGGATGTATTATGAAAGGCGCTCCAATCTTCCTTGAGATTGGTGTCCTTTGCTAGTGCAATTAAGAAATGTTTAAGTTAGGGAATGTGAACGGGTGGTAATATTTATAAAGATAAATCAATCATATCCTTTAAGGAGATAAATTTTTTTAATTTATTTGATTACAAAGGAGTCACTTCGGGGATGTTAATTGTTTAAGGAGATGGTGTCAAGTGGCCTTATATTAAGATCCCACTCTTGGAGGAGCATAATAGTTATTGAGGTCTCACTCATTAATTAAACATAGAGACCCTCGTGTTCTAATTTATATGATCATTGGATGAGATATAGTGTGAAAAAGTGCTTCAATCTTCCATGAGATGGGGTTCCATCCTGCTTGTACAATTATGTGTTAGGGAACCAAGGTGCAATAATAATTATAGAGAAAGATAACTAAATTACATCCTTTAAGGAAACAAAAACTTTTGATTCATTGGATGACAAGGGAATTAGGGCTATCTTTAATTGGTTAAGGCAGTTAGGTGTCTAAGGAGTATGTATCAAAGTGATCTTATATCGTGATCTAACTCTCAGAGGAGGATAATAATTATTGAGGTCTCACACGTGAATTAAAATTAGGAAACCTTACCTTTTGTGTTATAGCATCATTCGATGAGATATAAAGGGTGCTTCGATCTTTCTTGAGAATTGCGTTCATCATATGTAGTGCAATTAATAACTTGTTCAAGTTAGAGAATGAAGGAGCAATAATAATTATGGAAAAAATAACTTAGTCAAGCCCTTGGAGGAGATGAAAACTTCTAATTCATTGGTCGACCAAAGAATTTAGGCAACCGTGAGTTGTTTTAAGGTGGCCAAGTATATAAGTAAAAGGTATGGAGTGGTCCTACATTAAAGTCCCACTCATGGATTAAATCTAGAGATCTTATCCTCTCACTTTATAGCATCATCTGGTGGGATATAATTCAAAAGGTGTTCCAATCTTCATTGATAACGGTGTTAATTCTCACTAGTACAATTAAGAAGTGTTTAAGTTAGGAATGTAGGGGTGATGTAGTACTTGTTGTATTCCCAAAACAATTAGAGGCAGTGAAGGACATAGGTCCTCTTTCATTCTAGCATAATAAATTAGTTAGTTTAGACACAACCAATCAAAGAGTACAGAAATGGTCTTAAGTTTTCCTTCATTGGCATTAGCGTCCATATCGGACTATGCTAGAATTTGTATGTGATGATTTCCATTTGTAAGTGGGAAGTCAAAAGTACTAGATGGGGAAGTTAAGATGGTGAAAGAATCAGTGCTAAAAATTTTCTTTTACTGTGGGTGAATCTATAATTCTTATTTCCTTAACTTTGATACCAACCTGCCACTTTGCCATCTTAAATCAAACCCAAATTATGTGATACAATTAGGATGGGCCAAACATAATGAAACATTCCACATCATGATTATAATAAAATTAGAAATTATTAGAATACCATAAATCTCCCATGGAGAACCTTGGAAATAGATGGTGCATTTTAGGCAAAATAGAATTTATAGGGGTCCAAAAGAAAATGTAGTATTTAAGTCAAAATAGTCTGATGAATTAGGCAGATACTTCTAGCATAAATAAAAAATGCGTACCTTTTGTCCTACAACTCGCTTTTAAAAATAATATAACAGATAGGAAGCAATATAACTCCATAAAAAAACCAAACCTGTGAGGCAAGGCAGCTGGCCCAAAATGCACATAATGTAAGAATATTTAACTATGCTGCAAATCACATGAATGAAATGTTAGGTATATCTCTTATAAAATAATTTCTTACATATTTGACTTGAGTAAGGTGCAATCATAAGACAAGTGTCTATTAAATAGAATAAAATAGCATTAACACATAATATTTAATATTTAATGAGTGATATGTAAAATAATTAAGTTAAATAATTTTTATAGTTAATTGCTTTGAGATAAACTTAACAGAATAGTAAGCAACACCTCAATGAGTTTGCTAGCCCTATCGCCAAAGCAAGCATAATTGACAGGTCATCAATCACTCAAAAAATTCCTAAAAGAATAGAAATGTTCTCTTCAGTTATAAAGTAATTCATGGTTGTGCTAAGAGGACGTGACATCCAAGAGGGGTGAATTGGGTATTTTAAAAAAATTAAAGTTAAAATTTAATCTTAATTTTTGTTCAAAAGTTAGTTTTAAATTATGATATTAAAATAAAGCACAATAACAAATCAAACTAAATTCAAAAAAGTTAAAGAGATAAGAGGCACAGATTTTTACATGATTCAACCGAACCCAAAAATCGGCTAATGTCTATGCCTAGCAACTCACACTAAAAAATAAGATTACAATGAATCTCTCGTATTCTCCTACATTGGGCCAGCACAACCCTAACGACATACTTTCTTACAATGGATAAATACAATCCCAACAACATATTTTTCTACACCCAAGTACAACCCAACAACGTACTTTCTTATATCGGGTAAGTATAATCCCAATATCTTACTGGTAAGTAAAACCCTAACAACGTGCTTTCCTACATGAGCAAATATAACCCTAAATAAAGTAGTATAAGAAAAAATATATATAAAAATAAAATCAATCTCTCCAATATCAAAACAATTTTGTTCATAAGCCCAATTAAGCGACAATAAGACAGATGAAAGAGAGTTCGCAATCACAATATATATATATATATGTTCCTTTTTTAATTCAAAATATGCAATGATATGAACTTGATGCAAATCGCTTAAAACAAATTAAACTTTGAGAATACTTACACAAAGTGAAATAAAAAAAGTCTTGATGATCAATCACTTAGTCAAATAAATTTGAATTGCCTATAAGATGTAGCCTTGGATATCAAAATCATAAAATAATGATGATAAGTGACATTCAAAAATACTTGAAAAATATGATTAAAGATTGAAAACAAATTTGAAAAATGAAGATCAAATCAAATCCAAGTAAAGATCAAAATAAATTTAACCAATTCAACTTTATATTAAAATGATCTTGACGAAATTCAAATTGAAGACACTTTAAAAACAAGTGAAAACCAATAACCCTAAATTTGAATATTTAAAAAATTAAAGTGAAAAAACTTGTAATATTCAACGTTTGAAATCCAAGATAATCAACATGAAGAATTAACCATGATATTATGTAAAATTTAAAATACTTAGAAGTGAAATTAAAAAATATTATAAGATTTAAAAACTTAAATCAAATCCTTGTTACTCAACTTAAAATATCAAAACAGTATGCACATTAAATATAAAAGTTAGAAAAGATCTTACTTAAGCCACTTAAAAAAAGAAATAAAATGAAAGATTAGCCTTGAAGAATACTCTTTCAAATCAGAGAGAGTGCTTGAAGAAGATGTGGAATTCTCCTCAATTGAATTCTTGAAGTAAATGCAAGAGAAGAGGGGAAGCAGCCTTGAACACTTGAACCAATGAACTCTTGAAAGAATTTTCAAGGGGTCGACCAAGGAGAATTTTTTGCCTGAGAGAATGAAGTCACAAATGCAATCCATTTAATAGAAAATAGCCATGTGTTGGGGTCTGCCAAAGCAAGAGTAAATGGGAGAGAAGATCAAAAGGGAAAATAATATGGAAAGGATTTAAATCAAATTCAAAATTCAAATAAATAAACTTGAATTTAGACCAAATCAATTTAATCAAGTGTGAGATGTTCAAGCATAGAAAGAAGAGGTTTAAATGCACTTGACATAATTAAATAAACTCTAATTAATTATGAGGATTAATTAAGAAAGAGATTTGAAATTAATCTAATAAAGTAAATCAAATATTCTTCATTATATGGGACGGCTAAAAGTTTCCTTGCATAAACCAATCTTCAATTAATGATATTCAATCAATTACCAATCAAGAGAGATTAATTAAAAAGAAATTTAAAATTTAAATATAATTTAAATTTAAATATTTTAAAAAAAATACTAAAAAGGGGTTAGCCTAAACATGCCAAAAATAAATAAAACAAATTTTAAAATAATTCATGGTCTGATTCAACTTTGAAATTCAAAATTCAAAATAATTTAATTTTAAAAAAATTTCAAATAAGAAAAATATTAATGCATTAAGTCAAATGAATTAAATAAAATATATCATGATAAAATCAATTAAATTTCGGCCAAGTAAGATCTTTTTAAACACTCGATCGCTCTTACGCTGGATGATCCGGAGGCCAAAATGCCAAATATTTTGATTTAGGAAAAATGGGAGAGTAAAATGAACTGGCTTAAGAACGCCAAGTAAAGAAACCTACAGCTAAATTTAAACTAAAAGCATCAAATAAGAAAAAAAAAGGGAGAAAGTAAAATGACATATAACAAACACTAAAGTAAAACAAAAAAAAAAAGAAAAAAGGAAAAGCATTTACAAAACCCCTATTTAAGCAAGTTGAAAACCTTCCTGAAGTGTGAATTAAAATCCTTCCCCCTCTTTCTCAGGTACTAAACTCAAGCAAGCGCTCTCTCTTGGCCTTATTTAGAGGGATCTGATGAAGTAAGGAGTGAGTTCTCTTTTCTTGTAAATTTCTCAAAATTAAATAAGCTTTAATTGAAATTTGGAGAGATTAATACTAAACTCATAGCAAACTTGCAATAAACTTAAAGTCTATAAAATTTGATATGGAGTTAAGGATGAATCCAAATTTGGTTTAATAACTCTTATACGAATATGGAGGTGATTACTATACTAGTTAATAAGCATGAGTAGGGCTAAAGTAATAAACACTGAAATCGGCATAACTTATCAAAAGTGATGTAAATTGAACATAATCAAGTTGAGAGAATTACAAAAACTCAACAAGTAAACTAACTACAAGTAATGTTTTAAACTACAATCTAAATCAAAATGCATTCTTCACATCTGATCGAACTCTACAAGCGTAAGGCATACTAAATTAAAATCTACAAAATCATAGGACTTCCTTCAATTAAAAATTAAGAAATTTTATTCTAATTATGATTTTCAAAATCAATGATTTCATTAATTAGATGAAATTAGCTATAAATACCGCATGCTCTGACATGTAGATTTCAAGTGCAAATTTTAATGCGGCAGTTAAGTTGGAATTAAATGAAAATCTGAAATCAATCTCATAATTAAGAATTAAACACTACATAAACTCTTAAATAAACCCGCATGTGCCCCGACACTACGCTGAATATTTAGATGTCCGAGGATGCCGCGTAGGTTTCGATTTAGTCTTAAGATTGGGTTGGGTTAACAAAACCTAAAACTTATAATAAGAGTTTCAAATCGAAATATCTAAACTGATGTGATAATAGATCTAATCCTCGATTAGCCTAAACAGAAGGAGTTGAAAATGTAAAGCTCTTAAACATATTCTAATTAATCAATTTTTAAGTAGTAATCTGAAACTGCTTAAATGAAATTCTATCATTAAAAGCTTAAATCAAAACTCAATCTATCCACCTTCCACATTGTTTATCGAGGTGACAAAAGAGAAATTTCACAAAGAAGCCAATGTCAAATCAAGTATTCTGTTCACTCAATTAATCTCACACTCACAAATAAGGATGTGGCCGTGTCCTCCATGCGTGGCCAGAGGCTCCAGATGAAGTAGTGACCAGTCCTCCGACGGGTGGTTTGGCCAGTTCCATTATATTATCAAATCGTAGTATGTTCCCCATTTGCTCGCCCTTTGAGTTGTGAATCATGGGTATACTTGATAAACAAATGCCTTAAGGTAGACTTAAGACGCCTCCTGACAAACACCACCCCTGCCTATAAGGATTTCTTGGATGAAGTAACCGTGTTGTTGATGAGGATCCTTACAAGTTGGGTCATACCTCCTCCTAAGTAGATTAGGACCGCATTGCGGGATGATCAATCTAGATCGGGCACGCCATCATTCCCCAACCATCCGGTTTAAAATGATGAATTTCAGTCTAAATTCAAACTCACATACTACTTATACGCTACGCATTAAGTTTATCTAACGACTAGTCTTAATCGAAAGTTCTCTCACTTATTGAGAGGGGTAATTAACTATAGGGGCTTGCGCTTATAAGAAACTTGGAACAAAATCTAAAGTCCTCACAAAATGAGGGCGAAATCTCTGGGTTGTGTCTTATCTACTATTGTATCTGCATTCTGAAAATTACACCGATACTTTAAATCACTCTCTTCAATTCAAATTGTCGAGAGGTCGGTGGCGAATTTTTGGAGCCTACAACAAATTACCTGAATGTTAGCGTTTACCCATGTTTCACAACATTAGCATGCAACTGAGATTACATAATAATAATATTTTATGGGTTAATATGCTAGACGGAATCATCAACATGAATCCCCCGAATATTAACATTAAATCCAAGTTGCATGTTAACATGAAGTCCAAAATATTAACATGCAACACTCAATCATTCGAATTTTTTTCATGCCTTAATTAAAACTATTCAGATTAATATATTAGGTGTGGATGAATCCTATAATATTAACATGCAACCCAGGTTATATGCTAATATTTTGTGATTCTATCTAACAATTCTGGGAACATTAACCTTCGAATATTAACATGCAACCCACGCTCTATGCTAATGATCCCACCTAGTATGTTAACTTAGTAAATTTTCTTGGTTGTATGTCAATATTCTTATCTTTCATGTTAAGAACCCTAACAACATGTTAATCCCGCATAATTTCTGATGGGGGGAATTAAAATATAGTGGTACACACACATGCTACCTCAGCAAATACTAATTATGTGTTTTATGCTAGACAATAGGGCGTTACTCTTAATATGTTCTTCGAATTTAATCTTGTGTTACTTCCACATAAACAAGTGGTTTATACTGATATTTGGTAGTAGAGCAAACCTCATTGTTGTAATCAGTTTTTGAAAAATAAACTTTTATAAAATTCCACATTTTCATAATTAATACAGGAGGCAAATAGATAGATATGTCTACGCTTCCTATGAGAGTTGCATTCATTTTCTCTGTTAGTTATTTATGCACTTTCTGGTGTGAAGTTATTTGCTCATTAAATGACTGCAAGTTTCCCATCTACATACCCCCTTTGGTGCTATTGAATCTTTTTTTTTTTCTCATCAGAACCCCCTTTGGTGCTATTGAATATTTTTTTTTCTCGTCAGATTATATATATATATATAATTTTATCCTGTATTTGATCCATACTTTTGAAAAATTCCTATGTATAATGTAATAAGATATATGCAATTTTAGATTTTTTTTTTTCCTACCTCTCACTTGGTTGTCCGGCAAACCTATTGTAGCCATACATACATGAAAACTATATTTGACCTTATGACCAACCACTGATTTTGTTAGTCCACTGAATTAGAGCTCTTTTAAGATGTAGCTATAGAATTTAGCTAATACTTCCCTTCAAAATATCACATAGCAATCAGTGTACCTTGTGAAGAATGAAGAAAACAGCCAGCATTGAAATATTTCCAGAAAACTATTTATCTATCTAAAGTTACAATTCACTCATTCTTTTGTTTCTGCATGTTAACATCAAGTATATGCAAATAGTTATAAATAACAGCAATAGTGCATTAATTAGTATGTGTTTAGTGGAAATAAGAGGTTATAAAACTAGGACTGTTCAATGCTGTTTTTTATTTGTGAAGAAATCTGAAAGGGAGATTCTCTATAGGTTGAACATGTTATTAGAGAAAAAAAGGTTATGGCAGCAAATGAGGTCATTAACCTTTTCTGTGAGCTTATTGTGGTTCGTCTTCCAATCATTCAAAAGCAAAGGTATGCTTTTATTACAGTTTTTTTCTTATTTTTTACTTCGAAGTATATTAAATTTAAGATCTTAAGCATTCTTCTCTCCAGGGATTGCCCTGCAGATCTCAAAGAAGCTATCTCCAGTGTGATATATGCGGCTCCAAGATGCTCAGATATTCCTGAGCTTTCTAGAATTCGTGACATTTTTGAAAAGAAGTATGGAAAGGATTTTGTATCTGCAGCAACTGATCTACGTCCTGAATCAGGAGTAAATAGGATGGTAAGAAGTAAGATGAGTGTATTTTTCTAGTGCTCATCATGATGGCTATAGCCTCTTCCCTGTTCGGCAGGGAAGAAATAATAACCTTTTTTTGGCAATGTAGGAGTAAAATTAAGTACATTAATCCATTACTGCATTGATAGTAAGAGATTTTATACACATGGTATATAGCCTTTTTAAATTAGAAGCAAGTATACTTTTTCTTTTGGGTATTTCCTACTTGGTGAACTTTATATTCAGTTATTTTTTCTCCTTGAGGACCATTAGATGTAAACAGCTTCAGCCATAAAGTCATGAGACGGATTGCTTCATTTAAAACTTCTTAGCACTTTCACTTGTTTTTATACATTGCGTGCTAAGAATATGCATTGCACTCCTTTATGGTTCCTTAGAGAATACACTTGCATATATTGCCAGAGAAAATTATGCAAAAATAATATATAGCTCTGAATTGATTTTTTTTTTTTTTTTCACTTTGAAGCTTATTGAGAAGTTGTCAATTAAAAAACCAGCTGGTGAAGTGAAGCTTAAGGTCATGAAAGAAATAGCAAAGGAATATCAGATAGAGTGGGATGCAAAAGAAACTGAGCTTGAGCTTCTTAAGCCTCCTGAAGAACTACTTGTATGTTGTGAACTCAAACAAACAGGAAGGCATATTTTGACATATTTTACTTGCTGAATGTTTTTTTTTTCGCTGTAGGAAGGACCACGCACATTTATTAGTGCCAGTAGCTTCCCAGTCAAGTCTAACCTTTCACCTCAGAATGTGCAGCTGACGGAACCCACTCTCAGGTATATCTTCCCTATTTAGGCTGTTTCCTTGAGTTACTCTTTAATGTGCAAAAATTTCTTTGTTAGATATCAAGTTAGGGAATTAAAGTAACTTCGTAGTTCAATCTATATACGATACTGCTGTAAAGAAAATTTGCATAAATTACATATGCATTCTTTTGGCAAATCGAACATTTTAGAATGCAATTTGCCTTTTGGATTCTCTCTTGTTCAGTGACAGCGAAGGATCTTCAATGCCTTTCAAGGACACAGCTTCAGCTGCACAAGCAGCTGCAGAATCTGCAAAGAAAGCTGCCTCTGCTGCTCAAGCTGCAGCTTTCCTTGCCCTGCAAAGCTCTAATGAATCAAGAAGGAATTCCACAAATTCCACAAATTCTACAGCGAAAAGATTTAGCTCTCAAAGCTTTAACCATGTGAATGATGAAGATGATGGTGCTGATGACTCCAACATTAAGAATATTCTGAGAAGTAACAGCTCACACAAGCGCAGATTCCATGGGGATATTAAATTTGATGAGTCTGATGGATTCGATTCAGAGAGTGAAATAGAAATTGCGAAGGAAACAAAACATCGAGCAGAAAGTCATGGTCCCCCAGCAAGGCAGCCTCGACGGCAAGAAGATAAAGCAACAGCATGCAACTGGCCAGCTAATTCAGTTCCTCACATCCATCCAAAGCTACCTGATTATGATGAAATAACAGCTCGATTTGAAGCACTGAAGACACAGAAGACACAGAAGACATGATTTCTAGAATGTTATTTCGAATGTTCTTGTAAGGAAGATGAAGGGGATTGATTAACATTCTTTGTTTCTGGTATGTAATTTTTTGGATTAGAGGCAGACCTGACTTCTCTAAGTTACATTCCATTACTGAAATAAGGCTGAACTTTCATGATGTTCTTAATTTTTCCTGCAGCTAGTTCTTTTTGATTTACATTTGCTCATTACTGTTTATTGCTTGGCTGGTTTATTGAAACTTACATAAGCAAATGCCATTGTTATAGAATAGAAGATCTAACTTTACAAATTTTGTGTCTCAACAAGTGAATTTATGACTTGCAGAAAAGTGGGTGTGATTAGTTACCATTAGTATTCTTAAGTACTCACCAGCATATGCGCTGTTTCAAAATACATAAAAGAGGTCTGAATGATAATAACATACGTTAAAAGTATGTTTTTGGAGATGTGCTGTTTTTGGTTCATTCTCTAGAATCTTTTAGGTTCATATTTATGTCTAGAAAGTCAGTAGTCATTAGAATCATTTAGATTGGACTTTCACTTCAGAAACTTCAAATTTTTAATATATTCTCCAGAATCTTAAGGATCTTTCCTCGAAGTATTAAGAAATGTTCAAAAACCATGGTCTAATCTAACTCTAAACCATCAGAAACTACTTGAAGTCATCATAAGGTTTTCTATGGCTATTTGCTAAACCAAAGAAAGCCTTGTTCTGGAGGTTAAACATCGGTGGCATTGGTATGCTTTTGAATGGGTGGTTGAAGATGTTGGCATCTTCAATGAAGGAAGATCTAAGGTTAAGCTTTTGTTTGCGAACCTAAATAAACATGGTGTCTTGGAGAAATATTCTAAAGAAAGCAATTTTTTTTTTTATGAGAACTTCAAAATTTAATCTGCTTTTGAGAAAAATTGTCACCTATTCTGCAAGAATTTTCATTTGGCTATATATAAATTATAGAAAAAGCAATGAAAGCAGAGTTGTAAGCATATGTTCGATTCATCTACATGCCACTACAATGAAATGGCGTTGAATTATTTCCATAGGGGTCATTTGGTTTTTTCTAGTCAGAAATAACGTTTTGCAAAGTAGTAAAATTAATTAAATTCATTAAAGATTATTTGAAAAGGATTAATTTGATCATACTATCCAAATTAATGATTTGAGATGATAAAAATAGGAGTGTTTTTGAAATTTTAATTTTTTAAAGATTTGTGAAATATATCATTTTTTAATTAATTTTTTTCTTGTGTAATATTTAAAAAGATTGTATTAATATTATGCAAATTTTTTAGCAAATAATTTTTACATTAAATTTTATGTATTTTTTTATTATATTATTGTCATTATAATGTTACATTATTTTATAATTTTGATATTACCCACATTTTTATTACATGTCATTGTCATGATTTTAATGTGGTATTATAGCTGTGAACATAAGTAGAAAAACATTTTAGAATTGTGAATTTTTCTCGAAGGTTGAGTTCACTAGGTAGTGACAAGAACAGTTAGATTGAATTCAAATCAAAATAACCTCTGCGTATTAATGAGCCAACTTGACTCACATTCAATTTGAATGTGAGTGTATGCATTCCTTTATACATAATTGTTTACATGTTTACTTGAATTTGTAGAATATATTGGTGGTTGATTGAAGATTGATGTTTAATTTTCTTAGACTATTGTATTGTAAGTAATTAAAACTTTTGTTATACTAAAAATTAGCCCAAATTTTAATCCTACCACTTACGATTTTGATTATTATTTAAAGTTCGAGATGATATCAACAATTGAGCAAACACCTAAAAAATAATTTTCAAACTAATAATGACAAATTCAACTCGCTCAAACTCAGCTCGTTACACCCTAACTACCTCTACCTTCGGATTATTTTTTTCTCACCTAATATATATATATATATCCTGCTAAAGCCTTTTTAAATGGTTTTTTTTTAAATCAATTAAATTTTAACAAATTAGAAAGCAGATAACTCCTTATCTCTATACCATAACTTCAACGAACATTTAAGTAAATTAATAATACATTGTGATAAATTACATAAAATAATGAAGGAGATCGAGAAGTAGGATTTCTCCCGAACGACAGAAACATATCTTCCTACACCCACACACACACACACACACACACAAACAGAATTTCTCTAATCGTCATCTAAAGAAAGCCTCATGTAGCAAAATTCAATGATGAATATAAATTCCTACAGCAGATCTGAACCACATAAACCTAGTTTCTGTGCTTAAAAAGTGCTCTGAGATAGTGAAGGAAACTAGTTCTAGTCGAGCAATTCCGAAATCTTCGACTTTCTGAATGCATCAACAGCATGTAATTGTGCGAGAAAGGCCTTGTTTGGAAAAATATTATCAGCTTTCAACCTCTCCCTGAACCCATAAGCTGGCGTCCTGCCATTTATATAGGCCTGGAGTAACAACTGATACTGCCTCAGCCTACCAGCATAACCAGTCTGCCTCAAACTGTTAAATATCTTCTCAGCCTTGTGAACATCTCCTCTATCAGCATATTTTTCCAGCAAGTAGATATGCGTAGAATAAAGTGGTTTGATCTGATTCTGCTCTGAAGCCTTCTGCAAGATAGAGTCGGCTTTCTCGACCTCTCCAGCCTCCACATAGAGCTTGACAAGGGCGTCCCAAGTCAAAGGACCAATCTTACACCCACTATCAGACATCCTCTTCACCAATTCTTTACCTTTGGATAGAAGCTTGTGATTAGCATACACCTTCAAAAGCACATTGTAGTATTTGGAAGAAAGCTTCTTGAATGATTTCATCATATTCTCAAAGACTTTCTCGGCGTCTTCTACATTACCCAGCTTGCCCCAAGCCTCTATTGCAGCTGAACACTCCTCCAAATGGGGATTATGCTCGCAGACCCTCCAAATCCGTCCAACGTCTTCTGCTTTACCGAGAGCAGCATACAGAGGGAGAAGAGATTTGCAAGCGACGCGATTCTTATCAATGCCATCTCCTTCGATCTCCTTCAAGGTCGCCTCAGCCTTCTCATTGTGAGCAGCAAAGATGTAATGCTTTGCAACCAAGGCTTGTAGGGAGAAATCAGGCTCAAAACCTTCAGCCTTCATTGCCGTGATGACATCTTCCATGCCCTGTGTATCGTGCATGCGGCCTTTGGTGTCCACTAAAAGCTTGTATGTGAAGAGAGATGGCTTAACGTTTTCCTCCTCCATCAGTTTTAGGACATCACCAATCTTCTTCCGGTTCACCCTTTTATAAAGTAATAGCAGTTGGTTGCATGCAAAGGTTGTGATGGAGAAGCCATGGTCCCTTATTTTATTGAACACTTCCTCTGATTTCTTAACATTGGCAGCAGCGACACAGTTAGCTAGAAGGGTTCTATAAATGATCTCACCCCTTGAGGATTGCGGAATTTTTTCAATGTACTTTTCAGCCTTTTGAAGGCCGTGCACCTTGGCGATTAAATCAAGACGAGATGCGTAATCACGTTCTCCCAGTTCGATGTGTTTATTAGCTTCCAGCCATTCTAGAAACTGCACATTGATGCGATAGAATGCCATTTATAAAGCAAGCAATTTTATGAGAAGAAATAATGATTTCTTATGTAACACATAAGAGCAGAAGAAGCTCTATCATGATTCCTAATGAAATAATTGTCTAAGGTAAGCCATGTACTTTTACCACTTCATTAAACTACAATAAAGCAATGCTACATGCATCAACAATTTTATGACATAGTGTGATTTTGTAATACATGTCATTTTGAAGAAAATGAGCTACTACAAAGATGGAATCACACCTTCTCAATATTTATGATAAACTTAATACAAATTTCATATTAATATCCTCCCAAGTTTATATGAATTTATTGAAGTTGTATACAACCTTATGTTTATTTTTCTTGCCTTTAATTGATTGACAGGTTCTAAATTGTGAAATAATATGAGCTAAATCTCCTTTTAGACTTTAGCACAAAGATAATTATCCTTAGTAAATGCAATTGTTTTTCTTTTATCTTTATCAAACTGTCCAACAACACTCCTAGCATGTACTTCTAAAATTATAAAGGCTCTCAATAATGAATCAAAAAAGTAAAAATGGATACCTTAAATAAATAATCTTTAATCATATAATCCTAGTTAAAAAATGTGAATTATTATTTAAGTCATGGTAAATCTCACTAAATTTTCCACAACATAATACTCTTTTATATGATTAAAATCAATCACTTTAATATGCATTGTAGGATAGAAACTCCACTCAAAGCATCAACAATTTGTTGTAACTTTTTAAGACAACAAAAAGGACCCAAATAATTTTTTGACTATTTATAAGGGATATTTTAGTCTCTGACTTTATAGAAGACCTGGTTTAGCCCAACCTCTTTAAATTAAAATTAATGATGTTGAAAATAAGGCCATTTTAGAAAAAAATTAATTTTTTAATAAATGTAATTTCTTACTATTTTTTCTTTATGTATAGAGTAGCTAACTTCACATATGGCTGGAGGAGTAGGTTAAGATTGAGCATATTGCAAGACGATTTATATTAATTACGTTTGACATTGTTTGTTATCGTGATTCCATTATAACATAATACAATGAGTTTATTTTTTTCTTAAAACAAAATCAAGATAATAAAAATATCAAATAAAATTATTTACTATAAAAGATTAACTTGCTCTACAACCTTTACGATCTTAATCCACTCCTAAAGTACATGAAGCTAGCCATTGCACTCAAAAAATAAGTTTAGTAAATAATTAGATTTACTAAAAATTCAAGAAGAAAATATATTTCTTAAAATACGTTCATTTTTAATCAATTTCTATTAGTTTAAACGGTAGGACTATTCCAATCACTGTTTAAAAAGCATGAAGACTAAATTGGGTATTTTATTTAGCCTAAAATTGAAATAATCAAAAGATTATTTTACTCCTTTTCTTAACATAAAAAATTATTAAAAAAATCAACCCACTCATCATATTTATATCCTAACTTCTTTAGGGAACTCAAATAATTCAAAAGTTGATGCTTAGAATAAAAGTGCAAACATCCATGAGCAACATCTATAGGAAACACAACACACCAAATTCTATCAACTAATGAGTAGCCAAATAAATCAAAACTAAACATCTATGAGACATTGAAATAATAGTTTTATCTACCTAAGTTATATCGATGTGATTTGGTTCAAGTTCATATTATCCAAAACAGACTTGGACATGACATTCATGCAACTCCCACAATCAATAATTAATTTGCATAGTTTCTCATCATCTTTGAAATAGATTTAAAAAATAATGGCTATCTTCCAAGTAGATTCAATCTTTGGAGTAACAATGTTGTAATGCATAACATTAAAAGAAATATCAACTAAAATAACCTCACAATCACTCATTTCTTCATCAAAGACACAAAATTTATCAATCAAAATTGCTTGTAACAAAAAAACTTAATGTAAAATGCAAGATGGGAAAAGTAAACCAGCCTAAAACAATTAAACAAAAGTCATACAATGGTCAAGGCCACATTCCATTTAAGAGAAGGCATGTGATTCTAATTTCTAATGTCTAAAAGAGAACCTCAGCCACTGCATTATGTCCAAACATCCAAACGCTTGCCCACAAACACACTTAACAACCACAAGATCCTACTGTGAAACTTAACCTAAACTTATGCCAAACAAAATGAACTAACCTAATTCTAAAAAAAAAAACCCCTTCTCAAGCCAACATCATTGGCATGCTTTAATTATAGAATAAACAACTAAATTAAAAAATAAACTAAGTAATGAAAATACATAAATGCATAGTGCAGAGGTTTGTCATAAATAAACACAAAAATTCCCATCAATATAAATAGATTAAGGAATATGGCAAAAAGTAATTTTATTCCATTTAATAATCCTACTAGTTGTAATATGTCAAGCAAATATATTTGCATGATCACTTCCGTTTTTTAATTTTTAATTTTTTAATTTTTATTTCATTGTATTTATATTTTTAGTTTGAAATCAAATATGTTTGATAGTGATAATTAATTTTAAAAACACTCAAATCACCAAAAAATTAATTTGAGTATTTTAAAAATAAAATGTACTTAAACAATGCACTAAACAAATATATTTTTAAAAGTAATATAAGAAAATAAAAAATAAGACAAAATTGATCCCGAGCAAACTCATCATTTTTTTCAATAGAATTAAAAAAATTCTTAATATTTGGATATAAAACAGTCACTAATCTAAAATAAATATGAAATAGCATAGCGATTATTTTTTTATCATGAAGAAAATTATAACCATGCATCTAAAGTTGTAACTTAGCTATTGCAAACAAATTTATGTATACAAATGAACATTTATGATTAGAAAAAGCAATTAAATAAATTGATCTAACTAGTTTGAATAACTCCCATTAGAGAGTGCACCCAATTGAGACATATTTCATCTTTAATATCAATAGAAAGTGACATATTTAATCCTCAAGGTATAAGAGGTTCAATAAATTTTAAAATTAATCCAAAATATTTATAATATTTCATTTGTCCTTTCAAATCTTCTTACTAAACAACTGAAAATAGTTTGGCCATTGTCATTAATGGCAATAAATTATTAAAGGTGTGTTAAGAAAAATTTTCCTTTAAAATTAAAATTACCAACTTTATAAATAGCTCTTTTATAGATATTATACAAACCATCTACTAAGATCTTACTGATTGATTGGATATTTGAAAGCTTTGGCATTTTTTATAGAGTTTACATTCCATAATAAAGAAGTACTATTTATGCTAAAAGCAGATGACATGAGAAAAATTCAAGAACCTTTTTTATTTAAATTTTGATTAGTTTATTATTATTAAATTATATTGAGAATTAGTTTAGTCCATGTTTAATATATTGAATCATTCAACAATTCATCAGATTATGAGATATATCAAATAATACAAATCACAAATGGGAATGCTGAAATTCATTTCAATTCTAGAAAAAACCATTATTTGTATATCTTGCCACTAGTGATAATTCAAAATAATAATTATCCGAAAAATGAAAATATCAAAACAACTCCAATAATTAACTATTTACCTATCCATCTAATCGAGCGATACATTCAAATTATAAGGATACTATGCATTTATAAGTTATAACATCAAAAATGAGTTTAAATTTAATGAATTTCTAAGAATTCTTGACAATTGAGAATTTAAAGAAGTGGAATTTAAACAATTTCTATATAAATCCTTCAATAAGGAACAACATACAGAATATAAAGAAAATATTTTATTAATATGGTCCAGCATAATAGAAACGAGCAATTTGTTATTCCTTCAGTTAAATGGTTTATTCAAAACAATCTAAACAATTAAATAAATATGATGTTAGACAAAGAGAAACAACCAAGAGTAATAACTTCTTCGGCAGGATCCACATCTTGTTGAAGATAATATTAGATCATTAGGATGAATCAGAAATGGCCGGCTTAGACAAAATTCAGCATGATATTGTTACTAATTAAAATAAGTCATTATTATTGCTGCACAAATGAACTTTATTAATAGTTATTTACAAAACATTAGTAATCCCTGCCAAAGTTTTTATAAATTAAAGGAAATAAAATCTAAAACATTTCAATAGAAAGTTGAAGAGTTTGAAATCACAAAATCTCATCCTGCTTTTTAACTATATCATTCTAGTTGAATTTAGTATTGGACGTTTTGCCCAAAACGTTGAAGATTTACTTCAAAAACTTAAGGTTACACAGTTTCATGCATTTAATCAAGAAATTGTCTCAACCATCTTCTAATGAAGCACATAATAATTATACGTACATCAACAATTCAACATCAATTTCATGAATTCAAACATAATAAAAGTCAATATCTAATAGACATTATTACAAGCGCCACAATCCATTGGAATATCATATGAGAATGACATTACAGTAGGTCAATGCAATGGTGACCACATTTTTGAGTGAAACATAGATGATTTATCTAAAAAATAAATTCACAACACTATGCATAAAATGATGATTTATGCTTCAAAAACCTGCCTCCATAATAACAAAGATCAACAAATTGCATATATGAATACTAATAGTTTTACCAAGCTTCTAAAAGGAAAAAACTCTTAAAACTGCTAAGTCAAAAGGAACACCTCACATGTCCACTAATTATTATGAACTTGGTGATGATGCTACCTATACATTAATTGATAATATTTGCCAAAGGAAAGATGCTAGATTACTTCTCCAAAAATTATGTTGGCATAGCTTATATAGCACCGTAGAATCTAGCGAGCAAGAGCTCTTTGGGGCAAGCAACAACGGTGGGCAAGTATCAACTTGATCTTGCGAGTAGGAGATCACGATGGGGAGTTTATGATGGTGGAGAATTGAAGAGAGGAGGTCTGAATGCTGTGTATTTAAATTTTGCATAATTTGAGAAAATTTCAAATAAACTATATGATTTATTCAAAACTCTTTGTGAAAATATTTCAAATTTCTTTTATACTCAACCAAATAGCCTAGCAGATAAAACAACTGCATTTTGAATGTAGTGCACTTAAAATACTTGCATACAAATCGCTCCTAAAAGATTTATAAAAAAAATATTCTTTACAGACATTATGCATATGATAAACTAATTGATGTTTACATTTAATAAGGTTTAAATCTCTACAATGATCAAAAACTATAATATATAATTAAATGCAAACAACTCATAGAATCGAAATTGGTTGAATCTTGTGAACAATTTTCACATGAAATGCCTTCAAAAAATTTTAAAAAAAAAGAAAAAAGGAAAGTTCTCATCTAAAAAATAAATATAATAAAAGAAGAATTTTTTTGATAAAAAGAAAAAAAAGATCAGATATCAAATGTTCCAAAAAAAGAAAAAAAATGGGGACAGTACCCAAGTAAGTGTAATGTCCAAAAGAAATAAATGAATACTATGAAGAATTGAAGCAAACTTTGATGAAAGTTATGAGTAATTTTGATCGATCTAAGTCATATTCAGAATCAGAGATTGATAAACTGCCATTCAAACTAATCAAGTTTAGAAAATGACTATTGTGACAATGTTGACAATTAAATTACTATAAAGCTATCGTTGAAATAAACAATTTAAACGTTCCTTCTAATAATCAAAAAAGAATAAATGAAAATTCTTACACAAGTATCACATAATTAGGTTGAATAAAAATATTAAATATTTTGATGTCAAAAGAAAAACTGCAATTTAAGACTTATAGTGTGACGGAAGCCATTGCCAAATAAATAGAAGTTCTACTTCCACTAATGATTTAAAAACTGATTTTGTTTTTCTAAATGAATAACAATAAGTGAATGCACTGTACAACTAGATTATACCCTTGAAAGTCAAATTGACCAATTTAAATTTGAGAGATGTGCTAAAGCTGAAGAAAATGCTACTGGCCTTAAATATTTAATTTATTTAAAAAAGCTATAAACTTTGACTATCAACCAAACATATATAAGGGTTGTTTGGCTGTAAGTATATGAAAATCAAGTGTATTCTAAATGCAATGCAAAATAAATTTAAAGTATAGTTTGTGTTGTTTGGTTGAATACAAATGAATTACAAGATTTTTTTTTTTTTTGGTTATGATGCATTTCAAATACATGCATTTTACCAATGAGTGGTTGCAGCAGGCAAGGGTGACAGTGAACGATGACATCTATTGGAGAAGGTGAAATGATATATTCCAAAATTATTCTATTTGTACACCAAAATGACTAAGAGATAAGTTTTAAATTCCCCAAAATTTTACTTCAAATTTACTTTTAGCCAATCAAACACCTAAATTTTTAAAACCCTTGTATTTAGAATACCTCACCCAACCACCCAACAAAATAGACCCATTGTTAAAAATATAACTACAACGGTGGATAGTTGTGAAAATTTTACATTCAAGAAGGAATTATTCTTGAAACTATTTTGAGAAAACTGCACAAAAATTAACCACTACTAGTAGAAATAGAATGATAATTAATTATAAATTAACTAATACATCAATATATAAAAAGATATATATTCCTACACCCTTCTTATGAAAAATATAAAATCTTTCACATCACCTAATTTTAGATAATCCCTTCTCATAAAAGCATGCTCATAATAAAAATAGATTCTCTAATTAAGAACTTAAACAGCTATTTAATATTACAATTAGCATCATAATCATAATTTAATATCAATCATATTTTGGATGAATGATCACACATCTAATTATTTTCTTAAAACGAGTCTATAAATCACATCTTGATTATATTGATTTTATAATTATATCAATATTTATATTAATTAATTCAAATATATAATTTTCTAATTCTTTATTTAATTATGTAAAAAAAAACAATATGTTAACATTTCGAATAAAGGTAAGAGGTTTGTTAAACCTGTATCATCCTTTTCGCCTAACATGTAACTATCACATGATTCACAACAAACCTAATAGACTTAATTGATTACAAAGGTATCAAAAAACTGAGCATTACATTAGAGGAAGTCACAACCAAATGTGACAATAGGAAAGGGTGGAAGAGGTCATCAAGGAGCTTGTGCTTATAATGAAAAAAAAAGTACCAAGTCTAGCTAATGCTCTTGAACCCTTAAATCATGTAAATACAAGTAAATAGAAAATGTAATATTTATCAGACTGTGTTAAGTCTCATAAAAATAAACAAAATTTTACTTATCAATAACATTTAGCTAAAAACATCATTTGGGAAGATCCTACCTAAATCCTCACAAAATATGGGTTAAATCTTGCAACCAAATAGCCTCTAAATATCAAAATAAAAAATAATTGATTGTATATTCGGTCAGTAAAATTTATTTGGATGGGATTTTTAACACCCTTTTGGATGGCATATTTAACCATACTACAATCAATGTGTAGTAAAAAGTTCTTTTTAAAGATGGCAATTAAATTTTAAATTATTCTTAACTATAGAAATTGTTTCTTTATTATTGCAGAGCATTTGGCTTCATTAGTATTCTATGGTGATCTAACATTTCATAATAGGGAGATTTACATACATACCACACAATTCTTATGTATTTACAAGTCTAACACCTAAAGTTAGATATTTACTTATCTAATACTTTTCTATACTTAAAAAGGTGCATTTCATTTTTAAAAAGTGAATGATAATGATATTTTTGATGTGATATTGAAGATTAGGGTGTTATATATATGTAAAAATTGAAGTTTAAGTGTTAGATATGTAAATAGATAAGAATTGTGTGGCATGTATGTAAATCCCCCTTCATAATAATGAAGCATGTCTTGTAGGATACATGTAACCCAACACACTATCGATACATATTGAACACAAAATCTACTTGTATACTTAAAAAATAATCAATTTTCTTAACTTCAAGCTAATTATCTATAAAATCATGACTTTTCTTTAATTAAGTCTAAGATATTGACAAATTTAAATATATTTCTTATTTTATGAGTGATTGAAATAAACTTATTATTATATAAATTCATTTTTATTTATTTAATTTATCTAAATATGATATATTTTTTTTAATTTTAATTTATAACATCATAATATATCGTCCAATATATGTTAAGTGTCCTAAATTTTTAATAATATACATGTCTCGTATCTATATTGTACTATTTTTGTGTCCCCATATTCATATTGGTGCGTCATAAATAGTATATCGTTTTCATAAAAAATATTGAACAATCTCTCTTGAAGGCTTAAATTCTCTTTACTTAATCATATACCACGAAAATCAATATTACAAACATCAATTTCAAAATTAATGGGCAGGATCTATTAAGATTAGGCATGGAAAATTTTTAACTTATTTTTTAAATGAAAATTTCCTTAGCCTTAGATTTTTTTTTTTTTCAGAAACTAAGCTAATTCTTTATTAAAGTATGTAAAATAATTAAGAGATGACAAAAATCTTTGTAAAAGTTTTGTATCTTGAATTTCATCAAAAAATTTAAAATTAAATTTGATAATTTTGCATATAGGAATATTGTGCTCATTTTCAATTCAAGGACTTAAAAATCTAGCATTGATATGAAATAATTTATTTGTTGTGCTGAAATGACTAAACCATTTTTTTTAACTCATCCCTATAAAAATTTCAAGGCATCTGAAGTTATTGTCAATAGACTTAGGAAAGATAAGAACACTATCGATATAAACTATGATAAAATTATAATAAGGAATGAAAATCTCATTTATTATACTTTGGTATTCACTAAAGGTATTTTACAGACTAAAAGTTATTCGCTAAAAGATTCACTACTGATTTCATAAAATTTCAGGATCATTCATCAAGCATGCACAAAAAAAAAAAAGAATTCTAACAGACAATCATCTTAACAATAAGTTATATGATGCATCAATTTCATACTCAAATAAAAAACCAAAATTAGCATTTATAAAATACATATACAATACTTTAAATAGATATGATTTCAAAAATATTACGTGGAAGTGGTATTTTTGGTGTGCAAAATTTTCATTAAATAATAGTAAATTAGGTCACTAAATTGTTAACCTTGTATTTAAAAGTAGTAACATTAAAAAACTAATTGCAAACTCCCATATAACCACACATGCGGAGATATTAAAGTTAACCACATTAATGGCAATGATGATGGCCTTAACCTTGTTTCAAATACTATGACAAATTGGAAAATCAAAAAGAGACCAATTGGATATTACTCTTCAATTCCAATTAGCCAAATCATTGGATTCTTACCAAATATTGATTCAATTCATGATTTACATGTGAATGAATAGAATTTCTTATCCCTTGGTTATTAAAGAAATACTCTAAGCATTGCAAAATATGTTCCACAAGAAAAATTCTTCATATAAAACAATTAATTTAGTTTGAAGAAAAAAGATCCCGAGACAATCCAATCTTAAACACCCTCATAATATATAAAATTAAAATATGTACTTTTCTTTAAATAACACTCATTTCCATGTCTAAGTCGGAAGGTAACAGTTAATTTTCATCAAATAATAATCATACAACAACAACAACAACAAGCCTTAATCCCACTAGGTGGGGTCTGCTACATGAATCCTTCGTCTCCATTGTGTCCTATTATGTGTCAAATTCTCATTTAATTCAAGTATACTAAGATCACTTTTTATACATCTTAACCAAGTCTTTTTAGGTCTACTCTACCTTTCTTAACATAAACAAATCTAATCTTCTACTCTCTGTCATTCGACGGACGCTTTATGTGGCCAAACCATCTAAGACTCTCCCTAATCTTATCTACCACTGGAGCTACTCAACTTTTTCCCGAACATACTCATTTTGCATTCTATCTCTAAGGGTAAAGCCACTCATCCACGAGCATCCTCATCTAACACTTAACTTAGTCTTATGTTTCTATATTGGCCATTCATAAGTCATTCGGTCTTACCACCATCTTATAAAATTTTCCTTAAGTTTAAGTGGAACTTTTCTATCACATAATAGGCCGGATGCATTCCTCCACTTCAACCATCCAACTTGAATTCTACTAATAATATCTCCATCTATTTCACCATCATTTTGAACAATAGAGCCTAAATATCATCGCTCACTCTTATTAATGACGATCTAAAGTCACATATCACTAAAACTTCTACAACTAAAATTACACTCCATATATTCGCTTTAGATCTGCTTAAATGAAAACCTTTGACTCTAAAGTTGACCTCCATAATTCAAGTTTACTTGGACTCCTCTAGTCTTATCAACAAGAAGAATGTCATCAGAAAAGCATACACCAAGGTACATCTTCTTGTAAATGCCTCGTAAGAACATCCATAACTAAAGTAAAAGATAAGGGCTTAATGTTGATCCTTGATGTAATCCAACCAAATAGGAAAATAGTTTGTCAATCCTCCTTGTGTTTGGACACAAGTGACCTCAGTATACATATCCTTAATGACTTGAATATAATCAATATTAACTTCTTTCGTTAGAACTCTCCAAAGAACATCTCTTGAGACTTTATCATAAGCTTTCTAAATCAATAAATATCATATGTAGATCCTTTTATTTTCTATGCTTCTCCATCAAACCTCTTAACAAATGTATAGCATCCATAGTAGATCTACCGGCATGAAACCAAAGATTGTGAAACTTACGTCACATCGTAACTTTTCAATTCTCTCTCATAATTTTAATGTATGACACATTAACTTAATTCTCTATAATTTGCACACTCTTGTGCATCACCTTTATTCTTAAATATAGAACCAACAAACTCTTTCTCCACTCATCGGCATCTTTTAGTCTTTAAAATAACATTAAAAGATTTGTAAGAAATTCCTTGATCTCCTAAACATTTCCACACTTATTGGAATATTATCCGGTCTCGCTTTTCCACATTTCATTTTCTTTAAAGCTTCACTAACTTCAGATTTACTAATCTGACGATAAAATGAAATTCTCTATTTTTGTTTAGGGTATTAAGGTTCTAAAATCAATCGTCTTTCGATCCTTCATTGAAAAGTTTATTAAAATACCTCATCCACCTATTTTCAATATCTTTTCTAAAAGACTTTATTATTTTATCTTATCTCCTCCCATTATCTTTACTTCTCCTATCTCTTTGGTTTAATTTAACTTATCTGTCATCTTTCACCTCTTTTGGTATCTATTGTATAAATCACTAAAAGTTTAAATTTTTTTCATCATATATTCTTCTTTAATCTCTAGTTTATATCTTTCCCAATTCTCCAGCTTTTATATTTAAACCAAGTTTTATAACAATCTTCTTATTTTTTATCTTTTTGCTCATCCATTATTCTTATTAAAAGCTTTTCCTTGATTAAGCGCATCTTTAGCTTGTTTTAATGTCGATCTTTTCACATGTTAACTGCTATGAACATCCCAAACTTTAATTTCTTGTAGCTCTTAAAAATATTTTATTTGTGTTCTTTTAAGTGTCATCTAATCCTGTGATAATTAAGTTTATTTTTTCTCTTACAACCTTTCATCTTAAAATCTAAAACTAATAATTCGATGTTGGGTCTTAAAATTTCACTTGGAATGACCTACAATCTTTTCTGATCTAAGCGATCTATTTTTCTTATCAAAAATAATCAATCAGTGTTTTCTTAGATCCATTTTATAAGTAACAATATGTTCATCTCTTTTCTTAAATAAAGTATTAACTACTACAAAATCATAAGCTAAGGCAAAATCTAATATAATCCTACCTTCTTCATTAGTCATCAAATCCATAACCATGAATACTTTTAAAATCTTCTACCACTCTACCAACGTGTCCATTTAAATCTCCCAATAAATACTTTTCTTGAGGTATCTTTTGTATTAATCCTCTAATTCATTCCAAAATTTTTCTTTTGAGAACCTCCAAACCTACTTGAGGAGCGTAGGCACTTATAACATTGATAATCTTAGATCAACAATAATCTTTAAAGTATAATTATCTCTATTAATACTTATAACATTATCCTTCAAACTTTTATCTATAATCACACCTACACCATTTCTAGTTACACTCGAATACCAAAGTTTAAAACCTAAACTATCAATCTCCTTAACCTTCTTCCCAACTCATTTAGTTTCTTGAACACATAAAATATTTATCTTTCTATGAACCATAATATCTATTAATTTCCATTAATTTACCGTAAGAGATCTATATTCCAAGATCCTAACCTAATTTAGTTTCATGGACTAACTTCTTTGCCGCATCCGTCCATAATGTGGGAACCACCTTGCATGCGCGGCGTAGACATTTTTTTTTGTATTCAAAATACAAAACTCAGGGGGCGCGTCTACAATGATTTAAAGGATTCATGTCATGATTATTTCAACAAATTTTCTGTTGGTACTACCTAACGCAACTCCACTTTTTGCATCCGGACTTGGGACCGGCATAAATAACTAAAATTATTTTATAATTCTTGTGAAAATAAAAACCATGATTCTCAACTAAGAAATTAAATTTCAATGATGATGATCATAACACAAGTGCACATGATGCATGAAAAAAGCAAGGGATTTCAGATTCAAATAACATTTTGCATGTATATGATTGAAGCAACAAGTGATGAATAAAGCATAAAACTAATAATCAAAATTCGCAGAATCATTTATTTTTCTTAATTCCTCAACGATTAAAGTAGGGGACTCCTATTCTCTTGCCCAGAAGTAGATCATTGCTCAAGCACGAAACTAACTTTGTCATAAGGAAGATTTAAAATGCCAAATAAATAAAGGTGTTAAAAAAACAAGCAATAGAAAAACATCTAATATTACTTGAAAGATATTTATTTTTTAAAAATGGGAACAAAAGTAACTAGTGCTTAAAATCAACTTAAATTAGGCATGACAGGATATTCATTGTCCAACCAAATACAATTCATGCAAAGATAAATAATGAATGTCTTAATTCTCAAGTATTATTCAGACAAAACATGTTATTAAAATTATTTATTAAGATGCGCATAAGATGAAGAAAAGTTTTATTAAAATTTAAAATAAACAAAGTGTATTACCTGCAAGGCCTTTCCATACAACAGGCGCTTTCTCAGATTTAGTAATGCAAGTGAGATTTCACCTCGTCCCAACGGATTGCCTTCTTCAACCCACTTATCAAGGGCACTGTTCAAAGAAGTGCGAGGCAAATCCATTATAACCTTGAAAAGTGGAGAACTGTGACTCTTCTTCCCAAGTTGTTTTTTGCTATAAACCGCTTCATTTTCTGACAAACCTGGTTCATCCTCAACAGCCTCTTCACCATCTTCATTGGCATTATCCCCTTCATATTCTGACTCATCTTCCCTGTTCAGAAGCTCTTCAATCTTATCAGCTTCTGGAGGCACCTCAAGATCAGAAAACCCATCCTCCAAGTCATCATCCTTGTAACTAGAATTGGCTTGCACCTGAGAAGATAGGTTCCTTCCCCAAACTAAAGCCACTGCTGGGTGATATACTCCAGTAGAAAAGGGTCTTTTCAAATGAAAACATGCATTACTATGATGTTCTTTTGAATGCTGACCTTGCTCGTTTTCCAAATTACTAGGTGCCTCACACTTTACATAATAAGTGTGACAAACAGGAATGAAACAAATTTGGTTCCTGTTTAGAAAATAAAATGTTTAAAAAAAACAACCAAATATGCATAGCATGATTGTAAAAACAGGAAAGGCAAAGAAAACCAGTACTGATATTTAGATTCTAAACATAAGCAATAGGAATCTAAAAATTTCCAGTATAGCTTATGTTCTAAGTTATACATATACACAGGGAATCTTATATCAACACATTAAGTACTGTTCACTCCATATATTTTTCTCATAAGCTGCAACTTGGGAGAATCACCGCACAAAAATACAAACTATGCAAGCATATAAGACAGTACAGAAGAGATGTTCAAGTTTGATTATTCAAGGTCGGGTAAAACAACAGTGACAACCATAAAGGAAATTCAATTTCATGACTCAAACTCCATCGGAAAAATCTGCAAGATCCCAGATTGGTAATCTTATAATGGCAACTTTATTCATATTACAATCATTTGACAATGTTTTAGTTTAGCATAAAAGTTATTACTTAATTAGTAATCAACTAAAATCCAATGTTCAACTTTGCTTTAAAAACATTAAATGAAAAGGGTTCATCCCAACTTTCATATAAAAAGAATTATCTTAATAAGAAAGTCATCATCATCCACCATCGATCTAATCTCAACAATTTAAGGTTGGCTTGATTGACTCTTTTTTGTATTCATTCTTGTCGTGCATGCATAAGGAGTTAATTATAATTAATGTAAGAATTTAGCACAACTTCTTGACATGCTAACTTTAGTCTACTCCTGATTTATATTCATCTCATTATTCATTGTATCCACTTGAGCTATTGATTGAGTACTCATCTTCAAATGGTGACACTCTCATCTTCTCACATATAATCAAATTTGCTATTTATTCGACATTCATCTTAATATTTAACATTCTCATTATGCCACACTAAACTTCATTCAATCACTTCTTCATTGCCCTACATTCAATTTATAAAGAATATTGATAAAATACAAATTTATGGAGCCTATAAATTTTCAATAGTACTTTCTTATCTCATAGAACACAATGGTACTTTTATTATTTAACCAACCAAACTCTAAAGGTCTATTTGGGACCAATTTTATTTTGTTGTTTTTATATTATTTTTAAAAACGTGTTTGTTTAACATATTTTTTAAGTGTTTTATTTTTTATTTTTTGAAAACAAATCATAATGCTTTTAAAAATACTCAAAACAACTCTTGGATGTTTTGAGTATTTTTAAAAATAACAATCACCGCTAAATATGTTTTATTTCAAATCAAAATATAAATAAAATAAAAAATAAAAGCGATCCCAAATGGCCTCCATAAGTTATGCCACCATTTATACTCCTACTAATTTGTTTAATAGATTCAACAATGCTTGTAACTACCAAACATAAGTATCATTATTTTCTAGTTAACCAAGGGACCATTTGGAATCACTTTTTTTTAATATTTTATATTTTATATTTATATTTTATTTTATTTATGTTTTGATTCAAAATAAAAAATATTTGGTGGTTATAGTTGTTTTTAAAAATACTCAAAATATCTAAAAGTTATTTTAAGGGAGTGTTTAGTAACATATTGGATTTATTTCAATCAGGATTTAGTAAATCCAGTACATCTGAATTTAGTAAATTCTGAGCTGTTAAATCCTAAAAAATGTTTGGTAACAGATTAGTTAAATTCTGCTAAATTCAGAGAGATGTTCGATAAGTTATTTGAGAATTTAAGTCTGTTAGGATTTAAAAAATAATAATTTAATTAATAAATCATTAGTAGTATTCAATTAAAATTAACTTAAATATATATTAATTAATCAATTAATAGTATTAATACTAATATTAATTTAAAATAATATGTATTAATATTAACTATTAATTAATTAAAATTAATAACTATTAAATTTTATTATTAGATTAATATCTTAAGAATTAAACTACATTAAAGCATGTGAAGGGATAAAACTATAGGAACTCTTCCAAATTTTAAATTAATTAATTATCAAGTTTATAACAATTATAATTATATCATCAATAATATTTTATTAAATCAGTTTAAATTAAGTTAAATTAAATTAAAAACTATCAACTATTATATTAGCTAAAATTCCTTAAATCTAATTATCTATCAAATGATAATTACAATTAATAAATTATAATTAACTTATAATTAAATATTAATAAATAGTTAATAATATTAAATAAAAATTAATTTTATCATAATATTTTAATTAAGCAAAAATTAGTAATTAAATGAATTATTTAAAATTAAGATTTTTTAAAAGGATTAAAAAAAATGACAGCAACTGAAAGTTCTTCCATAGTCACGTCTCTCTCACGCAGTTTCTGTAAATCCCATAAATCCACCCTTCCAACAGAATTTACTAAATCCGAGATTTAAGAGGATTTATCTGATTTAATGGATTTACAGGATTTACTAAATCCGGGATTTAGTCAATCTATTTTTTGCATTTGGCAGGATTTACTGGATTTAACAGTGTAAATCCTAAGTAAATCCGTTGCCAAATACCCCCTAAGTGTTTTTAAAAATAATTTTATTCTTTATAATTAAAAATAAATATACTTAAAAATACACTAAACAAACATGTTTTTAAAATATTATAAAAATAAAAATAAAAACACAAAATAAAATTGATCCCAAACAAGCTTATCAAATTCACACCCACTAAAACTTATACTTAGTATTGTTTTACTAATTATAAGCACATATGTTGTAAAACTTTTCTCCAATATTCTAACTTTTTTACTTCAGAAAGGTCTCCTTATTGGAACTATATAATCTATAAATAGACTAGTATAAACCAAGACAACTCAATGTGATTATCTTTTATAACCATATATATATTCTCGATGTAAAAAGAGATGAGTGCAGTGCTGATCATTGATGCACCCCTACCAGGACTTGAAACTCACTTCTTGCTATCATTTTTTGCGAATCTTTTAACTTCCTTACAATTATTGTATGGCTAAAGGCCATTCTTAATATTACCTTTATTATAATGAACCATTTGTACCCACTCACTCCACCCCGAGAAAGTATAGCCTTTAAATGAAAGAACAGACAACAAACACCATAAGAACTGGAAATCAATACTTGCTCCCTGGAACGTAGTAAGAATAGAATAATAATTATAATATTCATTTGTAAGAAAATTAAAGTAAAAAACTGCAAGCATCAAAATAAAATGAAAAACAAAAAGAAAGGCAACGTGACGATATCATTACGGAACAGAAAAGGAGCAACCTTCAGAGTTCAGAGAAACCAAAACAAGATCTTTTTAACCTGAGATCAAAATGCTATATATTTGATCGCATTTTGAGAATGAATTAGAAAGTTTAGAAGAATAATGGAGATTTACCTTAATGGATTTGAAGCTCGACGAATAGCCCACATGGCTGTCGATAGTGCGGTCCGCTTAAAAGAAGGCAGGCCCCGTGGTATTTACAGAAAGCTTCCAAGGGGCCCCTTAGCCACTTCGACCCTCACAAGCAAAGGGGATTGAATTACAAAACCCTAAATCCTCGCGGGAAATAGGGAGACTTAAAAAATCCCGATTTTTATCTCAGCTTCCCTTATTGTCACGAAAATACCCTCAGTCATTCATTCGCATTCTTTAGATCCCAGCCGTTCGAATTGGATCGAACAGCTCAAGGGGCAGTTTGGCTGCAAACGGGATTTAATTCAAATAGTAAATCCTCCTAAATTCAGGAAACTATTTAATATGCTGATACTTAAATTCAATTAAATTCTATGATACTCTTCAGTTATTTATTTTAGAATTTAAGTTAATAAACTAAGTAACATTTAAATAATGAACATTAAAAAAAAATTATTTATTTATTTATCAAAAATTAGAATAAAAAAGTAATTAAATGTTATTTATTTAATCTAATCAAAAACAAATAATGCAATTAAAATATTTATATATCTTAAGTTGAATTAATATTTAATTTATAGCTTATTAAGTTACTTAGGGGCTGTTTGGTCAGCTGACTTTTACGTGTAAAGCAAATAAAATGCATATAATTGTACTTTTATTGCATTTAGAGAATCGCGAAGTAAAATTAATGTCGTATTTAGCTTGTAAACTAAATATCGTAACCCTAAATTTATCGTGTAGCAATGTGTCTGACTTTTGGAAATAAAAGATAGTTATAGTTGGTGAATGTGCTTCTCGATTAGGAGTCTTGATTTGTGATAAAACAAAAAAATGGCCATTTTCTTATAACTACTTCAAGAAAGATAAATATAAAACTACCATTTCATATGTTGATGTATATTTTTTGAAAGATCAAGTTGGACCATTCAAATTGCTTAAAAAAGGAACTAGCAATTGGTTGGTTTGTATAGAACCAAACACCATCAATATTACATAGATCTTTGCGAAGATTTTATGACCAACCAGCTAGGTCAAATATATAGAAACCATTTACAATAGCATCTTCAGCCATCTCAGCAGAATAAGAACGTTAAATTACAAAAGCCATGTATATTAGTCCTGGATGGTTGGGAGAAGCTAGACAAACTTGATTAAAAATTCTCAAACGTGCAGCCTAGATATGTAAAAATATATCATCTAGCATAAGAAAAATAAATGTTATATGAAATACATACATGCTAAGCCATAGGGTAAAATACACATACATTATTTATATATTTCTATGATCAAAAATAATTTTGATCAATAGTACTTTTATCATAAAATAATTTTTTGATTATCAGTTATTTTGATCACTATTCCACAAGTGATACCACAATTGACAATTTAACACAACATTACTTTTGAAAAATATTTTCTTTCCAATGAATAGATGTCAGTTTTCTACCTTTATATAATTATTGTTTGTGCTTCAAAGATGGCAAAGCATTTGCACCTGAATGCAGATCTACCAGTCAATTTGAATGACATCTTTGAAGGCACAAATATTGTTCAATGTCAAAATCATTCAGCTGTTCATGCTGTGATTGCTGCATCTATGAATGTTATAATTATTTTATTATATAAGATGGGTAAAGAAAGACAACGATGTGATCCTAAAAAGAATGTACAACGTCAAAAATATCTTCTTAGGCTATACCACAGTTCCGATTTTGACTGTATTAGCACGGTTCAAATGAGGAAACAACCCTTTTTTAAGTTATGCGATTTAATTCATACAAGAAGGTTGCTACAAAATACTTTCAATGTAAGGATTGAAGAGCAACTCACTATGTTGCTTCATACACTTGGACATAGCGTTCGTAATCGAGTCCTTCGATTCAACTTTCAACAGTCTAGAGAAATAGCTAGCAGGTACTTTAATGCAGCTTTATATGCTATAGGAGAGTTACGTCATGAGTTGATTGTGCCTCTAGTACTCCAAACTCTTTATAAGATACAAACAAACTACAGATTTATGCCATTCTTTCAGGTAAACATTGATCTTAAGTTTGAAAGTTATTTTAAGCTTCATATTTATATTAAAATAATTTCTTGTAAAATTAGGATTGTGTTGGTGCAATAGATGGAACACACATTAAAGTTAGGGTACCTAAGGAGCACGAGTTTACCTTTAGAGAAAAAAAATCATATCCAAACCAAAATATCTTAGCGGTAGTGGACTTTGATTTAAGATACACTTATGTATTAGCTGGTTGGAAATGTTCAGCACATGATGCAACCGTTCTTAGAAATGCCTTAGAAAGGCCTAACGGTTTACGCATTCCATAAGGTATCACGTTATATTTTAATTTTAAACTTAAAAAATAGTCATATTGGCATAACTAAAATTAATATTGCAGGTAAGTACTGTTTAGCTGATGGTGGCTACTCAACTATAAAATGTTTCATTTCTCTGTATCGTGTGATAATATACCACTTAAAAGAGTTTTTTTTCACTTCAACTTACTAACTATAAAGAGCTTTTCAACTTAATACATTCATTATTACGCACAACTGTGGAGCGAGCTTTTGATTTTTTGAAGAATCATTTCACTATCCTAAAAAGTGATTCTTATTTCTCATTGCAACCACAAGTTGAAATTGTACAAACTTATTGTATACTACACAATTTGATAATTACTGAAGGTGGTGACGAAATCATTATTCTAGAGGATGAGTGGCATAATAGACATCACTTGAGTAGGAGATCTCAAATATTCATAGATAACTCTCCAGAGTGATTAGATAAAAGAGATCAAATCGCTAATGCCATGTGGGATCGTATGACGAGTGCTGGTTTTTAAAAGATTGAATATGAATATTCTTCCACTCCCAATTTTGTGTTAATGTTTTGAACTTTCACATATTTTTGTTGCATATATTGTATAAAAAATTATTACTCGATATAGTATAATATAATGTTGGTAATGCAAACACAAGTCTTTTTATTAAGTTCTTACAATGTTCTGAGTATATCTTACTTTCTCTTTTAATATATGTTATTGTTAGAATTTTATTTTTATCGGTTTTTTTATGCTCCATGACAGTAGTGGATTTTGGTAAATAATGTCTTGTACTTGGCTGTTTAATTGGTCTACAATGCTTCTATTTCTGGTAAAGATTCTTTACTTATTGAAGAAGTCACATATTTTAAATTTTTTAATTTTGATGACTACTAGATTCAAGTGTAATGGAACCACTCCAATCAACTGCAAATACTACTACTAGCAAGAAAAGAAAAAAAATTATGTGGAACTTGAAACCATAATGGATATCAGGATTATTGCAAATCATGTGTGAATATGTGGATACAAATCTTAGAAGTGCTCAAGGTTGTAAGTATGATGTATACTAATGTGTTGCTCAAAAGATAAAATTAAAATTCAGCATTGAGGTGATAACAGAGCAATGTAAAAATCAAATTAGACACCAAAGATTCATATGGAGTCACTTTCAATATTTGAAGAAAAAGTCAAGTGTTTCCTGGGATGATGAAAAGAAAATGATTTTAATGGGCCCTGAAGAGTACACATCACATATTCAAGTATACATTTACTCTCATTAAAAATTATTTTTCTATTATTTATTGTTGACCTTCATATATACCACATGAGTTGAATCGAGCATATGAGATGAATTCGATTGACTTCGGATGCAATAGTGCGCAAATCGGGGATCAAAATGCACTGAACGTCATTGAAATCAGTTCAAATGATCTTCGATCGATGAATAAACTTCACCATTGCATTCAGAATATCAAAATTGGTCAGAATATAAATATTGCATAATCTAAAGATCAATCGATCAAGCGATCGAGCTATCAATATGCTGACGCGCATATTGAAGTCGAAAAGCTGCGACGATTTCCAAATGACCTCCATTCATAAAATTGATTATGTTGTTAGCTTCAAAATATCAAAAACTGCTAAATGAGACTGTCCATGCTTAATTCGGATGAGTCTATGCAAATATCAAATGATCGAAACTGACAATACGTAAATCTAGGCTGGAATACACTAGATGTCGCCAAAATCAGTCAAAATCACATCCGATCGATGAACGGACTTCGTCATTGCATTCAAAATGTCAAAACTAGTCAGAATATAAATATTGCACAACCAGATGATCAAATGATCAAGCGATCGAGTTGTCAACGAGCTTACATGTATATCGAGGTCATGAGGCGCCGATGTAAACCAAATGACCTCGTTCGTGAAATTAATTGTGTCATTTGTTTTGAAATATTGAAATATATTAAGTAAGACTATCACACTCAATTCCAACAAGTCTGTGCGAAAATTGAGTGGTGAAAAATGATAACGCGCATTTTGAGCTGAAATCGACCCAATTTGATGCCGACTTGAACTAAATGGCTCCGACAGAAATGAACGTTGCATCAAACTTGAATATATATATATATATATATATATATATATATATATATATATATATATATATATATATATATATCATATATTGAGGTTGGCGTAAATTTCATATTAAAGTCGATTAAGCAATAAAAAATATATTTAAAAGACCTAATCTAAACCTAACTAACCTAAAGCCCTAAAATCGGCCTCCTCTTCAAGCACGATCCCTAATCCCTCACCCAACCTGTAATCCTGCTTCAGCTTAGTTCGACTTCACCTCTC
This sequence comes from Cymbidium sinense, assembly GCA_021442155.1. Taxonomy (NCBI): domain Eukaryota; kingdom Viridiplantae; phylum Streptophyta; class Magnoliopsida; order Asparagales; family Orchidaceae; genus Cymbidium; species Cymbidium sinense. The sequence goes on along the minus strand of CM038218.1, from coordinate 171,491,422 downwards.
GCACACAATCTCGTTCCTCTCCTGTTCCTCAATCACACGTAAGCCCCGACTTACATACCTCTCCTTCCTGTTCGATCTTCCCTTCTCCATCTCCTCAATCATGGATCGCATCGGAAGCTTTAACCTAATGCATAAATCGTTTCTCCAGAATCTTTGATTTCCATCTTCTATTTCAAGTTGAACTTATCTTTCTCTCTTCTAAACTTTCTTTGATCTTCTTCTTCTTTCCTCACTCTCGAATCCTTCAGACTCACCAATCCACTTTCTTCCTCACTGAAATTTCCTCACTCATCCAATTTTCTTTCTCACCAAATTTTCATTTTTCCTTATTCTAAATCCAAATCTATTCTCATTCTCACTATTGAAACTCCTTCCTCTCTTGATCTGTTTCAAACAATAAAACATAACCTTCTTCAAATTAAACACATATCCATCGATTTTCATCCTTTCATTTTTTTTCTTAAGAAAACACCATCATTGGTTCGGTTCATGCTCACTTTTCTTCCTTCAACCTTCCTTTTGTCAGATCCAGAAGAACACTATCGTGTTCTTCTCTTGGTTTCCAACGTCTCCCTCTTCATCTCCTTCCGACCTTTCCTCTTGCCATAGCTAAAGAGGAACATCGTCATCAGGCAGGTTCCTCTCTTGGTTTCCGGCATCTCTCTCCCCGTCTCCCTTAGCTTTGGTAAATATGCAATAAATTTGAGTTTGAATGTGTAAAAAAGGAAGTATTATGTGTATGGATTGTATGCTATGTATTTCTTTGTAGGTTTGAAGGCCTCATTATGCTCATCAAGGCATGATGAGATGAAAATCGGCTGAGGTGTTGTAAAACATCAACCGTCATGCTCATTAGGGCGTGGCGGGAAGGTCTCCAAAATTGTTAGATGTCACCACTCTAGCCGAAATACTACCAAAATTTTGACTAAAATTTTGGACTTAAGAAAATTAAAATGGAAATCATCTAAGCTTAAAACTAAATAAGAAATGCCTAATAAATACAATAATAAGCCTTAAATTAGAAAAATAAACAGACGAGGAATACTTAAAGAAAGTTTGAAAGAAAAAACAAGCTCAAATGGAATTAGATTCTCTCCTCTAGCAACACAACTTCTCGAACAAAGTGGAATGAAATGAAAGGCCCCCTCTTGGCCTTATTTATATAGATTGGAGGGACTAAAGAATGACCCATTCTTACAAAAAAAAATTAAGTGAGTCTATATTCTCGCAAATTTCTCAAACAAAAAAAGGGAGGAAGAACTAAACAATTTTTAACTGAGATAGGGGGTTAAATGTTAAATTCATAAAGGAATTATAACAAAACTTGAAGTCCAGTTGTTCCTTAAATATGAAACCTAATGTGGAGTTAGGGATATTGGAGTTGATGTGTATTTATATGAATAGAGCCCCTTATTGAATATTCAAAGTATTAAATTCACAAAAAAGTGATCATAAGACTAATTGAACAATTGAAAATTAGATGATATCGAAAGAAGTAGTAGTCTTGATTGAACATCAAATCAAAATATAAGAGAGCCTCTTGAAATTAAGATATACTCTTCAACTATACTTAAATAAATTGAAGAAAATTAAAGAATTCATCAGAGATTTTCCATGAGATCGAATGATTGCTAATAAACATATGCGATGAATCCATGGAAAATATTTGAAGTCTATTCGTCACCTTATCAAATAATCGAATTAGATTAAGAAGAAATTAAGTATAATGAATTTGAAATGCGAGATTTGAATATTCAAAGACAAACTTGGAATAAAAGAAAGCAATTAAATATTAATCGGGATCAATAAGATATTATATCAATTTACAATGCACGATTACATCACTTTAAACATAAGACATTAAAGCATTCTTAAATACACAAATACACATGCTCAATGTTTAGATTCAATTCAAGGATGCCGTTGCTTTTAGTCTTAAGACTGGATTTGGGTTAACAAAACCTAAAAATCTATTATAAGAATTTCAATTTACTAAAATATCTGAGAAACTAATTATGTCATGTGATAGTAGATCCGATTCTCTATTAGAAGTTAAACAGAGTTAACAGGATCTAAAGTTCTCAAATATATTTGATTCAATCAATTAACTACCCTGATGATGGCAGTGTTGAATGGTGATTTCAACCGGAGGGGATACTTCCATCAAAATATGATTCTAATCTTAAATCAAATTAACTCAAATTAAATATCAATCTAAATGCAAAATTTAATATGTCATTAAGCTATAAATGTCTAAATAAAATTCACTCTAAATAATTAAAGCAAACTCCACCTTCCGAAATGATTTATCAGAGGTGACAAATTAAGAAAACTCTAGCTCACAAAGAAGCCAACGTCAAATCAAGTGTTCTACTATATTCACCCTCAATCAATCTCATGCAAGTAAAGACGTGGTCCATGTCCTCTGACTGCATGGCTTGGCCGGTAGGCTCCACATATGATGCAGTTATGACCAAAGTCCTCTAATCAGGTAGTTTGACGAGTAATGATTCATTATATTACGATCACGATCGTAGCCCGTATGCTCCCCAATGGTTTTATCCTTTGAGTTGTGAATCATAGGGTATATTTGATAGGGCAAAAAGTCCTCTGCCTATAGACTTAAGCCTCTCCTAGACAAACACCACCCTGTCTACAAGGATTTCTTGACATAACCCATGTGTTGTCGATAAGGATCTTCTCGGGTCAACTATCTCTTCCTAAGTAGAATAGGGATAAAACCCGTGATGGAACCATGGGATCTAGATCTGTCATCATTTCTCCAACCATCCAAGCTAATAATGATGAATTTCATAAATTCTAAACCCAAATTTTAAACTCCACATACTGCTACTATACGCTATGCATTTAGCGATCTAATGACTAGCCTTAATCAAAAGTTTTCTCTCAGCATTGAGAGGGGTAATTAATTATAGGTGCTTGTGCCTATAGGAAACTTGGAACCAGATTTAAAGTATTCGCAAAATGAAGGAAAAATCTCTAGGTAGTGTCTTATCTACTATGACATCTGCCTTCTAAAAATTACACCGACATCCTTCAATCATACTCCCTTCAATATTATCAAGCGGTCGGTGGCAAATTTTCGGAGCCCATAGATTTCTGGCGACTCCATTGGAGATATGATTCTCTTTCCATCTTCGGCTAGTCATATATGTGCTATAGTAACAACAAAATATTTGAAAAATCAAAACAAAAAATTGTGATTTAAATGTGTAATAAATTCAAATTACTAATGTTTGAGGCTCTATGTTGAATGAATTATTCTACAGAGTATATTTTTATTATAATATTATTTTGTTCTGTAGTACCTCTACAGTTTGAAAGTATAGGGTGAAATAATAATTACTAATTATTAATCCTCATCTTTCACTTTTGTAGAATGGATCTATAGAGTACTCCTTTCACTGTCCAGCTAGGGCATGGTGCAAACATCTGCTTAGCTAACACCATCATCAACACAAGAGATGTTGGAGCTACCATTCAATTTGGTAGCTTGAATTTCCCAGTTATTATAGCTGCAACTCCTGAAGTACCCACCCATGGTACACTAGTCCGAAGTCATGCCGGGAGGCTCAGTTTACTGAAGGTCCTACTAGTTATACTCGCCAACTATTTTAGTAGCCAACCACTATTAAGGAGTTCTCCCGACTTAAAAGATTGGGTCAATCTGAAGCCTCTGTGATTAAAAGAACCATCATTGGGAAAATTGTGTCTTTAATGCCTCATGGTATAATTGATTCGCCGATTGAACCTTTCATACTTGGAAAGCATGATCATGAAGCTTCCTCATCAAGAAGCAAATTAACCAGAAGGTAAAGAAGAAGAAGAAATGCTAAGCTGAGGGCTCAACAAATCCCATTCAAATGACCTAGTGAACAAACAATACTGCCGTCAGAAGCGAGTATTCCTACCCATAACAACTTTGACAATCTAAAATGGGTACAAATAAAAAGCTCTACTAGTGAGGTAAAGTAGTCTTTCTAGACTCAACAACGTCAAGCTCCACCACTGCAGAGGAGACAACCTGAAATATTATCTGTCAGAATACATAACGTTCTTAAAGTAGCCAAGGAAAGAGGCTTGATGAAAAGAAAATTTCAAAGGCCTGTGACAATTAAAAATATTGAAGCCATGCCAAGGAGGTTGCCATATCTTCTAGTAACTAGTCATCGAGCCAAGTATGCTTCACGTGATAAGCATTAGAGCGTAACACTTGGACCGTATGTCTAAGAATTTGCTGTCGAAAGGTCCCGACGTAAGGATAAGCAGGTATGGAGGCCAAGGCCTTGTAATAAAACTATGAAGAAAGAAAGAGGTGTGACATCTGATACATATACTCATAAATCTGCATCAAAAACAACTCATCATAAGTGAATACCTAAAAGAAGGGATATCACTGATGAAAGACATGATGACGACAGGAGAATCCTCTCTAATCCCATCACCATCGATTCACCCCACAAGAGAAGGTTGACTTTGATTGCACCCTTAATGGAAGAAGTATTTGTTTACACAAACCGTAGATCCACTAAACGCCGATCAAAAAATTTATGTGCAAAAAGAAGGTGATAAAGAGGACACTATAGAAGTAGAAGTTGTCTATATGGTTAGAGATATAGGTGAACTTTCTGCTCAGCACCATTACCAGCAACATGGATCCAGGGAACCTAAACCTGAATTTGACATTTATGAAGAAGAGTTTTCACAGAAGCAAGTAGAAGATGGATCTTCAATCTCTATTGAAGATGAAGTAGAAGAATATCAAAATAAGAAAGAGATCATGGGTATTGAAGCCATTTATATGGTTGAACCAGGAAATGATCAGCCTGGTACACGCTTTTATAATCAGTGTTGTCATTTAGCCCAAGCAACAGCTGCCCCTGCAAATGCATAAGAAGAAGGACAGTTAAGTTCTTCCCCTAAAAATGAGGAAGGAGCAGAACAACAACAAAAAATAAAGGAAGAAGAAGAGCTCGTATTTGTTGACGTCGTGGCACTAGCTAGAGAGTAAAAATAAGTGCTGCGTCAAATGGAAGTCAAAGATAAGAAAATTACACAACTTAGTACCAAGATGAATGATATGATGGTACAAATGAATATCATGATAAAAATGTTGTAGAAGAATATCACATCAAATGTAGCACCTATCTTATCTGCTAATCAATTGACAACTAATAATACAACTTCAATACCATCAGTCGCTCTAGTACCTCAAGCTCTACAATGCACTGAAGTGAGGAATGAAGTTAACCAACCTTTACGATAATATAAAATGGCTAGCAATCCGAATGGAAGCCCTCAACTAGAAATAATAATTAATGAAAAGATAAAGGCAGTTATAGCTTCAGAGCAAGATGAAAAGTTGGTGAGTAAGGGTCGCCCTTACCCAACTAAATATGATCAAGTGTTATACCCAAAATATTACTCAATGCCAAAATTTAATACTTTCAGTGGGTTTGGTAACCCAAAGTAACATCTAGCCCAATTTAAGGCTACTTGTGGTAACACGGGAGGGAATGATGCGTTGCTTTTTTGTCGTTGACCTCGCCTACTTTCAAGTGGTATGAATGCCGAATGATTTAGTTAAAACTTTGTTATAGAGACAATATTCATGAAGAGGTTCTCTAGGCAACCAAGAGAAAATACAACACTACCTTTCTTTAAAAAGGAGAAAAGATGAGTCGTGATAAATCATAAGTCGCTGTGTAACCTAACTATGAGAATAAGAAGAAGAAGAACATGCGATCCAATTTCTAATGGGCAATATAGATGATAAAATATCATCATTTTTATGTATGACAATAATCACAACATTCTAGGACTTGCTCGATAGCGTGGCCAAATTTGAAAAGTTGAATCGCCCTAAGTCTGAAATCTATGCAGATAAAGCAAAGAGAAAAAAACCTTCAGACTCGAGAAGAAATGAAACTCATGCCGCTTCCTATAGCTCAAATGGTGAAAAGTGGGTAATATATAATGTGGATAAAGAAAATAGTCAATGTACAATGATGATAAAGGAAAACAACTTGCCCATTCTAATCCACAGTCAAAATTAGTATTAGGAGGCAATGATAAACCTCAGACATTTCCAAGTGGTGGGAGCGCCCAAAACAAGCAACAAGAGATGATGAATGAATGCGACCATCTCTTAAGTAAAAGATGAATAAAGAATATTCCTTTAGTAGGGACAGTATGACTAATTTATTTCGGTAAGCAGTCAAAGTTGATCTATAATTATGAAAAATTAAAAGGCTTGAAGAAGCTAATCAAGTCAATAATCCAAATTACTATCCCTATCAGATGATTAGTCATCCTATTAAAGATTGTTATGTTGTTAAAGATTGGTTAGAAAGGAAGTATCAGCAAGGTGCATCTACATTATCCGATAGTGTTCTAGTCAACCCGAAAAGAGAGTCTATAAGGATGATTATCTCTTCTTCCGTATCATCCATTAAAGACAAAAAGAAAGAAAAACCAATTTGGATTGAAGAATGAGAAACGGTAGTCTCTAAGAAGACTGTGAAAATGTTGAAGCAGTTAAAAGGTGTCCCTAGTGTTAAGTGGAAATCACCACTTGAACCTATATTAGACTTAAAAGAGATGGCTAAATCAAGTATTTGGGCTTCTCAACTGCATTTTGATAAGGCTACTTCATCACAGCATGAGGAGTAATATACTAAATGTAGGCCTCATAAATCAAAGAAGCTGACTAAGAAAAAGAAGATCAAGAAGAGAATTACAACTTAAAAGATTATTAATAATTTAGAAGAGTATCACCAGCCCGTAAGACAACCATTTAGCCTTGCAGACTTTATGCCTAAGCTTTGCATTGTTGAATAAGATGAAGAAGATAATGATGAATCTTGTCCAGTAGAGACATGTCGAATCATTTATGTGATATCAGATGTCCTTCAGCATCAGTTACTCCAAAATGATAATGGTAGTTAAACAAACTCGACCAACCCATCAAAATTCTTATCAGAAAAATAAGAAGAGCCTGAGGAGTTAACATCTAAATTTTTTTTAATGACTTAACAAAAAGATAATAATTTAGATAAATATTTATGTTTCCTTAACGGAGAAGAGTCAGACTCATCGATATCATCACATATGAAATGTATGAAGTTGAAAAATGAGTCTATCCCTTTTGGTTAATCCTCCAATAAGAAGGGAATTTGAAGAAATTACCTCTTCAGAAGAATTTAAGCAAGATAATGTGATTCAAGTTCAGTTGAGAAGTGATAAAGTCTTACCACCTTCATCAAAGAAGGAAAATACAAATATAGACAAAAATAAATAAATCTAAGTCAATGAATATATCATTCCCAAAAATCCTAAACTAAAGCCTAAATCAAGCTAAAAGATAGATTATAATATTTTATCACATCCGAGAAAGATCTTTGCATAATTAAGTGTGTATGAGGCTCTCTTAATCTCAAAAGACCTCCGAGAAATCTTGATACAATCTCTCAAAGATTCGAAAAATTATGAAGCTTATTTTATCGAAAGATACATGATTGAATCATTATAAACTCAAGATCTCCCAGTAATCACATTTTTTGAAGAAGATATTATGTTAGGAACAACAGATCACAATCGTCCTCTATATGTTACTACAGAGAGTGATGACATCTTGATCAGCCGAATATTAATTGATCCAGGTTCTTTTATCAATCTTATGAGACTAAAGGTATTAAGAGGATTATCACTTGATATCCAACATCTTAGGAGAGATAAGTTGATGGTTCATGATTTCAATGAGAAAGGGTAGAAAATACTAGGTTCTTTTATTCTCCACCAAGTTTCGTGATTTATACGTAAGCCAAGTTTCATGTAATCGAGATACATCATTTAGAGCTCTCTACATGCATGAGCGACATGGTCCCATCAACTATGCAGGTTTGAAGTACCTAAAAGATGGAGAAGAGTTCAAAATTCTTGGCAACTTATAATCATTCTCTATCCATGAAGCAAAGATCTATGAAGATACAAAATATTTCATCCCTAAAGAGCCAAGAGCCTCAATAGCATCCACTTTAGAACCAAAAGCAACATCATAGTGAAAGAGCAAAAAAAGAAGAAATAAGATAATGTCACTCCCTAAAGCACTTGATTCTACATCTAAATCAAGAAGATCAGTTCCTTGTTTGGGAAGTAACACACAAGAAGAAGAAAATATTCCTATCAAACCTAAAAGAACTTATAAACTTTCAAGAAAGGCAAAGTATAAAATAAGTGATTCTGATTCAGACTATGACTTTGAATCTACTTGTGAAAATAGAGTTCAGATGATCGCATCAGCTCATTTGGCGCTTTTAGAGACTCCTTCAAAATTATACCCATCCCTCAGCAGTACTTTAAAGAAATTACTCCACTAGAGGTCCATAACATTGAAGAATTGATAACATTCTATGTGTCGTTGAGTGAGAGTGGCAAAATAGGAACTCTATTTTACAAATTTGAAGAGTCACAGCCTCACAATTTTGATCAGCCCACTCAACATGAAAATTCTGATGAGATAGTTCCAACAAGAATACCAATATATTATCCACAGAAATTGCGAAGAAAGATACATAGGCTTAGAATTTATTTTGAAATTGCTAAACATATAACTCAAATCTTTAACAGGATGTGGAGCCAAAGAAGTCCTCAAGCATCATGAAGAAGTGATAAGTCTATCACTAAAGGTCCTGGGTTCATCCATAAATCTCATCAAAATAAAGTTTGTTATAATATAATAAAGGTATTAAGAGGATTATCACTTGATATCCAACATCTTAGGAGAGATAAGTTGATGGTTCATGATTTCAATGAGAAAGGGTAGAAAATACTAGGTTCTTTTATTCTCCCACTCAAGTTTCAGGATTTATATACAGAAGCCAAGTTTCATGTAATCGACGCTGATACATCATTTAGAGCTCTCTTGGGTCGGCTATGGCTGCATGAGTGCGACATGGTCCCATCAACTATGCATCAGTGTTTGAAGTACCTAAAAGATGGAGAAGAGTTCAAAATTCTTGGCAACTTATAATCATTCTCTATCCATGAAGCAAAGATCTATGAAGATACAAAATATTTCATCCCTAAAGAGCCTAAGCCAACAGAGCCTCTCGAAGCGATAGCATCCACTTTAGGAACCAAAAAGCAACATCATAAGGTGAAAGAGCAGAAGCAAAAAAGAAGAAATAAGATAATGTCGACTCTCCCTAAAGCACTTGATTCTACATCTAAATCAAGAAGATCAGTTCCTTGTTTGGGAAGTAACACACAAGAAGAAGAAAATATTCCTATCAAACCTAAAAGAACTTATAAACTTTCAAGAAAGGCAAAGTATAAAATAAGTGATTCTGATTCAGACTATGACTTTGAATCTACTTGTGAAAATAGAGTTCAGATGATCGCATCAAGAATGATAGCTCATTTGGCAGTTTAGAGGACTCCTTCAAAATTATACCCATCCCTCAGCAGTACTTTAAAGAAATTACTCCACTAGAGGTCCATAACATTGAAGAATTGATAACATTCTATGTGTCATCGTTGAGTGAGAGTGGCAAAATAGGAACTCTATTTTACAAATTTGAAGAGTCACAGCCTCACAATTTTGATCACCCACTCAACATGAAAATTCGAGATAGTTCCAACAAGAATACCAATATATTATCCACAGAAATTGCGAAGAAAGATACATAGGCTTAGAATTTATTTTGAAATTGCTAAACATATAACTCAAATCTTTAACAAGATGTGGAGCCAAAGAAGTCCTCAAGCATCATGAAGAAGTGATAAGTCTATCACTAAAGGTCCTGGGTTCATCCATAAATCTCATCAAAATAAAGTTTGTTATAATATAATAGAAGCTGAGATCGAAACTAATAGGGATGAAGAAGATGATCTCCATAAAATTCTTCCTACAAACGATGAAGAAGTAGAAGCCAGACCTATGCTTAAAGAACTCGAAGATGGTGGACAAACATCAACTATAGATGAACTGAAAGAAATCAACCTAGGAGTTGAAGATGATTCTCATCCAGCTTTCGTCAATGCCCTTCTACCTGAAGAAAAAATTGAAGTGCTAAAAATGCTACTTTTTGAATTCAGGGATTGCTTTGCCTGGATATATTCTGAAATGTCAGGCTTATCCCCTGATGTAGCAGTTCATAAACTAACTATTAAACTAGATACGACGCCTGTTAAGCAAGCTCCTAGATGAATGAGATTGAAAATTGAAGAACAGGTAATTATAGAAACTAAGAAGCTGATTAAAGCAGGCTTCATCTGGGAGGAGAAGTATGCAAATTGGATAGCCAACATTATCCTAGATAAGAAGAAGAACAGCTAAATTCATGTTTGCATTGACTTCTGAGACCTAAATAAGGCATGTCTAAAAGATGACTTTCTGCTTCCATTATCAGAACTATTAGTGGACAATACTTCCAACTATGATATGTTCTCATTCATGGACGGATCATCGGGATATAATCAAATCAAGATGACACCTGTAGATGAAAGATATACATCATTCAGAACACCTATTGGCATCTATTACTACACAGTCATGCCTTTTGGTTTGAAAAATGCTGGAACTACATACCAAAGAACAATGACATGTATTTTTGATGAGTTGATTCACTAGAAGGTGGAATATTATGTTGATGATTTAGTAGTAAAAAGCTTAAATAATGAAAATCACTTTGAAGACTTGAGAATTATATTGGAGAAAATCAAAAAATATGATCTCAAAATGAATCATCTAAAATGTGCATTCAGGGTATCCTCCAAAAAATTCCTTGGGTATATTATATGTCAGAGATGAATTTAAATTGATTCTGCTAAAATCAAGGTAATTGCAGAGGTGCCTCCACCGAAGAGTTTGCATTAGCTCCATTCTTTACAATGGCAGCATGCATTTATCCATCGATTTATATTAAACCTATCAGGATGCTGTCAACCATTTATAAAGTTGATGAAGAAGGTTGCTCCATTCAAATGGGACAAGGAGTGCCAAGAAGCCTTCAATAGCATTAAAAGCTACATATTAAATCCACCAATCCTTGCAATGCCTCTCCTAGGAAGCCCCTCATTCTATACACAACTGCATTAGAAGAGTCTCTTGGAGCATTATTGGCACAACACAATGAAGAAAGCAAAGATAATGCTATTTATTATATAAGTCAAAGATTGATAGGAGCAGAAATGAGATACTCTTCGATAGAGAAGCACTATCTAGCATTAATCTTTACAGTCCAAAAGCTTTATCACTATATATTATCTCACAAGATTACCGTCATCTCAAGGATCGATCAACTAAAGTACTTGATGACAAGACTAGTGTTGATAAGTCACTTGGCAAGATAGGTAGTATTGCTTTTACAAGTTGATATCACATACGTCCCATAGAAAGCAATGAAGGGACAAGTCTTAGCAGAGTTTCTAGTTGCACATCCCATCCTTGCGGACTCTTCTCTTAATGACGATTTGTCCGATGAACAAATTATGCTCATTCATGAAAGAAAAAAATCACAAGCTTAGGAAATATACTTTGATGGAGCCTCATCGATCAAACAAGTAAAACCTCTAAATTTCCCAAGGGCAAGAGCAGGAATCGACATCATCTTCATAACACTAGAAGGAGGGATAATGAGATAATTATATGGGTTGATTGAGCCAAGAACTAATAATGAAGCTGAGTATGAAGTATTGGTAGCAGGTCTTGAAGAAGCTATTTTCATAGGCATTCAAAACTTGCATATTTTTGGTGATTCCCAGCTTATTATAAATCAAGTACTTGGCATCTATAAAATCAACAAGCTTGAGGTAGCTTTCTATCATAAACGAGTTCTCAAGCTTATGAAGCATATAAAATGTCAATCTAACTCGAGTCTCTCGATCCGAGAATAGTAAAGCTAATTGCTTAGCAAAATTAGTTAAGAAAATTGTAAGTATGAATGGTGATTATGTCATGATCGACATATTTACTCGATAAGTTTTAAAGCCAATAAAGTATCAATTCCTGTAGGTAGAGGGGTTATCAAATTTGACACAGCAGGATGCGACTCAGGTTGCTCCTCATATTCCTCAAAATCAACATGAAATTATACCCATAAGAGCTAAGAATGACATTGCCTTAGAAAAGCAGTGTGAAGCCTTTATAGTAGAAGAGCCATATAATTGGAGGCAACCCTTCATCGATTACTTTAAAGAAGACAAATTACCAAATAATAAATTACTGACAGCTTAAATTGAGAAGAGAATGTTGTGCTATGCTTTCGTCAACAACACTTTATATCGTAGATCCTTTGAACAAATGTGGCTACGATGCCTAAATGCGGATGAAGCTAGTAATGTGATGGTTGAAGTTCATGAAGGACTTTGTGGAGCACATCAGTCATATCCCAAGATGGTAGTAAAGATCAATAGGATGGGTTATTATTAGTCATCTATGGTGAGAGGCTGTATCAATAATGCTACGAGGTGTCATGAATGTCAAGTACATGGGAATATAATCCATCAACCTCCAAATTTACTATAGCTAATAATAACATCCTGGCCACTTGAATGCTGGGTACAGATGTAATTCGACCAATTGATCCATCGTCGTCAGCTAGACACCGCTTCATCCTAGTAGTGACTGATTATTTCTCTAAGTGGGATGAAGCTATTCAATTTAAAGAAGTTATTGCTGATCGAATGATTAATTTTTTTACGCATAATATGGTCTATAGATTTGAAGTGTCACATCAAATAATTTTTGATAATGGTACAGCTTTCCAAAATACAAAGATATATAAATTCGTCAATCGACACAAAATTTATTGGTGAAACTCTTCAATATACAATCCAAGAGCAAATGGTTTGGCAGAGGCCTTCAATAAGACATTAGTCAAGCTGCTCAAGAATATTCTCACTAAAAATAAAAGAGAATGATATACCAAACTAATAGAGGCACGATGGGCATATCAAACCACCTACAAGATGCCGACTAAAGTCACCCCTCATTCATTAATATTTGGAACTGAAGCAGTTCTTCCACTCGAAGTTGAGTTGCATTCACTTCGAGTAGCCATCCAATACAATCTAACTGAAGATCAAAATGCTCGTTTGAGAATGGAGGAACTCAAGGAGCTTGATGAAGTTAAATTGCAACTCATCAAAATTTGGAAGTTTATCGAGCAAAGATGTACAGGGCTTTTGACCATACAGTGCGGCCTCGAATATTCCAAAAAGGGAGAATTGGTCCTAGTGTTGAGAAGACCAATTATTCTCAATCGAAAATTTCGGTGGCAAATTTGAGCCTAATTGGGAGGGCCTTTTGTCATTGAGAAAGTGTACCAAGGAGGGGCATACCAACTCTTTGACTAGGGTGAAAGACCAATGCCGCCAATTAATGGTCGATACTTGAAAAAATATTATACATGATGAATACATTCTCGAGGTATAATAGAAATCCCCCTGTAAGAGAGGGGGTATTTTTTTTAGTATATCTATTTAGGTCGACATCGTGCTTCATGCCGAGATCCCTAAAAAAATATACTCACTCCAAATGAAAAACTTTTTCATGAAAATTCCCCTGTTACATAGGGGCATTTTTAGATTTCTATAAATAGATAAAATCAATGTTACATGTTAAAATCCTCTTAAGAGCATATTAACTCAAATATTGATGTATTTGCATAATTTTATCTTGAAAATTCTTCTAAATGTGCTTTAGAATTCCCTGCAATATAGGGGCATTTTTAGTTTATGTCAAGTTTATTTAAGTTGACATTGTGCTATAAAATAAGATCCTTGAATATATTTTGATTCATGTTGACATTGAGCTTTACACCAAAATCCCTAAATATATCCATAATTATTATTGTTAAGTTGCAGGTTCTTACAGAACAAAAGAATCAGTTGCTATGCATGAAAAGACAGCCTTAAATATCAAAAATAATTTCTTCCAGATTCGTCAAATGTCGAAGATCAAGTTAGAGTAACTCCCAATTTTGGAAGCTTCAATCAACTGAGTTGGAAAAATATTAACCACTATATCCTAAAGGTCAAACTTAATAAACGTACAAATGGTCGAGTTGCTGACGCTCTCCTCACTTAATAAGCCATAAAAGGTGCTGCAGTGAAAGAGCCCCTGTTCGTTAGTTCGATGACCAAATCACCAACCCATCACAGCTTAAGTTAAAAACTCAAGTAGGTTCTAAAGGTCAAACTCAACAAGCCCAAATGTGGCCGAGTTGTTGACGTTCTCTTCGCTCAACAAGCCGTAAGAAAAGGCCGCAGTGAAAGAGCCCATGCTCATCAGTCCAATGATGTTAGTTGTTCAATATCAAACCAGATCTAGCTTAGTGATTACAAGCAACCAGAATCCAAAAGATTTTTCTACTTGATCGATAGACCAAGACAATTCAAGGAAACCCTCAATTCAGAACAACCCAAATCAATCTATATACTGCCTGTAAGATGATATTTCAATATATTTTCAAATGAGCTATTCAAGAAAAAAGCACAAAAGTAATAGAAAAATGTTGATGTCCATTAATACAATAAGATAATACATGACTAGTGGAAAGAGAAATAAAAAAAGAAAAAAAGTACATCATGGGAGCCTAGACTATAGCTCCTGAAGCTGTGATGAATAAACTGCTAAAGACTGATGCTCACTCTCAAACCGAAAACATCGAGCTTTGGTCAAAGCCCTCAACATTTACCATAGGCGATGTAATCGCTCGCGCACTATAAACCGAGTTCTCCTTCGCTCTCTCTCAACTCAGATGTCAACATAGAAGTGGCATCCATTGATCTCTGACATTTGTGTTGTAAAGCCTCAGCACTCTCCTTAAACTCATCATGTTAGGTCACCGCCTCCTACCCCAAGCAAGCTCTACCGAAAAGTGCTAGAGTAGACGATACTGAGCGATCTCATCTGGTGGATCAAAAACTCTACATCTCTACAGAGAGTTTCCAAATACCTGAGAACCTGCTCCTCCAAGCTAGTGCAAGCTAAAAGATCCAGAATGATGTTCGCATATGATGAGAAGCTGTCCAATAACTTTGGTGAGTCCAAAGTAAGCTGAGAAACCACATCCCTAAAAAACACCAATCCCCAATCTTGCATGCCCCTATCATGTGGATCTGGTGTACATGGATATTGATGGCAGATCTCGGACTCATAACCTACATTAGACACTACAAAGAATAAATGAAAATAATCAGCATAAAGCAGAGCAGTAAATGTAAATAAGTGAAGCAGAGTAGTAAATGTAAATAAGTGCAACTAAAGAACAAAGAGAAGAAGAAAGTACCTGAACATGATGAATCTGGCTGAATTGGTGTGTCATAAGTGGCATATTCCTCGCTAACTTTCACTATCTAATAAGCTCTAGAACTATATGTTGGCTCAGTAGAAGCCCCACTAGGTACGAGATTTCTCACCTCAGAAGTCTCCCTAGGAGAATGGATAGAGTAAGGCTCAGTAGGAAAAAATGGCTCCACAAATGGAGTAGCAAAATCTGAGGTGGTTGTAGTAAAGACTGACACATTATACGGCTCAACTCAAAGGTCCTCAGTAGCATATCCAGCACTAGCTGACACCTGTGGTACTTCATTAGGAGTCAAAAGTCATCGTGGATGTGGACTCATGGCACAATTAGCTGAAGCTCGAACGGGCTCTGTAGGTCGACTACACCTACATTTGCGAGCTGGTGAAAAAATCTCAGTGTAGTTGGGAGTAGAATCCCTAGCTCTAACTCTGCTATGAGGAGTGGTGTCCTTAGCCTTGACCTACTCATCAACTAGTGCATCTATCACGAATCAAATTAGAGTATCAGATACACTGAATATATTTTAATGATACGATAAAAATAAAGATGACAAAAATATTGAAAGAGAGTAAGATATTGATTATACCTATAGCACTGCTATCTCTTATCGGTGGTGACCGATGATGGGTCTCCTAACCTCAAG
The DNA here is from genome assembly GCA_021442155.1 of Cymbidium sinense. Taxonomy (NCBI): domain Eukaryota; kingdom Viridiplantae; phylum Streptophyta; class Magnoliopsida; order Asparagales; family Orchidaceae; genus Cymbidium; species Cymbidium sinense. The sequence goes on along the minus strand of CM038218.1, from coordinate 171,475,444 downwards.
GAACTCCTAAAGACCTCACTCTATTCTCATATCTCTTAGCGCCACGCTCCAAGAAAGGACCAAAAGATAGTCATACCTAAGTGAGATGAGTATAGCTGACCCCTGTGTGGCTCTGCAGAGGAGCTATCCGAAAATGAGAGTCAGTACAAAGTCTCAGTAAATGTAGCCAAACTATAGAAGCAACATAATACATGTCTCAAGAGGCACTTCCCTAGTCTTCTTGACATCTACTATCGCTGGGATGAATGGTCGGCCATCATGAGCTATACAATGAAAAATCTGAACTGTCGTGCAACACGATTAGACTGGTATCCCTCAATGATAATTGACTGACCAAACCTGTAACACAACCAGCCTGGATGTATACTGAAAAGGTACTCAGATGCTCTCAATGTCTGTCGACTATAGAGTAGTGAGGCTCTACCACTCTCATCAAAGCCATCGATAAGATCAGTCTCTATTAAGTCAGGTGGCAAACCAACTATATTCGGTTGGTGAACTAGCAAAAATCGATCTCTGACCAAGTGCGGTGTAAAGAAGAATAGACATATTCGATCTCTCTCAAAAGTAGAGATGCTCAGTAGAACTATGGATATCCGCTCTAAAATGTATCGGTACTGGCAAAGGCTCCATGTACATGAAGGAGAATCCAAGCATATAAGTAATGCCAAGGCATGGTAACATCACATCTATCTAATAAATATGTCTCAAAATCACCCCAAGAACTCTATAAACTCTAGCTAGTACTGTTGGAGCTAATGAGATCTGCTCACCTCGTGAAATCCTACTGACTACTAATAGAACACTTGGGCATACAAACCTCTCTCTCAAGACAAAGATGCAGCGTAGCTATGAACCCCGCTAAAAATAGCTCATTCAAATCAAGATAGAAGAGGTGTACCCAACTTGTAAAGAAGGCTCAGTAGTATCCTCAAGAAAACCATTGACGTCCGATACTCCTAATCTAAAAGGATCATGTAGCAATACAGACTTCTCAGACAAAGCATGCTCCTGTAAGAAACTCTGAATCTATGTACTCGCGGGTAGTGTAGCACGTGAGCGCCTAGGATACCCCAAAGCTCTGAAGGACTGGTGGTAGTGGCTCAAAAGATCAATGTAAGCAGGTGGCATGGCCAATCTACCTCATCAATCACCGTCAATTGAAGGTTGTCTACGAAATAACTCCTCATCAGAAGGAACACACTCCTCGTAGCTATAACTAGATACTAGAAGGCTAGATACTATCTATAAGTCCCAAAGTGTAACTGTCAACTCCTCTAAACCTATCCAACATGTGTTTCGACTAGTATCCCAAAACTCTATAACTCCATAAGCCCAAGCAGGGGAATGCCACTAAAGTCAAACATAGACACATAAACTGCCTCAGATATGCCCTGCCTCAGAGTATCTCTGCTCAAAATATACCTAGCCGTAATATAAATGGAAGAGTAGAAATTTTACCCACTAGCAAATCTTTAAGCAAGTTTGAAGTGCTCAACTGTAACTGACGATGACTCAGGAGTATAGAATGTCTAGCCTGCTCAACGCTGTTAAAAGTAGGCTATAAAACATCGTAATATCCATAGCTGACTTGAGCTACTGTGCTATCCATAGGATTGCAGTCTCCGCATTTTAGCTTAATAGTAGCCACCCAATCTGCGGGATCCTCAAAAGCAACAGAGTCTGAAGTACAGTCAGGAAGCATGGAGGAGAGCGCAAAGAAACCCTAATAAAAATCACGTCATCTCAACATATCGGTGTGCTGCTCAATCCTATCCCTAATAACAGCATATCCACGAGGATCATGTCTGTCAATCTCCAACCAGATAGCCTCCTCGCTAGGCTTAGCAGATGATAGATCATCAGGTCTTCCCCAACTGAATATTCTCCTATCAAGTGATTAGAGAAATGATACATAAGAATTCAAGTGACAACATAACAAAGCGTAAAACAAAAAAAGGGAGTTATACTAAGAAGCAGTAAAAAATAAGGGAACAAAAAAAGAGAGAGAGGGAGAGAATAAAATCAATAAGGTCAACTAGTTTTCAACAAACGCAACTCGCTCCATGCACAAATAACATTTGTTAGGAGGCATTTGTTAACCTTCATATATACCACATGAGTTGAATCGAGCTTATGAGATGAATTCGATCGACTTCAGATGCAATAGTGCGCAAATTGAGGCTCAAAATATACTAGATGTCATCGAAATCAGTCCAAATGACCTCTGATCATTGAACAGACTTCTCCATCATGTTCAGAACATCAAAATGGGTCAAAATATAAATATTGCATAATCTAAAGATCAACCGATCAACCGATCGAGCTATCAATGTGCCGAAGTACATATCAGAGTCAGGAAGCTACAATGATATTCAAATGACCCTCATATATAAAATTGATTATGTTGTTAGTTTTAAAATATCAAAAACTACCAAATGAGACTGTCCACGCTCAATTTGGATGAGTCTGTATAAATGTTGAATGATCAGAAGTGATAATGAGCAAATCGAGGCTAAAATACACTATACGTCACTACAATCAGTCGAAATGACCTTTGATTGATGAATGGACTTTACCATTGCATTTATAATATCAAAACTGGTTAGAATATAAATATTGTATAACTTGATGATCAACTGATCAATCATCGAGTCGTCAACGTGCCTACACGTATATCGAGATCAGGAGGTACCGACGTAAACTAAATGACCTCCATTCATAAAATTGAATATGTCATTAATTTTAAAATATCAAAATCTATCAAGTAAGACTGTTCGCACTCAATTCGGATAAGTCTGCAAGAAAATCGAGCGATAAAAAATGTTAATGAGCATTTTGAGCTAAAATCGACCCAATTTGACGCCGGCTTGAACCAAATGGACTCCAATTGTGAAACGAACTGCGCCGTTGCATCCAGAATATCAGAATATCGTTGACTCAACATATATATCAATCCTATATTGAGGTCAGTATAAAGTTCATATTAAAGTTGATTAAGTAATAAAAAAATATATTTAAAAGCCCTAATCTAATCCTAACTAACCTAAATCCCTAAAATCACCCTCCTCTTCACGAACGATCCCTAATCCCTTGCCCGACCCATAATCCCACTTCAGCTCGATTTGACTTTGCCTCTCACACACAATCATGTCTCTATTCTTAATCAGAAGCTCTGATTTCATAATTCCTGTTTTGTCCTCCTCTCCCATCTCCTTCAACCTCACAGATCGTGATGGAACCTCTCAACTAATGATCAACTGCTGATTCTCAGAACCACTCCCGCTGATCTCCTCCAACCGTTCCCTCCTCTTTCATGGCCATTTTCCCTCAACCAAAAAAAAGAAAGCTTCTTCTTCTTCATCTTCATCTTCTCTCCCTCATCCAAACCGCAAGTAGTAGGCTTCTTTTTTCTTTTCTCTTCCTCTTCTCAATTCTCACCCTAATCTTTTCTTCTTTCCCTCACCCTCACCAATCTGAAATTCACGCTTCCCCGGTTTAGTCTTGGGATGGGTTAACAAAACCTAAAAATCTATTATCAAAATTTTAACTTACTAAAATATTTGAGAAACTAATTCTGTCATGTGACAGTAGATCTAATCCTCTATTAGGAGTTAAATAGAGTTGATATGATCTAAAGTTCTCAAATATATTTGATTCAATATTACCCCGATAATGGCAGTGTTGAATGGTGATTTCAACTAGAGGGAATACTTCCATAAAAAATATGATTTTAATCTTAAATCAAATTAACTTAAATTAAATGTCAATCTAAATGCAAAATATAATATGTCATTAAGCTATAAATGTCTAAATGAAATTCACTCTAAATACTTAAAGCAAACTCCAATCAATCCACCTATCGTAATTATTTGTTGGAGGTGGCAAATTAAGAAAACTCTAGCTCATAAAAGAGCCAAAGTCAAATCAAGTATTCTACTATGTTCACTCTCAATCAATCTCATGCTAGTAAGGATGTGGCTCGTGTCCTCGGACTATGTGGCTTGGTCGGTAGGCTCCACATATGATGTAGTTACGACCAGAGTCCTCTAATCGGGTGGTTTGGCCAGTAAGGCTCCATTATATTATGATCACGACCGTAGCCTGTATGCTCCCTAATGGCTCTGTCCTTTGAGTTGTGAATCATAGGGTATACTTGATAGGGCAAAAAACCCTCTATTAACTAAGGTAGGCTTAAAAATATCTCCTTAGACAAACATCACCCCAGGTCTACAAGGATTTCTTAGATGACGTAACCTATGTGTTGCTGATAAGGATCCTTCGGTTAGGTTGGGTCGACTAACTCCTCTGATTAAGTAGACTAGGGACCATGAGCTCAGGATGACAGAACCATGGGATATAGATCGGGAGCATCATTATTCTCCCAAATTTTAAACTTCACATGCTGCTACGCATTTAGCGATCTAACGACTAGCCTTAATCGGATGTTCTCTCTCAATATTGAGAGGGGTTTAACTATAGGTGCTTGCACCTATAGGAAACCTAGAACCAAATCTAAAGTCCTCATAAAATGAAGGAAAAATCTCTGAGTAGTGTCTTATCTACTATTCCATCTGCATTCTGAAAATTACACCGACATCTTTCAATCATGCTCTGTTCAATATTATCGAGAAGTCGGTGGTGAATTTTCAGAGCCCATAGATTTCTGGCGACTCTGTTGGGGACATGATTCTTTTTCCATCTTTGGTTAGTCATATATGTGCTATAGTAGTACCAAAATATTTGAAAATTTCAAAAAAAAATGGTGATTTAAATGTGTAATAAATTTAACTTACTAATGTATGAGGCTCTGTGTCGAATAAATTATTCTATAGAGTATATTTTTATTACACTATTATTTTGTTTTGTAGTACTTCTGCATTTTGAAAGTATGGGGTGAAATAATAATTACTGATTACTAATCACCATCTTTCACTTTTGCAGAATAGATCGATAGAGCACTCCTTTCAACTATCCAGCTAGGGCATGGTGTAAACATCTACCTAGCTAATGCCATCATCAACAAAGGAGATGTTGGAGCTACCATTCAATTTGGTAGCTTGAATTTTCCAGCTATTATAACTGCAACTCCTGATGTACCCACCCATGGTACACTCATCCGAGGTCATGCCGGGAGGTCTCAGTTTACTGAAGCTCCTACTAGTCACGCTCGCCAACCAGTTCAGTAGCCAATCACTCTTAAGGAGTTCTCCTGATAGAGACCTTCAATTTTTAAAAGATTGGGTCAATATGAAGCCCCCATAATGGAAAGAACCATTAGTGGGCAAACTGTGTCTTTAATGCCTCATGGTACAATTGATTCGTCGATTGAACCTTTAGTACATGGAAAGCATAATCATGAAGCTTCCTTATCAGAAAGCAAATTAACCATAAGGTAGAGAAGAAGAAGAAATGCTGAGTTGAGGGCTTAGCAGATCCCATTCAAATGACCTAGTGAACAAGCAATACTACCGCCATAAGCAAGTATTCCTACCCATACTAACTTTGATAATCTAAAATGGGTAAAAAGGAATAGCTCTACTGGTGAGGTGAAGTAGTATTTCTAGACTCAACAACGTCAAGCTCTGTCATCGCAGAAGAGACAACCTGAAACACTCGCTAGAATACATAATGTTCTTAAAGTAGCCAAGGAAAGAGGCTTGATGAAAAGAAAATTTCAAAGGCCAGTGACAATTGAAAATACTTAAGCCATGCCAAAGAGGTTGCCATCTCTTCTGGTAACTAGTCAGTGAGTCAAGTATGCTTCATGTGGTGAGCATCGAAGCATGACACTCGGACGTATGTCCAAGAATCCACTGCTGGAAGGTCCCGGTGAAAGGATAAGCAGGTATGGAGGCCAAGTCCCCATAATGAAACTTTAAAGAAAGAAAGAGGTGTGACATTTGATACATATACTCAGAAATCCTTCTAAAAACAACTCATCAGAAGTGGATACCTAAAAGAAGGGATATCACTGATGAAAGTCATGATGGTCGATACCTTGGAGAATCCTCTGGGGGATCCCATCATCGATTAGATTCAGCCCCACAAGAGAAGGTTGACATTGATTGCAGTCCTTTAATTTAAGAAGTGTTTGTTCCATACACTGAACCAGAGATCCACTGGAAAGGTCAATCAAAAATTCACGTGCAAAAAGAAGGTGATGAAGAGGATACTATAGAAGTAGAAGTCGTCTATATGGTCAAAGATATAGATGAACTTTTCGCTCAGCACCATCACCAGTAACATGGATCCAGGGAACCTGAACATGAATTTGACGTTTATGAAGAAGAGTCTTCATAGAAGCAAGTAGAAGATGGATCTTCAATCTCCACTGAAGATGAAGAAGAAGAATATCAAAATGAGAAAGAGATCATGTGTATTGAAGTCATTTATATGGTTGAACTAGGAAATGATCAGCCAGGTACACGCTTTTATAATCAACGTTGTCATTCAGCCCAAGTAATAGTTGCCCCTACAAATGCACAAGGAGAAGTACAGTCAAGTTCTTCCCCTGAAGATGAGCAAGGAGCAGAACAACAATAAGAAATAGAGGAAGAAAAAGAGCTTGTACTTGTGGATGCCGTGGTGCTAGCTAGAGAGCAAAAACAAATGTAGTGTCAAATGGAAGTCAAAGATAAAGAAATTGCACAGCTTGGTACCAAGATGAATGATATGATGGTACAAATGAATATCATGATGGATATGTTGCAGAAGAATATCACATCAAATATTGCACCAGTCTTGTCTTCTAATCAATAGACATCTAATAATACAACTTACATACCACCAGTCGCTATAGTACCTTAACCTCCTACAGTACATCCTACACCTGAAGCGAGGAATGAAGTTAACCAACTACCTCTTCAATCGATAATTCAAAATATGGCTATCACACATGGAACAGTAACTATTGCTCAATTAGAAACAACAATTAATGAAAACATAAAGGCGGTTATAGCTTCAGAGCAAGCTGAAAAGTTGGTGAGTAAGGGTCGCTTACCCGGCTGAATATGATCAAGTGTCATACCCGAAATATTACTCAGTGCCCAAATTTAATACTTTCAGTGGGCTTGGTAACCCAAAGTAACATCTAGCCCAATTTAAGGCTACTTGTGGTAACATAGAAGGGAATGATGCGCTGCTTTTTCATCAGTTTGTCAATAGCCTGACCTCATTGCTTTCGAGTGGTATGCAGAATTGCTGAATGATTTAGTTAAAACCTTTGCTGAGTTAGATATAATATTCATGAAGAGGTTCGCCAATGCAATCGAGAAAATAACAATTGCTGACATTGCCTTGCTGAAAAGGAGAAAAGATGAGTCAGTGACAAAATTCATAAGTCATTGGCGTAACCTAAGTATGAAGTGTGAGCAACAACTGGAAGAAGAACATGCGATCCAATTGCTAATGGGCAATATGGATGATAAAATAACATCATTTTTATGTATGACATCATTCATAAAATTTCAGGACTTGCTCGATAGGGTGGCCAAATTTGAAAAGTTGAATCGCCCTAAGTCTGAAATCTATGCAGTTAAAGTAAAGAGAAACAAACATTTAGACTCAAGAAGATATGAAACTCATGCCACTTCCTATAGGTCAAATGGTGAAAAGCAGGTAATATATAATATGGATAAAGGAAAATAACCATTGTACAATGATGATAAAGGAAAGAAGCTTATCCATTCTAATTCATAGTCAAAATTAGTATTAGGAGGCAATGATAAACCTCAGACTTTTTCAAGTGGTGGAGAGCGTCCAAAACAAGCAACAAGAGATGATGAGCGAATGCGGCCATCTCTTAAGGAAAAAATGAACCAAGAATATCCTTTAGAAGGGACAGTGTGGCTAAATTATTTCACCAAGTAGTCAAAGCTGGTCTACAATTTCTAGAAATTAAAAGGCCTGAAGAAGCTGATCAAGTCAATAATCCAAATTACTATCCCTATCATAGGATGATTAGTCATCCCATTAAAGACTATTATGTCTACAAAGATTGGCTAGAAAGGAAGTATCGGGGAGGTGAATTTACATTGTCAGACAGTGTTCTAGTCAACCCAAAAAGTGAGTCTACAAGATGATTATGTCATCTTTCGTATCATCCATTAAAGATAAAAAGAAAGAAAAATCAATTCAGATTAAAGAATGAGAAATGGTAGTCTCTAAGAAGACTGTGAAAATGTTGAAGCAGCTAAAAGGCGTCCCTAGTGTTAAGTTAAAATCACCACTTGAACCTATATTGGACTTAAAAGAGATGCCTAAACTAAGTATTTGGCCTTCTCATTGGCATTTTGATAAGGCTACTTCATCATGACACAAGGAGCAGTCTACTGAACGTAGGCCTCATAAATCAAAGAAGATGACTAAGAAAAAGAAGATCAAGAAGAGAACTACAACTCAAAATATTATTAACAATTTAGAAGAGTATCACCAGCTGACAAGACAACCATTTAGGCTTGCAAACTTTATGCCTAAACTATGCATTGTTGAATTGGATGAAGAAGATAATGGTGAATCTCATCCAGTAGAGACACGTTGAATCATTTATGTGATATCAGATGTCCTTTAACATCAGTTACTCCAAAATGACTAGGGTAGTGAGACAGACTCGACCAACCCATCAAAATTTTTATCAAGAAAATAAGATGAGCCTGAGAAGTTAACATCTGAATTTTGTTTAATGACTTAACAAAAAGATAACAGTTCATATGAAGATTTATGTTTCCCTACCGAAGAAGAGTCAGATTCATCGATATCATCACATATGAAATATATGAAGTTGAGAAATGAGTCTAGCCCTTTTGGTCAATCACGACCATAATATGTATACTCTCCAATGACTCTATCCTTTGAGTTATGAAACATAGGGTATACTTGATAGGACAAAAAATCTTCTGTCAGCTAAGCTAGACTTAAGTCTATCTTTTTAGATAAATATCATCCTAGATCTACAAAGATTTCTTAGATGATGTAACCCATGTGTTGCTGATAAGGATCTTTCGGTCGGGTTGGGTCGATTACCTCCTCTGACTAAGTAGACTAGCGACCATGACAGCCCGGGATGACAGAACCATGGGATCTAGATCGGACACGTCATTATTCCTCCAACCATCCGCTTTAAGCTAATAATGATGAATTTCATAAATTCTAAACCCCAAATTTTAAACTCCACATGCTGCTACTATATGCTATGTATTTAGTGATCTAACGACTAGCATTAATCGAAAGTTCTCTCTCAGCATTGAAAGGGGTAATTAATTATAGGTGCTTGCACATAGAATCCTGGAACCGGATCTAAAGTCCTTGCAAAATGAGGGTGAAATCTCTGGATGGTGTTTTATCTACTATTCCATTTGCCTTCTAAAAATTACACTGACATCCTTCAATCATACTCTCTTCAATATTATCGAGAGGTCGATGATGAATTTTTGGAGCCCACATTTATGTAAAGTTAAAATGACATTTTGTTATGCTACAGACATTTAGAAAAGATGCAACTTACTTGAATATCCCAATCATAAATTATGTGGAGCTAGAGAAGGTCTGTGGAGAGGGACATGCCATAGAATGGGCAAAGTCGGGAAACTCTCAGACTTCATTTGTGAGTTAGCGCATTCACTTAGATGATGAGGAGTCCTCCCACTTCATAGAAACTGAGGTGGATGCATCTCAAGCTCATGTTTGAGATGATATTGAAGTTAAAAAAGATTCTGTTGGAACAACAAAGCAAGGATAGGCATCATCTTCGAAGAGAGCACCTCCAAGAAAGAAAAATAAGAACTTTTCTACTGATCAAACATTTAGGGAGTACATTGTGATGATGGTTGATAATATATCTCAGGTTGCTAATGTCATTCAAAGTTCAACAAGAATATCTGAGGAAATGAAGATGTTTACTGAATTGATGACAAAGTTATTAACGATTCTTGAATTTTTTGCAGAAGAGATTGATGCAATCTACGATGCCTTAGCTAGTAACCCTACAATGATTACTTCATTCCTCATAAAACAACATGAATCGAAGGCAAGGTGGATGCAAAAGCAGTTAAATAAATGATCCCATGATATGGGTCATCATATTGGAATGCAATACATTATGAAATTATGTTGAATGTATTAAAATTTTGTTGTATGTTTCGTACATGTTGTGTTTTTCATATATATTGACTTCTGAGTAGGTTTGTTGTTATATGTTTACTGTGGTTTAAAACTCTATATTTTATGTTACAGTGATGCAACATTATGTGCTAACTTTTTCTAAAGGTTTATTGGGGTTGTCTTATGGGTGAGGGTGGAAGCTATCTATGATGTTTAAAGAATTTATAGATTTTGATTATTTTGCTTGTCTCACTTATAGCCTAAGGCAAACTCATTCGAATTAGAAGATACTGGCTTGACGTCCTTAACCAAAAAGAAAGAAAAAAAAAACAATGTGATTTTTTTAAGTATCAAATAGAGCCAATATTCATCTCTTTTTGATATTTAATTTCAATTATCCCTCTTCAATATCTTAGCTTGTTTTGGTATGTGGTACTTTTGATTCTAACTAATTTGTTGGAACTCCTTCCGTGAAATTAACCAAATTTGCACTTAAGTAGCTTTTACTACTGTTATTGTAACATATCTTTAGTCTCTTTGCTTAATACTCATCCAGATTCCAAGCTTCATATGAAACCCAACATGGTTATCTAAAATTTTTAGTAACATTCTTCCCAAGTAGCTTTGGAAAGATGATTTAGTATTGGGTTCATATTAATGATAAGTCATAATTTTCTTAAGCAATACTAAATGCATAAATTTTGTTGTTAATACTTTATTTAGTCAGTTATATTGATGGCTAATTCTTGCTTGCAACATTTACTTTCACCATAGATAATAGTTCTACAAACCATCCTAAACATAACTCAAGCATGACTTTGCCATTTACGCCTTTCAAGAGGCGTTTTGAACACTATCCATTAGAGCCAAATGGAAGATGAAAGTAGCAGAAAACTTCTTCATCTGCTACTTAACCAAGTCAATACAAAATGCCACCAGGTTCTAAAGTTTTCGTATGCTTTGTCCTTCTTCAAAGTTTGATAAGGATCGAGTGCGATATGTGCGCAAAACCAATGCAGGAATTTTTTTTTCTATGTTTCAATTTTTTCTCATATGACGTTTATGAGAACTGTAGCAAATCTATAGGTAATTATCTAAAGTAATTAACATGAAAGTTGTGAAGAAGTTCGTTAGCTTTCCAACAATACCTTTCTCATATAATTTGGACAAGAAGCGAGTGAGATATATGCAAAAACCAGCACAGGGCATCATTAACTACATTTCATTTTTTTTATATCACGTTTGTAAGAACTGTAGCGAATTCATGGATAATTATCAAAATTGATCAACATAAAATTTGTGGAGAAGTTCGTTATATTTCCAACGATATCTTTTTTATCTAATTCAGACAAGGATCGAGTGAGATATGTGTGAAAAATTAGTTCAGGGTATTATTTTCTGCATTTCAGTTTTTTTCATATCATGTTTACAAGAACTATAACGAATCCGCAAGTAATTATAAAATTGATCAACATGAAAGTTGTGGAGAAGTTCGTTAGCTTTCCAACGATACTTTTTTCATCTAATTCAGATAAGGATTGAATGAGATATGTGCAAAAAACCAGCGTAGGACATTATTTTTTGCATTTCAATTTTTTTTCATATGATGTTTGCGAGAACTGTAGCGAATCCGTGGGTAGTTATCAAAAGTGATCAACATGAAAGTTGTAGAGAAGTTTGTTAGCTTTCCAACGATAACTTTTTTATCTAATTCAGACAAAGGTCGATGAGATATGTATAAGAAATCAACGCAGGATATTATTTTCTGTATTTCAGTTTTTTTTTTTCATATGATGCTTGAACCCATGTGATGATGCAAATGTGCTACAATGAGATATGGAGCCTGACTGCTAACAGAAGCAAATTTGGATTGTTATTTTGGCATAGTGTCGGCATCAACCTCATTGAGCTTTATTCAATCTGTTTGAGATCTCTTTTCATAATACTTTATTCTTTTTTGTCTATTCATATCAAGGGTTTGGTGTTTCTTTGAATTAGAAATTGTTGGTGTTTCTCTGAATTAGAATTTGTTTAATGCTTATATATAAATATAATATATATAAAAAAGTATTTAGGGGTTGTTCATAGTAAAAATTATCTAGTCTCTTATTAAATTAGTGATATGTATTATTTTAAGTTTTTTTGAATATGTTTGATCCTATGTTGGATGTATAAAAATTATATATATTTTTTGAATTTATTTTAGAAAATGATGATTGTAGAATAAGATAATAAATAGTTGAGTGAATCTTAACTTGATTAGTTTTAAGTAGTTTGAATTTGAACTCCACTCAAGATTATATATTGAACTAGCAGCTTAAATTTATTTATATTCTAACATGCCTCTAATATATAAATCATTAGGAAAGTTTTAATTTTAACATAAATATATCATAATCTTTTTTTAAACAAGTAGTAAATTTTTGTTTATAATTTATTTATATTTTAAAATATTTTCAATTTATTAATTTAATAATTCAATTAGTAAAAAAAAATTCTACAATTACTTTACATATAATAAATTATTTAGAATACAGTTATTTATTTTACTTTACATATACCTAATTAAACATAAAATATAGTTTTCCTATATTTATTTTGCGCAAAACCAAACAACGGTAAAATATTCAAAATTCACTGTATTCACTTCACACTGTATTTCTTTTTGAGCCAATCAAACATTCTCTTAAAATAATAATTTATATGCAATTAAATTTACTTAAAGAGTGATATGGCACTGAAAATTTAATTAATCGAAGCATGAATCTTAATGTCAAAAGCAATCTGATTCTGATTCAAGACTAACCTATATCACGTGCTTAAAATATAATTAAAAATTTTGCGATATCAGTTGGCTACTAAATATGAGTATTTATAGTCAAATCGAGTGTCTTGATGAGCCAGATCTAACAAGCCTAAGATCTCCTTATTCTGACTTCATTTGAACATTCAAATACTTAAAATACATGAGATGATTGAAGGAATCATTTCGAGCCATCCGATGGAGTGGTTTGGATTTTGTATGTATTTACAGAAAAGTCACTCCTCTAATCTATAAATAACTCCTCATTCTTCACATGAGGGGAGCCGAAGCAAAAGAGTAGAGAGAGTTCTAAGACTTGAAGATCCTCCAAGATAATCAGTTACCACTGACGGTTGCAACCACCGCTTTCGGCCACAACCACCGCCGCCGCTATCGGCCACCACTACCACCGGCCTCACCGCTGCCATCCACTATCGCAGTCATCACCGCCAACCACTATCGCCGGCTATCGTTGCCGACCACTGCCGCATCACTGCCGTTGACCACCGCTGGTCACCGCTGCCACCACCATCATCGACATCATTGCATTAACCACTGCCGCCGCTATCACCGCTCCAACTACTACCATCTATCATCATTATCGACCACCGCTGCTTCACCACCGAATTACTACCATCTCCGCCGCCATCACCACCGCTGACACACTTGCCGCCACCAGTTCACTATCACCAACCGCCACCAACAAGCATAGCAATCCACTACCGTGATACTTGTTACTGATTCCGGATTCCTTGTCGTTTTTCATATATACCTATAATTCAGACGGGAAAATTTTGTACTCCGAAACAGATATATAGTGAAAAATATTTGTTGGGCTAGGCCCCGTGGTTTTTTACCCTCTTCATGGAGTTTCACGTAAAAAATTGATCGTTTTATTCATTCTTAAATAATCAGGTGGGATTCACAACGGTTAAGTAAACTTTTATTCTACCGCAACTGGTTTTCTAGTACTCAACAATTTGTCTCCATCTGTAGGAACATTCCCTTTACATCTTCACAATGATTAACAATCTGACTTTATGTTCAAAATAACACTACCTATATGGTGAAGAAAATCTTACTCTCGAGGAACACATAAGAGGAATGAAGATTCATCAAACTTCGATCTTTCAGCTTTTGTTGGAGACTGGGGGGCAACTCTTAATCTCAAAAGATTATCCAAATTAATATTCTGGATATCTAATTGATTATCAGTTCGAGAAGTAAGTCAGTAATACTAATGAAAAAGGCAAAGGTTAAAGAGCAACTTTGGCTACAAGCTCAAACAAATGTTTTGATTTAATCCCTTCCACACAGGTTAACGTCATCGAGCGAAGACTCTGACAAACAACCTCGGATAGGTTAAAACTTCGTGGTTTCGATTAGACCCACTCCACACAAGTTAACATCATCGAGCAAAGACTGACAAATAATCTTGGATAAGTCAAAACTTCAGACCCACTCCACACAGGTTAACGTCATCAAGCAATACTTTGACAAACAACCTTGGATGGGTCACAAATCCTTAGCGAATTCGATTCATCCTCTTCCACACAGGTTAACGTTATCAAGTAACACTTTGACAAACAACCTTGAATGAGCCAAAAATCTTTAGCTGATTCGATTCGACCTCTTCCATATAGGTTAACGTCATCAAGTAACACTTTAACAAATAACCTCGGATGGGTCAAAAATCCTCAACGTATTTGATTCAACCTCTTCCATACAGATTAATGTCATCAAGTAACACTTTGACAAACAACCTCGGATGGGTCAAAAATCCTCAGCATATTTGATTCAACCTCTTCCATACAGGTTAATGTCAACAAGTAACACTTTGACAAATAACCTCGGATGGGTCAAAAATTCTCAGCGGATTCAATTCGACCTCTTCCATACAGGTTAACATCATCGAGAAACACTCTGACAAACAACCTCAGATGGGTCAAAAATCCTCAGCGGATTCAATTCGATCTCTTCCATACAGGTTAACGTCATCGAGTATCACTATGACAAACAACTTCAGATGAGTTAAATATCCTCAGCGGATTCAATTCGACCTATTCCATACAGGTTAACATCATCAAGTAACACTTTGATAAATAACTTCGGATGAGTCAAAAATCTTCAGCGGATTCAATTCGACCTTTTCCATATAAGTTAATGTCATCAAGTAACACTTTAACAAATAACTTCTGATGGGTCAAAAATCCTCAGTGGATTTGATTTGACCTCTTCTATGCAGGTTAATGTCATCAAGTAACACTTTGACAAACAACCTCGAACGGGTCAAAAATCCTCTGCGAATTCGATTTTACTCCTTCCATACAAGTTATCGGCATCAAGTAACATCATGCAGAATGATACTCTGAGAATATCTACCAGACTTCTGTGTTGTTTGAAAGATGGTTCATAATTGATGTTTCCCCGCCATCTTAGTAGTTGTCAACTGTTAAACCATCAATTGGAGTTTCAAGAAATTCAATTTCCTACATGAAGTAGAAACTATGGGCCTTGATCGCCTCCAAACTCGGTCGGTCTAATGAGGATAGTCGATTTCTTTCGAAATAAAAATCGAGCCTCGTCAGATAACTACGGGTCTTGAATGCCTTCAACCTATCATCCAACCAGAGACGCTTCTTCGAGGAAAAATCAGAGTCTCGCCGTATAAACTACGGGCCTTAATCGCCTTCAAATACGGTCGGTCTGACGAGGATAGTTGACGCCTCTTTCGAGGGAAAACTAGAGCCTCGCCGTATGAACTACGGGCCTTGAAAGCCTTCAAACGCGGTCGATCCGATGAGGACAGTTGATGCCTCTTTCGAAGGAAAACCGAAGCCTCACTGTATGAACTACAGGCCTTGATTGCCTCCAAACCGGTCGGTCCGAGGAGGACATTTGACATCTCTTTCGAAGGAAAATTGGATCCTCACCGACTGGAGCCTTGCCGTATGAACTACGGGCATTGATCGCCTTCAAACCCGGTCGGTCCGATGAGGACAGTTGACACCTCTTTCGAGAGAAAATCGGAGCCTCGCTGTAAGAACGATGGGCCTTGATTGCCTTCAAACCCAGTCGGTTCGATAAAGACAGTTGACACATATTTCGAGGAAAAACTGGAGTATTATCGTATGAACTACGGGCCTTGATCGCCTCCAAACCTGGTCGGTTCGACGAGGACAGTTGACACTTTTTTAAGAAAAAATTGGAGTCTCGCCCTATGAACTGTGAGCCTTTATCGCCTTCAAATCCGGTCGGTCCGACAAGGACAGTTGATGCCTCTTTTGAGGAAAAATCAGAGCCTCTCCGTATGAGCTATGGACCTTGATCAATAAAGCGAATGACCTTCTCTTAAGAGGAAGGTCAGAACTTCGCTAACAAAAAAAATTTACTCTAGCTCTTGAACTTCTGCTAGATAATTTCTCATCCAACGCAGTAGAACACTAGAGCATATGGGAGTTGTGTCTCCTTACTTGATCATGGGGGTTTTATAGATCCACTGTAGGGGGAAAGAGAGAATAAATAAAAAAAACTCTCTCCTCATTATGACATTTAATTTAAAAAAAAACTCTCTCTTCATTATGACATTTACTTAGAAAAAAAAAACCTCTTCTCATTATGAAATTTAATTAAAAAAAACCCTCTCCTCACTATGACATTTAATTAAAAGAAACTCTCTCCTCATTATGACATTTAATTAAAAAAAACTCCATCTCTTTCAAGGCTAAATGCCTTGATAATTAATTAGTCAATAAATAAATTAATACATATAACATATGTAATTACAAATCGTAATAATAAGTAAAGTTATTTTATTTAAAAAAAATTAATATATTTTTGAATGAAATAAGTAATGTCATCCAAAAATAGGGGGCAATTGATATGACACTGAAAATTTCACTAATCGAAGCATGAATCTTGATGTTAAAAGCAATCTGATTATGAGTCAAGACTAACTTAGATCAAGCGCTTAAAATATAATTAAAAATTTTGCGATATCACTTGGCTCCTAAATATGAAGAGTTTATAGTCAAATTGAGCGTCTTGACGAGCCGGATCTAACAAGCCTAAGATCTCCTAATTCTGACTTCATTTGAGCATTCAAATACTTAAAATATATGAGATGATCGAAGGAATCATTTCGAGCGGTCCGATCGAGTGTTTTGGATTTTGCATGTATTTATAGAAACGTCACTCATCTAATATATAAATAACTCTTCATTCTTCACATGAGGAGGGGCCGAAGCAAAAGAGAAGAGAGAGCTCTAATGCTTGAAGATCCTCCAAGCATAATCGTGCCACCACTCGACGGTCGCCGACCACCGCCATCGGCCACCACCTCCGGTCCTCACCGCGTAACTACCATCGCCATCATTGCCATAACCACTATCGCTGGTGTTGCCGCTGACCACCGCTGGTCACTGCGCTGACCACCGCTGGCTGCGTTGCCGCTACCACCATATCGATCATCGCTTCATCAACCACTGTTGCTGGTTACCACTGCCAATTCACCACGGTCACCATCGCTAACCACTACCATCGACACATCATCATTGACTACCATCATCGGTACTATTGCCACCGCACTGTGGCCGCTTCGTTTCATCATTTATCGCTGACAGCCGTTGCGGCTGCGGCGCCGGGCCGCCGGACGGTCATTTCCGGCTGACTGCCGCGGCCGCACGGCCGCTGTTCACCATATCACCAACCGCCACCAACAATGGCATTTTAACTACTACCGAGAATATTGTTACTGATTCGATTCTCATTGTCGTTTTTCTATATACAATTAAATCTCAGACGGAAAACTTTGTACTCCGAAACAGATATATAGTGAAAAATTTTTGCTGGGCTAGGCCCCGTATTTTTTTACCCTCTTCATGGGATTTTTCCATGTAAAAATTCTGGACTATTTTTATTCATTCTTCAAATAACTGTGTGTGTTGGATTCCACAACGAAGCTAAGGCGTAAACTTTTATTCTACCGCAATTGATTTTTTAGCACGCAATAGTTTGACACCGTCCGTGGGAACATTCCCTTTACATCTTCACAATGGTTGACAATATGACTTTATGTTCAGAATAGCACCACATATATGGTAAAGAAAATCTTACTCTCGAGGAACACATAAGAGGAATGAAGATTCTTCAAACTTCGATTCTTCAACTTTTGTTGGAGAATGGGGGGTAACTCTTAATCTCAAAAGATTATTCAAATCAATATTCTGGATATCTAATTGATTATCAGTTCGAGAAGCAAGTCAGTAATACTAATGAAAAAGGCAAATGTCAAAGAGCAACTTTGGCTACAAGCTCAAACAAATATTTTGATTTGACCCCTTCCACACAGGTTAACGTCATCGAGCGAAGACTCTGACAAACAACTTCAGATATGTCAAAACTTCGTGGTTTTGATTAGACCTACTCCACACAGGTTAACGTCATTGAGCGAAGACTCTGACAAACAATCTTAGATAAGTTAAAACTTCAGACCTACTCCACACAGGTTAACGCTATCAAGTAATACTTTGACAAACAACCTTGGATATGTCACAACTCTTTAGCAAATTTGATTCGACCTCTTCTATACAAGTTAATATCATTAAGCAACACTTTGACAAACAACCTCGGATAATCCAAAAATTCTCAGTTGATTTGATTCGACCTCTTCCATCTAGGTTAACGTCATCAAATAACACTTTGACAAATAACCTCGGATAGGTCAAAAATCCTCAGCGGATTTGATTCAACCTTTTCCATACAAGTTAATGTCATCAAGTAATACTTTGACATACAACCTCGGATGGGTAAAAAATTCTCAGTGGATTCGATTCAACCTCTTTCATATTGGTTAATGTCATCAAGTAACACTTTGACAAATAACTTCAGATGGGCCCAAAATTCTCAGCAGATTCAATTCGACCTCTTCTATATAGGTTAACGTTATTGAGCAATACTCTGACAAACAGCCTTGGATGGGTCAAAAATCCTCAGCAATTTCAATTCGACCTCTTCCATACAGGTTAACGTTATCGAGTAACACTATGACAAACAACTTCGAATAAGTTAAAAATTCTCAGTATATTTAATTCGACCTCTTCCATACAGGTTAACATCATCAAGCAACACTTTGACAAACAACCTCGGATGGGTCAAAAATCCTCAGCGGATTCAATTCGACCTCTTCTATATAGGTTAACGTTGTCAAGTAACACTTTGACAAACAATCTCGGATGGGTCAAAAATCGTCAATGGATTCGATTCGACCTCTTTTATGCAGGTTAATATCATCAAGTAACACTTTGACAAACAACCTCGGATGGGTCAAAAATCCTCAGTGGATTCGATTCTACCCCTTCCATACAAGGTATCGACATCAAGTAACATCATGGAGAATGATACTCTGAGAATATCTACCAAACTTTCTGAGTTGTTCAAAGAATGGTTCCTAATTGACATTTTCCCACCATCTTAGCAGTTGTCAACTGTTAAACCATCCATCAGAGTTTCAAGAAATTCAATTTCCTACAAGAAGAAGTAGAAACTACGGACTTTGATCGCTTCCAAACTCGGTTGGTCCGACGAGGACAGTTGACACCTCTTTCAAGGAAAATGAGCCTCGTCAGATAACGGGGTGAACGCAACTCGGCCCAACGAGGATTGACTCCTCTTCGAGGTCTTCTCTTTAAAACCTAAAAGAGAAACAGATTTTGACATTCAAAACCCTCAGCTTTCTTCCCATTCGCTTTGCCGCTGCTCTAAGAAGGGAGATTTCACGAAGGTAACCCTCGTCTTTCCTCTCACCGCTTTTGTGCGCTTTTGTTTGTCTAAATCCTGTAAATCTGCCAACATGCAGTAAATCTAGATTTAACCATGTGAAAGCGGCTTTAGACTCGGATTTAACTTGTCCAGAAGCACCGTTTGGCTGTATTCAAGTTAAATCTGACTTTAATCCTACTCAAATCTGCAAACAAACAGCCCTTAAAATTGATACATGTACCTCAACTGCAGATTGATGGTGCTAATTGATTTATTTTTCAGAAAATAATCATATCACAATTGTATATTTTTGATATAATCTCAAATTTAAATAAAGTACAAAATGATATCACCATTTTTTTATAAATATATAAGTCCAAAATTTTCTACTAGCTAGTTATATGACATCTCGGAGGTATAACATCTATGCGTGTAACATAAAGCTAAGGAGCACGAATTGATTAATCTTGTAGATGATGTTGTTGCCCCACTTTCTAATCTTGGTATGGATCTTATGGCTTTTACACCTAAATAGACTAAGCCATGAATTATGATTGTTGCAATGGAATGGGAGAAGGTAGCCAATATTTGTCTGTGGGGTGAACTGATTGGGACTAATTCAGGCCCCATTTGGCTAATGAGTTACATTGCACCCATGAAACTAAATGAATTATTTGAAGATATATCTGCCATGTTAAATGGATCCATAAACTCAGTCATGAAAGTGGTGATCCAAGATCTGTGTGGCTACAAAGTAACTCAATTTTATTCATGGCTTGTTGTGATGTGTTATTCTCATCATAGTCAAATATGAGCTAAAGAAACTCCTCGATTTTTAGAAAAAAACAACACTACAAAAAGAGAAATCATTAAAATGAGTAAATAAATAAATAACTTTGTAAAAAAAAAAAATACTAACCTATATTCTGTTATTCACTTCTCTGGGATAATAGGTCAATAGAGTTTTAGTGGGTAATTATAGCAAATGCAGTGATGCTCAGGATTTGTACTAACATAAATATAATTGTTATGATCTACCCCTTTCAAGCACCTCTTAATCATGTTGCACCACAAAGGCATGCTTATTCTTTTGTAACTCAATGTATATAGTATGATAGTCCACTCAATCCACATCTATTATTCTCCTTTTATCTACTAGAGTGAATCTAGGCTCTATTAGGTCCATGTCGATCATCTGTGCCTTATTTAACTATCATGACATGATTGGTGCCACTCCACTCGATGTTAGCTAATAAGTAGAACATTAGCCGGTTAAATCTCTTGCCATTAAGGCATACATCAACAATTTGAATTCAAATTTAATGACCATATGGCTCCAAATCTCTCATATCACCTAAATCATTAGGTATTTAATTTTACTGATATTTTGATAACAAATAATATCTTGATGATGACCTTTACTTTAGGCATGCTTGACTCTCCAATAATCTATTGGTCTTGTTCTTATAAATTTGATTTTTGCTAGCTCATATATCTCTAATATTTTATCCATTCTACTTATGATTAACAAGTTAATTCATAAGTAATAATTAATCAATAAAATAAATATAAATTATGAAGAAAGCATACTTAAATTGCAAACTCTAGCTATCAAAATCTTTGGTAAATAAAACATGGAGTTTGGTCACCACAAATATAGATACTTCTAACTCCTCATCTACAGGAAATGCTGACACCCTATAAAGTTGATGTGATGTTTAAAAATATGATGAGACATCATGCTCATCTTAAGTGGTACTTATTAAAATGATTTAGTACTATATTAAAGAGCTATATACTATAGAAATATCACCATACAATATACTCAATCATCTAATAAGGACTTACATGATCGATGGGTCGATATGTACTAGAGATTTTTCTCCTACCTTATACGAATGAAGTAAGGCACAATTTCTTTTAAGCCTAGTTCTTAAATTACTTATAAGGGCAACCCCTATAGTTAATTAAATTTTAGAAGACATGAATCTCCTAAGAAAATTCTTGATTAAAGTGATCGATTAATGTTAACCTACATATTTATGTCAAAGTATGAAAAGGCCAAAATCGATGAAAGCGACATGCACGAACTAAGTCAAATTCATCTTGATTCTCATATGAATTAATCGAGTAAATAGATCTAGTGTATCATAGATGAACAATACAGAAATTAAGCCAAATATTTTTCAATGATCTTCAACATTTCCCAGATCAAAATAGACTGCTCTAGCATATACGTGACGTCAAAAATGTTTGAAATAGATGCCAATTTTGCATGGATTAATGCACAAATGTGAAACATAGTTACATAGGCATGTGAGGTGGTGGAGTGAAAGATGAGATGCAGAAAAAAATTTTTATATATTGTAATTTTATATATATATATATATATATATATATATATATAAAATCCAAGTTATAAGTATTGATGTTACGGTTAAATTTATTAATTGCTAGTAAATTAATATTAGATAAATAGATTAAGCACGTTTTATCCAAGAAAAAAGAAATTAAACCTAGTTAAGCTAAAATCAAGTAACGTTAGATTAAAAATGTCTATCCTATTATTTAAAATATGTATAATATAAATGTAAATAAATAAATAAATAAATAAATAAATAAATAAATAAATAAATAAATATATATATATATATATATATATATATATATATATATATATATATATATATATATATATATATATATATATATATATATATATATAAGGATTAAATTAAAGCTATTTGTAACCACATGTAATTAATGAATAACCTGCAGATTATAATAAAACTTAGTTATTTTCTACTCATTATGGTAAAATAAAATAAAACAATATATGTAATTATATTTTATACATCAGGTCAACCGTAAATAGCTAATAAATTCGTAACACAGAAATTACATTAATATTAATCTCATTGTTCTTTCTTCTTAGTAGGTTTTCTTTTTATATTTTTTTTTTGAAATTACCATGTCCGTATCTGTTGAAAATCCTGAAATGTTTCTCAGCCCATACACCAAATTTCACAATTCTCGTATCGTCCTTCTCAGTCCTAGTCACGTCCGTCATTCCGTCTTTTTTTTTTTTTTACATTTTAGAGAATTTAATTGTAAACTCACATACAAGAATTTAGACCTAAAATCTCTTAATTAAAAATTAAAACTATCAATCATTAAGCTAAAATATCTTGCACGTTATTCCGTCTCTCAACACCTGATACTAATTCAAACACCGCGGGCTCTGAGTGAGGGGATCATTTGAATGCTCTCCCTCACATCTCAACTCCTCGTCTAACTACTCCGTTAGCCAACATCTCCCACGAGGAATCTCTCTGAGCTCTCAAAAATTGATGATCATTCAAAAATTGAATTAAAATTTAGATCGGATCAAGATCGAATCGATTACATTAAGCTGAGTTATGAGCCAAAAATTTGAATCGAACTTTTTTTCGAGTCTCAGAACCGGTCAATCGACCAGAGATGAGATCAATTTATTTATTATTAAAAATATTTAAATTATATATAATATTTTTAAGTTTGTAATAATAAAATTATTTCTAAAATTAAGTGTATAGAATTATAACTTGTAATCTTTTAAAATAAATAGAATATATTTATAAGTATAAATATTATTTTTTTGAATTTTTTTTTTCATTTTATCTACTTAATTTAATTTTTTTAAAAAAATTAATAATTATTTTTATTAAATTCAAATTAAATCAAGATGAGTCAACTCTATTCGAATTCGAGCTCAAAAAAATTAAAAATATTTAATTCGAGCTAGCTCGAAATTAAAATGAATCAGCTCGAATTCAATTAAAAAATGAGCCAGCTTGAAATAGATTAAAAAATGAGTCAAACTGGCTAGCCGCTTGAAAGTACTTCCAGCCGATTCCGAGCTAGCCTTGGAACGGCTCCAAATCAGCTCCTTAACCGCCCTGTTTGCAGCCGCCGATGACTGGCAACCAGCCGACCAGCCACACATAAGCTGCCATCTTGCCTTCTCGATTCCACCATTAGCTCCCTGATATCTCAACCTCATCGTCTCACCCGCCTCCCCTCAAGCCGCCGACGAGCAAAACCTTTTCTGGTTGTGCATTCCTTCCATCCAACAATCCATCACTCTCTCTCTCTCCCTCTCTCTCTTTCAATTTACAGAAAATTATATATATATATATATATTCTCTTTTTTTTCCCCTTCTCTCTCTCACACACACTCTTTTCCTCTCTTTTTTTGGTTTACAGAGAATCCAAAAAGCCAAACAAAAAAAATTATTTATTTTATTTCTTTCTCAGCTACCTTTTCTCCTCTCTCTCTCTCTCTCTCTCTCTCTTCCGGTTTACACAGAATCCGAATTTTTTTTATTAATTTAATTTATTTCTTTCTCAGCCACCACCTCTCCTCTCCCTCCCTCTCTCTCTCTCTCTCTCTCTCAACAAAGAAAAGAATATATATATATATATATATATATATAACAAATATTATTTTTTTATAATCCTTGGTGCAATCTCATTGTTTGTGCCACCACCTCGCTTACAAATACATAAAATAAAATGCATGTGAATGTACAAAATATATATTTAGTTCTATTCATGTATTCGAAGAGCTTATGCACGTATTGTTAGACAGATAGGTTAAGGGATTTATGATCACGCTTTTGCAAAATATCACTAATATGCATCTTTTTAGATGGGTGGACATGCCTGATTTTGGTAAAAATTCCCCTAACTAAGGGAAATACTACCGAAATTTTGCGAGAATATGAAATCATAGGGAACAAAACTAAATAATTTTTTAAATTATTAAAGCTGCCCAAATTAAATTAATTGAAGAAAGAATAACACTAAATTGAACGACTGAATAAAAGAAAATTTAAATATAAAAAAATGTGTTGCAAGATGAGGTGAGAACATAACATACATGCCTAAGAGCGATATTTGAATGTTTGAACTTTTCCAAACCTTCAAGGCTCACACCTAATTCTCAATGCAAAGGGATGGATGGAATGAGGAATGTAAACTCTCTACCATCACCCCTCAATTTATAAGAGAAAAACGGAATCCTTTGGGGAGCCCACATCATTGAGAGACAAATATGTGAAGACAAAAATGGTCATCTCGCATGATGGTTGAGTTGATATGCTATTCATATCACAAAATGATGTTTTATCCTAAATTATATATTAAGAGTGTACGAGTAACTTTAAAACGCAAAATCACATGCATTAATGTACCTAAAAAAGACTTTACATTTAAGCTCAAGCATGTTAAATTGACATACATGCAGATTAATTGATAAATGAGTCTATATGCATATCAAGGTAATCTCAAGTTTAAATGATATTGGAGTGTGTGTCGATAATTAGAAGTTTTGAAGCTTAGCATGTACTTTGAGATAATTTGACATTCAAATTTAATTAATTCACTAAAAGTACGTGTAAGCAAATAAATTTGACACACATCTTGGGGTGGTTTAATAATCAGAATGTTAGATTAAGACATGCAAATGATGTAAACAAAAAGAGATAATGTGTATTATGAGACACACATACATCTGTAACTAACACCTCGTGATTTGTGTACAATTAAATAAATTATACTTATGCATCTTAAAGAAGATTAGTCTAAAACAAATGCCTCGAGAGATGTGGATGTGCTCTCAAGCAATTTGCCCATTACACGAAGAGTGTTTTAAGCCTACCTCAATTGCCTAGAAAATCATGCAAATCTTTTAGATTGTATAAAAATTAAAAAAATAGAAATTCAACTCACGGTGGCCCTAAAATATAGACTAAATATGTAAATTCACTATCTAGAGATGCTGTGTAGTTGATCTCTAGTTGGGTCCGTGGGTTGGGTCTAGGTTAACAAAATTCAATGATATTATTATAACTTTCTCAACTTGATAAAATTTCTGCGAAGCTAATTCTATCATGTGACAGTAAGGTGATTATTCTCTGAAACCCTGATGATGGCTGTGTTAAATGGAGATTTCAATTAGAGGGAGATATTTCTATCAAAATGTATTTATAATTTCAGATCAAAATGGTTTAAATCAAATATCAATTCAAATGCAAAATTTAAAATGCCATTCAATTATAAATACTTAAAAGAAATTTATTATCAAATACTAAAAGCAAAATAATTCATCCACCTTCCACAACTATTTGTCGGAGGTGATGAATCAAGAAAATTGTAGCTCACAAAGAAACCAATGACAAGTCAAGTTTACAACTATGTTCACTCTCAATCAATCTCATGCTAGTAACCGTGCCTCTGTGTAGTTTGGCGATCCACATGCGTAATCGGTTAAGACCGAGTCCTCGACGGTGGTTTGCCGCCAAATTACACCATTATATTATAGTTACAACTATAGCCCGTATATTCCCCAATGACTCTCCCTTTGAGATATGAACCATGAGTGCACCAAATAGGGCAAAAAGCCTTTTGTTAGTTAAGAAAACTTAAGATTATCTCCTTAGATAAACATCACCCTAGGTCCACAAGATCTCCTTGGACAATGCAAATTATGGCTGTTGATAATGATCCTTCGATCACATTGGGTTGACTACCTCCCCTGACTAAGTAGATTAGGGACCATAACAGCCCGAGATGACGGAACCATGAGATCTTGATTAGACATGTCACCATCCCCCCAACCATCCCCTTTAAGTTAAATAATGATGAATTTCATAAATCTAAATTCTAAAACTCCACATGCTATAATTATACACTACATATTTAACGATTCATCGACTAGCCTTAATCAAAAGTGCTCTCTAGTATTGGGAGGGGTAATTAACTATAGGAGCTTGTACTTATAGGAAATTTGGAACTAGATCTAAAATCCTTGCAAAGTGAGCGAAATCTTTAGGTAGTGCCTTATCTACAAATTCATCTGCCTGCTGAAAATTTGACCGACATTCAATCTATACTCTTAATTTCTGGTGACTCCACTGGAGATAAGTTTCTCTTTTCATCTTTGGCTAGTAAAATTTGAGTTATAGTAGAAACAGAGTATTATAAAATTAAGATATAAGGTTAATTATAAAATAAAATTTATTGAAGTTTAAAATTATTTTAATGAACATAATTCTGAAAATTTTAAGATCTTATTTCTACATAACATGTTTTTATGTTTGATCATATTTGTTCTATTGTATCTCAGCATTTTAAAATTATGGGCTATAACAATTATTGATTACTAATCCCCATCTTTCATTTATAGAGAATGGATCTCCATAACACCTCATTCACTGTGCAGTTAGGCCATAGAGCTAACATTTGTCTAACTAATGCTATCATAACACGGAGATGATGGAGCTACCATATAATTCGGTAGCATAGATTTTCCAACAATCACTGCCATGGCTACTGCTATGCTCACACAAGACAGTCATGCACAACTTGCACATCAACCTATGTAGCAGGCTAAGTCTACTAAAGCTCCTATTACAATTGAGGCTCCTCGAAAGAGGGCCTATGTATTTGAAAGGTCGGGACATACTTAGGCTCAAGCCACGAAGAGAATTATCATTGGGAAAACAATTTCAATAGTACATGCGCAAGATACTTTAATGCTAATAGAGCCTTTTGCGCTAGACTTGCACGATGCTGAAGCTTTCCCATCCAGAGGAAAATTAACAAGAAGGCAAAAAAGAAGAAGAAATATTGAGCTACGAGCTCATCAGCTTTCACTTGGGCTGTTAATTACACAACCAGCCTTACAGCCATAATCGAGTATTCCTACCCATAATAAATTTAAAATTTTGAAATGGGTGTGAAGGAATAGCTATACTGGCGTTGTTAAGTAGTCTTTTTGGGCTCAACAACAGTCAGCTACTTAAAAAAAACTTGAAACTCTTCTACCCGAGTACATAGAGTCCTAAAGATTTTCAAAGAAAAAAGGTCTTATGAAGAAGAGGTATCAAAGGCTAATTACTAGAGAAGTTGAGAATGCTCCACTATAGAAGCTACTATCAGTGCTAGTAAGAACTCAAGATCATTCTAAAGAAGCCCTGGATGGTGAACATCATGGCGTGACACCTGGACCGTATGTCTAGGAATTCACCGTTGAAAGGTCCCGAAGAAGGACAAACAAATCTAGAGGCCAAAGCCTCGAGAAGAAATAACTGTGGAGAGGAATAATGTGTGACATCTAGCTTGCATCACAACATATTTGCCAATGATTGGACTTAACAAGAATGGGTCCCAAAGAAGAAGATTATCATTAATGAGCCAATGCATAGTCAACGCCCTAGAGAATCCTCTAGGAAATTCTATCACCAAGTAGCTCCATCTGCTTAGGAGGTAGTTGACTTTGACCGTTGCCCTCCAATTGAAGAAATGTTCATGTTGCAACCTCGAGCTTGAGATCCAATAGAGACGAAGTGAGGCTACAAGAAGAAGGTGAAAATAATGATGATGAGACCATAGAAATATAAGTCATCTATATGGTAGGTGAAGGTGATTTTAAGCCTGGTACTCACTTCTATAATCAACGTCGACATACCATCTTACCCATTGCTCCTCCCAAAAGACAGAGGAAGAAGAAGAGCATTTTAAGTTCTTTCTTAGATGATGAGCGAAGAGAAGAATTAGAAAGGAAGAAGAATTCTCATTAGCCCAAGCATAAAGACATATGCAATGCCGATGAGAGAAAAAGATAAAGAGATTGCAACTTAACACAAAGATGAATGAAATGATGACACAAATGAATTTGATGATACAAATGATGCAAAAGAATGTAGCAGCAGTGTCAGCACTAGTGCCCGTTCCAATTGCTAATCTCCAGGCTATTAATGCAATACCTATAAACCCACCTATTGAGTTAGTACCTCAAACTTTAGGAACACATAGTGCTCATGATGGGAGGAATAATGTTAATTAGTTGGCATCCCAGCCAACCCCTCAAAACTTGGCCAGCATATCTGGACATGTGATAATCGCTCAATTGGAGACTATTTTGAATGAGAAGATCAAAACTGTCATTGTTGCAGAGCAGGCTGAAAAGCTAGTAAATAAAGGTCGCATGTACCCAGCAGAGTATAATCAGATGCCATACACCAAAAAGCTATTCGATGCTGAAATTTAATACTTTTGATGTTAATGGTAATCCCAGACAACACTTAACATAGTTTAAAGCGATATGTGATAATACTGGAGGAAACGATGCATTATTGTTTCACCATTTTGTCAAGTCTAACATCAACTGCTTTTGAAAGTTATGTTGAATTGCAAAATGACTCGGTCAAAACTTTTGTTGAGTTAGAAACTATGTTTATCAATCAATTCACTAGTGTAATTAAGAAAATAACTATTATTGATCCTACTTTGGAAAAGAGAATAAAGGATGAGTAGTGACCAATACGTAACTCATTGGCGCAATATGAGCATGAGGTGTGAACAACAGTTGGAGGAAGAACATGCGATCTAGTTGTTAATGAAAAATATTGATGAAAAGATGGCACCATATTTGTGCATGGCTTCCATCACTACCTTTCACGAGCTTCTCGATCGAGTAGCCAAGTTCAAGAAGTTGAATTTTTCAAAGTTTGAAATTTATTCAAATAAAATAAAAAAGAGTAAGCCTTTAGAATCAAGGAGTGAATCACACTCTACTTCTTATAACTTGAGTAGAGAAAACATGTGTAGTTATAGTGTTGATAAAAGAAAACAACCCATTTATGCTGATTAAAGGGTCAAAATTAGTCAATCCTTAGCCCAAACTTATTCTTGGAGGCAACGATAAACCTCAAAACTTCTCAAGTGGTGGAGAGCACCTGAGGCAATCAATGGGAGATATGGAAATACAACCATCTCTCAAAGAAAAGATGAACAAAAATACTCTTTTAAGAGAGAAAGCGTGGCTAAATTATTCCTTTAGGAGCTCAAAGTTGAATGGAATTACCAAAATGCAAAAGGCCAGAAGAATCAAATCAAACTGATAATCCAAATTACTGCCCATATCATCTAAATAGTTAGCCACTCAATTGAGAATTATTATGTATTCAAAGATTGGCTATAAAAATATAAAGGAGAGGTGAATTCATGTTGTTCATAGTGTATTTATTCACCCAAAGAAAGAATCTATAAGGGTGGTTATGTCCTTTCCCATGCCCCCAAAGAAAAATAAAGCAAAATAAAAGACAATTGAAAATGAATAGTGGGAGACAACGATCTCTAAAAAAATAATCAATATGTTGAAATAATTAGAAGTTGTCCCTAGTGTCAAGTGGAAGGCATTTCTTGAACCAATACTTGAATTAAAAGATGCATCAAAACTAAACACCTCAACTTCTTAGAAATATTTCAAGAAGGCTAGCATGTTGTAGTGTGAGAAACAACATATTCAAGGTGGACCAAGTACATCTAAGAAATAGGCACAATAAAAGAACTTTAGGAAGAAGACTACAACATAAAAGATTATTAATAATTTGGAAGAAAATCCATAACCGGCAAGACAACCTATCAAGTTTGTTGCTTCATGTCGAGACTCTAAATCACTGATATAAGTAGAGGAGAAGATGATATTGAAGAATTATTGCCTAAAGAGGCATGTCGGCTTATCTCGGTGATGTTAGATGCCTTTCTACGAAGCTATTGCTCAAGTGATAAAGGGAACCAGATAGTTTCATTAAATATAATATGTTTGGGTAAACTAAAAAAATTTATCGCATCAAGAAGAAGAAGAATTCTCAAAAGGGTAATCTTTGAAGCCTGACTATGGTGAGACAAGCAAATGAAAGCTCAGAAGAAGACTGTTGACCTCACTTTTAGAGTAAGGATTCAATCTTCCCATCAAAGACATAGGAGTATCTAGACACTAAGAGCCCCTTAGTTCTAAGACACTTCTAGTGATTATGTGAACATTTAACCTAAGCCTAAAGACTTAGAAGGGTTAATCATAAGTTTAGGATATGCCTTAGGACTTAGGGAAACTCACCTACCCTATAACCTAACCAATACATGCTTACCTCTTTAGCCTAATCCAAACCTCAAATTAAATTTGTCTAAACTCAATCTAATCAAATCCATATAACTGAATTCCAAATCAAACCAAAATCAAATCAATTTAATCAAATCCATACCTAAGCCCATGACTTAACTCTATGGACTTAACTAAATTATCCTTCAATCAAATCAAATTCAATTGATTTTCTCATAAATCAATTCAATCCTCCAATTAAATCAAATCCATGATCAAATCCAAATCCTCAAATCAAATCAATTCAATCAAATCCATACCTAAGCCCATGACTTAATCCAATGGACTTAGTCAAATCTTTTTCATTCTGAATTCTAAGATTTTCTCATGAATCAATTCAATCTTTCAATCACCATTCTAAACCAAAATCTATATATAATTAAGCCATGCCAAACCAAAGTCAAATCAATCCAACCAAGTTAACCCATATGACCCAAAATACTCAAATGAGCCAAAATCCATTTGAACCCAAATCAATTACAATCAAAATCTCAAATCAATTCCAAATCATATATTAAACTCAACTCAACTCAATTCAACTCAAAATCAAGCCAATTAACCCATTTAGGCTCACTTGACCCAAAGTGTCCTAAATGACCTATTTGAGCCAAACTTCAATCCAACTCAAATTGGATTGAGTCAAACCATCCAAAACCTTCTGTGATGATTGTTGATCATCCTTGATTGATCAATTGCCAATTAGGTTAAACCAAGTCAACTTAGTCATTTGACCAAGTCAACCCACTTAACCTACAAAAATCAAACTAGCCAATTCTCAACTAAGCCAAATAAATTGAAATCAATAATTCACACCAACTTAAAATCAACCCTTAAATATAACTTGACTATCAATTGAGCCAAACCTAGCCTAATTGGCCACTTTGACCCAAGTTGACACAACTTGACCTAAAATACCAAATTAGGTCAAATCAACATATAATCCAAATCAATTGCAACCAATAGCTTAAGTTCATTCCAAATTGATTATTGAACTTGACCAAAGATTGGTTAAACCCAATTTGACCAATTGAACCCAATTGACCTATTTAGCCCAAATTGACCTAAAGAGTCAATTGGGCCTAAATCATACTAAAATCTAAATTGATTCTAACCAAAGCCTACAATCATCTTCAATTAACCAATTGAACATGAATCAATGCCTAACCCAAGCTAATTTGGCCAATTTGGTCAAATTGGTCAACTTGACCCATTTGACCCAAATGAACTCAAATGAGCCAAATCTAAATCTAAGTCAAATTGAACCAAACCATTTGCACCAAAATATTCCAAATACTCATTTGAACTTGACCCAAGCCTTAGTTTGACCAAATTTGACCAATTGGTCAACTTGACCCAGCTTATCCCAATTTGACCTTCATGGGTCAAATTGAGTCAAACCTAACTTGATTTGGCTCAAAGTCTAATGGGTCAAGGCCACCACATAGGACAAATTCCCCATTTGAATGATCAAATCCACTCCCTATCCACTTGGAATCCTCTAAACCTCTGCTTAGGCAAGGAGGACACTAGCTCACTTGACCCAAAGGTGATTGGGTCGGGTTTGAGCCAAGTAGAGGTGAATTCACCCCTCCATGCCGATTGGAACATTTGGCAACCAAAGGATACCCACTCTCTTCCTAGATAGCCACTCCTCCTCACTTGGCCAACCAAACCAGCCACTTGATGATTCCTCACACCCACCCACCGTGGTGGTCGGACGACGCAAAATGCCAAACAGATCAAGGCCATCTGATCTAAGGGATGAGGGGGGTATACCCCCTTATTTCGATCCAAACTAAGCAATTTGACTCTCAATGAGCCATAGCAGCCAAAGATGAACTCCCCAGAGCCTTTTTCAAGTTCCTAGAGCCTTCCCATCGTCGGTGATGATAAAACCAATCTCTCCCAAAATAGGACAACGCTCTACTATGTCCAACTCCACCAAATCCCAACTAATCTCAAATTAACTTCACCTACACATTCACCAAGCTTCGATGAGGTGAAAAAATCTTTCTTGAGCTCTCCAACCACCGGAAGTACCTCTTAGACCAACTCTAGTGAGGTTCACGATGGTTCTTGGTCCATATAACTGAGGCATCACACCATCTTCTCAACAAGGCTTCTCCTTGTCAAGGCAAAGCTACCTCGGTCGGCCACCGGTCTTGAGCTCAGGCAAGATACTATTCAATTAAATCAAGATTTCTCAATTTTTTTAGGCCTTTTCGAAGGAAATGTGAATGTCATGTGAATCTAACCATAGGATCCATGTAGATCACATCTCTGAAGGTGTGGAATCAATCCGAGCTTCGACGAGCTTGAATTAGGTGGAGGAAGGTGGAGATTTTAGTCTCTCATCGTGAGAGAGGATAGATCATCCGACATCCATTTCACATGATTGGAACGGATGGCGGTGATCATGCGATTAGTTTTAATCTAATTTAATCTTTAGGAACCACGAGAAGTGTCCATCTAAGATCAACGGCAAGGATGAAAGCACGGCCCTAGCCACATCGGTCGACTCGACGCGTGTTTAAATAACTAATCCCCTGGTGCCAAATCAACGCTCCGTGTGGAGATGATGGGATTAGACTTAATTATGGCTTAAGTAATCCATTTAAAGGCTGAAACTTTGGAAAATTATAACAAATTATAGAAAAATTAGAAAAACATAAATAAATACTCAATTTAAAGGTAATTCAAAAAAGAATTAATTAAAATTATTTTCATTTGGTTTTGAATAGTAATTAAGGCTTACTTAGGGTTTAATTCTAAACTTAATTAACTTAATTATGCCCTAATTGCTTGGGCAAATGATTCCAAACTCTGTGTGTCCATTTAATGGGATGACCTCTATCTCTTATGAATTTCTTGGATTTTATTGCCTAGTAAATAGGGGAAATCAATGATTCAAACCTTAATTACCTCCTTTAATTAATTAAATGATTAATTAACATTCAAAACATCAAGAATTAATTAATTAAGGCTTCTTAAGCACTATTTAATAGTAAATGGATGGGGGAGGGGATTCAAACCTCTTTCCTAATCTCTTTCCTAAATTCATTTCATTTTAAAAGGATTAATTAAGGTGGAAATTAATTAAATGCTTAATTGATTAATTAAGTGGACAAATTAAATCAAATTAAATCAATTTAAAATGCAAATAATATCAAGTAATTAACAATGAAATTAAGGGTTCCTCTTTATGTGTTTAATAATATAAATACCCTTAAGGAAATTATGATTAATCCATAAGTGTGAAAAATCATAAGAGTACTTAATTAGAGTCTTTGACTTAATTAATTCTTAATTATGAGCCAATTGCATTAGGTCCTTAGGAGCATTGCAATTTTACTTTCTCACTTGTTCATATCATTTGTGGCTCATAATTAAATGGTTAATTAAATTAAAAAAGCATAGGTGTTGGCCTCACTTTTGGAGTGAGCTTTCAACTTCTTCATTTTAAGTATAAAGACTCCTCTAAACAATAAGAGTTCTTAGTATTAAGATACTTCTAGTGATTAGGTGAACACTTAACCTATCCCTAGAGACTTAGAAGAGTTAGCCATAGGATTAGGTTATGCCTTAGAGGTATTAGGAAAACTTGCCTACACTATAGCTTCAACCAAATCCTTACTTCCTTCTTTCAAGTCAAACTCCAAATTCAAATCAACTTATAATTCCAATAAACTTCAAATTCAAATCAACTTCAAATTTAAATCAACTTCAAATTCAAATCAACTTCAAATTCAAATCAATTTCAACTCAATTGATTTTCTCAAATCTTAAATCAAATCAAAATCTTTCCTAGGCCATTTTGATTTCATCTTATGTACTTAGCTCAAATCAAATTCAAATCACTCAAAATTTAAAAGATTTTCTCATAACCCATTTATATTCTCATTTATATTCATAAATATAAATGAAATATAAATTCAAATAATCAAAACTAAATTCAAAACCCAAGTCTAAATCCAACTTAAATCCAACCTATACCCTTTCAAGTCAAATTCTTGAACTTAACCAAATCATGCTCAAATCAATCCAAACCTCTTGGATGTTCTCTTCAAACAATGATTCCTTCAATCACATACCCAAATATAAACATAAACTTCAATCATCAAACTAAAATCAAACTAACCCAAGTCAAACCCATATTCACCCTTTTGACTTGAAATTGTTAAATAAATCAAAATCCATTTGACTCCAAATCTCTTGCAATTGGATTTATATTTCAATCATAATTCCATATGTGAGTTCAACCACACTTGAATCAACGCCTCAATCAAGCCAATTGACCCACTTAGGCTCACTTGATCCAAAGGGACATAAATAACCTTTTTGAGCTAAATTCTAATCCAGCCCAAATTGGATCAAACTAAGTCCATTTAAGCCTCACATTATGAGCAAAAATCATCATAGGATGATCAATCACTCAAATTGGTCAAACCAAGTCAAACCTAGCTTTTGACCAAGTCAACATTAGCCCAAATGAAACTCAAACTAGCCAAAATCCACTATATGACAAATTGATTGAAATCATTGATCTAGACCAATTCATAACCAATGATTGAACTTGACCAAGCCATCAATTGAGGCAAACCAAGCCCAATTGGCCACTTAGCCCAAGTTGACTCAAGTTGACCTAAAAAGTCATAATGGGTCAAATCTTGATCTAAGTCAGATTGATTGCAACAAATGGATGGGGGAGGGGATTCAGACCTCTTTCCTAAATTCATTTCATTTTAAAAGAATTAATTAAGGTAGAAATTAATTAAATGCTTAATTGATTAATTAAGTGGGCAAATTAAATCAATTTAAAATGCAAATCATATCAAGTAATTAATAATGAAATTAAGGATTCCTCTTTATGTGTTTAATAATATAAACACCCTTAAGGAAATTATGATTAATCCATAAGTGTGGAAAAATCATAAGAGTACTTGACTCTGGATTCTCAGTTTTCCTCAACCTGAGCCAAAGAAAAAATCCCACTTGGCCAATTCACTCAATTTCCCACAGAAGTTCAATCAACTCCCCCCACACCTTCACTAGAGCCAATCGAGCTTAAGCCCACCTTTTCCCAAGCTCTCCAACCACTATAGAGGTGATTTCAATCAACTCCGATGAGCTTTCCAATGAGGCTTGGTCTACAGAGCACCTGGAGGAGAGGCAACTTGACAAAATGTCAGCAGGGCTTCGTCTCTATTAGACGAAGCTACCTTGGTTGAATTCACTGTCGGTCATGATCTCCAGCGAGGTATGTACCTCAAACCATAGATTTAGGAAAATTCTTCAATCTTTGTGAAAGAAATCTGCACCTCATCAAATTCTAGCCGTTGGATGTTCTTCTCTACACCTCTTGAAGGTGTGGGGTAAATCCTAGCCTAATCTGAGCTTAGGTGAGCTCGGATCAAGCTGGAGGACGAACAACCCCCGTCTCCCACAACTTAGGCAGGGATGAATCATGAGCCATCCATCCCGCATATTTTGGATGGATAGCCCTGATTAAATCACACTTAGGTCTCTATTTAAAATCTTAGAGCCACGAGATTAATCTTGATCGTCTGATCCTTGATCTGGACTTAATTGTGTGGAAAAATATGTCTGCCGACCGAGTGGTGTAATTATGTGACAACTTAAATAACCAATCCCATCGTGCCACATGGAAAGCACGTCATGTCAACAGTCCACATGGTGCTGACGGGATTAGTTAATTAATTAGGCTATTTTAATTATCCACTAATCACAAGAACTTCATAAGATCACAATTAAATGTAGAAAAATTCAAAAAATATAAATGAGGGCTCATTTTAAAGGTATTTCAGAGGGGAATCCAATAAAATTATTTATAATTGATTTTAAATAGTGAATTTTCCTTAATTAGGGTCTAATTAAAAATTTAATCACCTTAATTACTCCCTAACTACTTAATTAATTAATTCTAAATTTCTCAGATATATTTAGTGGGATGACTTCTACCTCCCTTAATTTTCTTGGAATTTATCGATGAGTTAGTTAGGCAAATTAAATAATGAACCCCTAATTACCCCGTTAATGTCATTAAGAGTAATTAAGCATATGAATAGTGATTTAATCCCTTAATTGAGATAACTAAACATTATTTAAGTAAGGAGGAGGTTTATGGAATGGGTTTGGGATATTTTCCCTAAGTTATCTCCTAAGTCCCCTTTCTTCCTTAATCCAAACATAGTTAAGGATTAATCCACTAATGATCTACTTAATTAGTCTAATAAAACTTTAAAAAATAATCTAGATTTAAACAATCTCTTGTTGGGTAGATCCTTAGGTGTTTAAAAGCCTAAGGTAAGTTTGAGAAAATCCTGTCCAACTCACATGTGTGATAAGGTTATGAAAGTACTTAATTAAACCCTTTAGCTTAATTAATCAATAATTATGAGCCAATTGCATTACATTTATTTATTTCTTAGTGCATTGTAAAATTCCATGGTTGCATATCATATGTTGGCTCATAATTTTTTGGTTAATTATGTTAAAGTGGTGTAGGTAAGGGGTAATTAATGAGTTTAATTCACACATTAACCTAAACAAAATATAAAATCAATCTAATTGTTCTAAAATTAAACTGAACCAATTCATGCATGGGGAAAAATGGGTTAGGACCAGAAAACTCTTTTCACATTTTCTAAGTCAAATCAAATTCAAAAAAAAAATCTCTTTAAAGAATTTTGATTCACTTCAAATGATCTTATTTTATAGGATTATCTTTAGGAATTAATTAGGGTGAATGAAGTCATATGCTTACATCACTTCATTTCTTTCTAAGCATGCTAAATGTTGTTTTCCATATGAAATCATGCATTCATTTCTTTTGAAAAATCAATTAAATAAAATGTTTCCTTTCTGTTAAATTGCATGTTTTGGCTAACGTAAGAATATGAGTGGCTATTATCACTATTAAACCAAAAAATATTTTCAAAACCTATAAATTAAAGATTATAAAATGAAGTGGTGCTACTTATAAGTACTTCTAAGCTTGCATATGATTATAGCATAAGATGTATTTTGTGTTGTTTTTCTTCTCTTCTCTTAACATGAACTTGTATAGGATTTGCAAAGTGTATAGTTCATTTGAAAAGAACATAACATTTGCTTAAATCTATTCCTATGCATCTTTATGTTGTGACTTAAGAAGGATCCTCACATTTACACATATAAATCATACAACCAAATCATACATAAATCTTTTGCATGATTCTTCATCCATTTATTTCTTTTTGTACATTTTTATGTATTTAAGAAAAGTGGTATAAGACATCCCAAGTTGAGGTTTTAAGTAGCCCCAAGTAGGTCTTGTACCTTACACCCCTGGTGTAGAAAATAATGGCACCGTAGTCACTTATGTCATTTATACATGTGAATTTGCATTATGTTCATGGACAAATAATCCCTCTTTTTGTACATAATAAAAACATGCATTCATGGAATATCCAAATTTTCTTAAGCAACATCTCTTTGCATTCATCAATAAGGTGTGCTAACATTTGCATTGCATGTATAGGCATGCTTAGGATTATGCATATGCAATGGTATACATGTTGGAAAGAAATAAATGATTGTGTGTTATGTGATAGTAATTCACCTTAACTAATTCTAAGAGGCCTTTCTTATTGAATATGTTTATTTAGAAAAAAAAAATCTAAATTTAGGGTTAATTAAAACACATAATAAAATATTTGCTAAAGAAAAATCATTAATG
Organism: Cymbidium sinense; assembly: GCA_021442155.1. Taxonomy (NCBI): domain Eukaryota; kingdom Viridiplantae; phylum Streptophyta; class Magnoliopsida; order Asparagales; family Orchidaceae; genus Cymbidium; species Cymbidium sinense. The sequence goes on along the minus strand of CM038218.1, from coordinate 171,437,056 downwards.
AATCTACCTTAAAAATTACTTAAGGTAGTGATGAAAGAGAAGTTCTCTTCTCTTTTCTTCTCTTTACAACATTTAATAACTAAGTGTAGGTTCATTCAAACCAAATCAAATCTTCAAATAAAATTGACAAATCAACTAAATCACTTAAAATGAAACCACCCTCTAAGTTGAGTCCTTCACACTTAGAAAATTCCAACCTTAAAGCCTAGCTAAGACATTCCACACAAGCCTTAAATGGCACACATATTAGGCTAACTCACCATTTTTAGCTCTATATTAGGGCGGTCCATGGTTTGATGTCTGATTTTATTTTGTGATGTAATATTTTTGATATTTGTTGGGTGCATATGCATAATGGATGATATCGATCTTAGTCTAATCATGATATGAGGATTATGCTTAAGGGGCGCCGTAATAAAAATATAAATACTTTTGTTGTGTAGGTTTCTTATACCCCTAAGCATGATCCAAACTAGGACAGGTGGACTTGGTTACCCATATGTGGGGTGCTAAGTCCAAATTATTCCTATAATTGCTTGAGATTGTGTGGTATGTTTAGCTAATCTCTATTTTATAGGTTTAGTTAGATTTATCTTACCCATTTTGATGTAATTTTGTAATTAAGATTTGGAATGAATGTTATGGGGGATTAAGGTGAACATTGGTCATAAGATCATGCCTTATGTACCATGTGAAGCCTCGGAGCAAATTACATCCCAAGTCAAATAAAAAAGAAGAAAGAGATGAAGAAAGAAAGAAAGAAAGAAATGAAGAAAAGAAAGAAATGAAGAAATGAAGAAATGAAGAATGAAGACCCCCATAACATGAATTCCTTTTTGATTGTAATTATTCATTTGTAACCCGTGTTGTATAAGGGTAGAGCTTGGCTATTTTCTTCGAAAGGGTGGAGTCCACCATCGCCTCTTATTCTTTTATGCTAGCTTTATAAAATTATTTGATATTTGTTTAGCTCATGCATTAAAAATGGTATGATTTTTCTAGTTTCTTAATTACTTGATAGTTGTTGAATGGCATAGATGCGATTAGACTCTCAAAAAAATAAATTTTCTATGCAATTAATCAACTCAAAATTAAATTAAATAACTCACAACCTCACCTAAAAAAGCCTAGGACATAAATCAAGATAATAAAATATTTATCAACCCCTTAGCTGGATGTTGTATGTCTCACATCATGCATAAAAATCATATTGCTTCACTCTTGCTAATGGAGGGCTTCCACCTTTTCCAGAGAAAATGGCTTGACCTTTGAGAAACATGGCAAAAACACACCTCATTCTTTCTGATTTTGGCTAATAAGCAATCTTCTCATGCATTAGGCATATGTAATCCCATAGCCCATGTCAAATAAAAATGTCCAAAAATTAAAATTAAACTTAACAAAATTTGCTTTAGATTAAGTCATTTAGTCATTTAATTTAACATTCGAAGGCCCATTGTCCTTAGGAGTCCTTATTAGGTGATCAGGGCCATTGTAGGATGGTGACTTTTGTTGCTCGAGATAGCACATCATTCCTCAATGTTGTACCCGATCACCCTAATGAGTACATATGTGGAACTACGTGGTGTCCTAACAACAATAAAATTTTTTAATTTTCAAATTCCCAAAAGTTTGAGAAATAAAAAATAAACACCATAATAAGGAAGGGTAAGTAATTTGATTAATAATCCAACCTAATTAACTCATAAAATCTACTAATTATCTTTATTTAAACCAATCAAGATCACTAACTTGAGAATAATATTAAAACAACAAATGAAAATCTCTCCTCTTTGAAGTTAATCTAAATCAAAATCAAATAAATAAGAAGCTTTGGTTTTTATTAAATGATTTTATTTAATGTGATTGTCCTTAAGAATTGATTTAGTTGAATGAACCATGTGTTTATGTTTAGTTATTCCTTTTCAATGACTTTAAATATTGTATGCATATGGTTTCATGAATTCATGTTTTCAAATCTCAATGAATCAAAAAAATTTTATTTATGTAAGCTTTCATTTGCTAACTTAATTTTATTATATGTGTGGCTATTATCACTAATAAATTTAAATCTATTTTCCAAAGTTTATGAATTGATAATAATATGTGGAATGATGATAGTTATGAATACATATAGGATTTGCATGTGTTTATAGCTTAAATATGTGAAATGAAGCTTTCTTTCCTATGTTTATATATAGATTTACATAGATTTGAATGTTAATAAGTATATAGTTTGGACATCCCGGGAATTCGAGGCTTTAAGTAGCCCCAAGGAGATCAATGTGATTACCTCACTTTCTGGTTAACAATGACACATACTTATTTGATTTCATTTCTTTGTATTTTTGTATTATAATTTAGATGTAACTTTAATTCACATACATAAATAATTCAACTAAATAAAAAATATAATTTTGCATGATTTTCTATTTTTACAGTTATTTATACATTCATATATATTTAAATAGCAAGTGTTTAGTCTAAACATCTAAAAATATGAGGCTTTAAGTAGCCCTAAGGAGGTCATTTGATTACCTCACTTTCCTGGTTAACATTGACACACACTTGCTTACATATTTTATACATGTGTATGTGTGCTTAATTAAAAGATGAAAATCCCTTTTTGTTATTAAAAATACATTCATCCATAATCATCTAAGTCATTAGCGTACATTACATGTAAGTTAATGCTCCCTTTCTTATGATTCATATATAGATTTACATAAGTTTGAATGTTAATAAGTATATAGTCTAGACATCCCGAGAATATGAGGCTTTAAGTATCCCCAAGGAGGTCATTTAATTATCTCACTTTTCTGGTTAACAATGACACATACCTATTTGATTTCATCCTTATGTGTTTTACTATCAAAATTTGGATAGAGCTTTAACCTACATGTATAAATAATTCAATTAACTAAAAATATAAATTCCAAACATATGCATTCATCACCATTTAAGTGTACCAAAAATACATGGTATGTATAGATATGCTAAGTGTTAAAGTCATATGCATGTTACATGTGATGGAAATGAATGATTTGATATATATCATGTGATAGTAATCCAATTATATTAATCCTAAGATGCCTTTCACATTGAATAGGATTATTTAAAGTTGACCTAAACTTAGGATTAATAAAAATATTTAATAAGTCATTCACTAAAGAAAACTAAATCATAAAAATGTGCTTTAGAAAGTGACTTAAGGTAGGGATGAAGGAGGTTAATCCTCTTTCCCCTTTTTATAACACTTAGATGCTAAGTGTAAATCATATAGAACAAATCAAAACATGAATTAAAATTTATAAATTAATTAAACAACTTGAAATAAAATCAACCTTTATGTTAAATTAAATCCTTCCATACTTAAAAAATCATAACTTTAATGCTTAGTTAAGACATACTACATAAAGCCTTAGCACACACATTAGAATTAAGCCACCACTTCTAGTCCTAAGTTAAGCCGGTGTATGTTTTGTTTTGTGATATAATATTTTAGGTTTGATGTTAGGGTGTATGCCTCGTTGACTGAATGTTAGGCCACTCTTAGCCTAATCATGTCTTATGCAGGGGGTTATGCTTAAGCGATTGCTCAAAAATAAATATAAATGCTCATTTTGCAAGTTGCTTAAACCCATAAGCATAATCTAAGTTAGGATAAATGGGCTTGGTTACCCATGTACATGGTGCTAAGTCCAAATTATATAATATAACTGCTTAGGATTGTATGTATGTTTAACTAACCTATATTTTGCAAGTGTAGTTAGATTTACTTTTTCCCTATGAAATTTAATTTTGTAATAGAATTATGATTAGTGCTATGGGGGATTAAGATAAGCAGTGGCTAGAAGGCTTTGTCCTGAGGTGCCCTATGATGCCTATGAAGTAAATACAACCAAATCAAAGAAGGAGCATAATCAAATTAAAATGAAAGACATGAAGATAGAAGAATAAAGAAGCGAATACCCCCATAGCATGTATTCATTCTAATTTGTAAACTTATTTTTTCATATTTCGGGTTGTATAAAGGTAGAGCTCGGCTACTAACCTTTTCTTTTTGAGGTGCATGGTGGAACCCGATTGCACCAGCCTTTACTCTTTCAAGATTTATTAATAAATTATTTGATGTTTTGTTTAGGTTGCACATTAGGATTGCCTCCTTTTCATAGTTTCTTAATGTTTGATGCTTTAATGTGTGGTTGAAATGCGCTTAGGATAAAATAAATTTTCTACCCAACTACAACTCATAACTAAAGCTTTAAACAACTCACAACCTTATCATAAAGCCTAGCTTATAATCAAGATAATTAAAAGATTTAGCAACCCCTTAGCTATATGTTGTATGTCTCACATCATGCATGCATCTTCTACCACTTTGCTAAAAATGAGGGCCTCCATCCTTACACTACAGGGACCGCTTGATTTATGAGAGCAACCCCTCTGGATGAAGCTTCACCCTCTCTCTTTTGATTTAGCCAACAATCAATTTTTATCATGCATTTAGGCAGAAAGAAATTCCAAGCCTTTGTCTAAAATACTATGTCAAAATAAAATTAAATTTGAAAAGATTTTGCATTTGTAGACTAATTCATATACTCATACCACTCATGCTCTAGTCTCTTAGGGAGTGGGTTTAGGACTTTAGTCTCTTTCTAATTAAATAACTACCCTAGCTATCTTGTAATTCATAATACTGGACTACATGATTTTGAATCATAGGAGGTGTTAGCTGGCGGCCACTCTAGACAGTTATAAGTCCAGAAGTTAGATGATTTATCCTCTCCTGTGGAGGTGAACTCTTATGTCCACATGTCACTTAGATTTAGGCATACTTTAGCTTGTGCTAAAGCTCACTAGATTTAAGGTCTGAGGTAGCTATTTCCTTTGGGCCATAAGCATAAATCCTCACCTCTTAGGCATTTTCATAACCTCGTGTTGGTGGATTATAAGCCCTAGCAATCTAAGAAATTTAACTCAAATAAATAAATCTCTTCACTTTTAAACATATAAAGCCCCACTATAGGATATATTGGAATGCTCACTAGGTTTCTAGTATCATAAGCATTTTCTACTTTCTCCCTTTGGCTTCCAAAAATAAGTTTTCTCCTTGAACAATCCCACTTGATTTTTCAAACATAACCAATTATTTGATAGTCTAACCTTGAAATCTTGGAGATAATAATTATCTACTTTAATTGAGAGTATTCTTAGGGAATTTCATTTTCTAAGATGTAATTAACTATGGAGGCTTGCCTCCATGGGAAACTTAAGAATCTGACTTAATATAAACCATGCTTTATTTTTCCATGTAAAGTAGGGAAAAAATCTCTAGTATATTTGAAGACCCATCATGCCTTAGGAGTCTTTATTAAGTGATTAGTCCATCATAGGGTGATGCCTCTATTTTTTGAGATAGTAAATCATACCCTAATGTTCCACCCAATCACTTCAATAAGTACCCCCTACGATCTGCGTGGTGTCCACCCCACATCTAAAAATAAATACCACAAAGACTTATGCATTCTTGATTAGGATGATTCAGAATCTTCAATGAATCTCATGGAGCATATAAAATTAGGTAGTGATTCAAAATATTTAGAGATAAATGGTGACTTGTGAAGGTGATACTTCTTTAGAAGAATCTGAGCCAGATAGAGCAGTACAAGTGCAACTAAGAAATGACAAGACATTACAGCTGCCACTAAGGAAAGGCCCACTAAATAGAGATATAGTGTTTATTTTTAAATGTATATGAGGGACAACACGTAGACCTAGAGGGTACTCATTGAAGTGATTGGGTATGACATTGAGTTATGATGTACTATCTCAAAAGATAGAGACATCACCCTTCAGTAGACCTAATCACCTAATAAGGACTTCTAAGGCATGATGGATCTTCAAATATACTAGAGATTTTTCACATGGATGAATAAAGTAGGGTTTATATTAAATCGGGTTCTAAAGTTTCCTATGGGGGCAAGCCTCCATAATTAATTACATCCTAAGGAATGTGAATTCTTTAGAAAAACTCTCGATTAAAGTAGAAAATTATTATCTTAAAAGATTTCAAGGTTAAAACTATCAATAAATTGGCTATGTTTAGAAAACTAATTGGGATAGATCGAAAGGAGAGACTTATTTTGGAAGGCAAAGGAGATGAGTAGGGAAGCTTATGATACTAGGAAAACATAGTGAGCATTCTAATTTATCCTATGGTTAGGCTTTATATGTTTAAAATTGAAGAGAATTATTCATTTGAGTTGAATGTTTATTAGATTGCTATGTTTATAATCCACCAACACAAGGTTGTGGAGATGCCTAAGAGGTGAGGATTTATGCTTGCAGCCCAAAGAAAATATCAACCTTAGATCCTAAATCTAGGGAGCTTTAGCAAGATCTAAAGCATGACCTAAATCTAAGCAGAAATGGGCATAAGGTTTACCTCCTCATGAGAGAGTAAACCACTCGACTGCTAGACTTATAACCGCTTGGAGTGGTAGCCAGCTAACTCCTCCTATGCTTTAAAACTATGTAGAAGTCATATGATTTTGCAAGATAGTTGAGTTGTTATTATTTAAAAGAAACTAAAGTCCTTAAACCCATTCCCTAAGAGATAAGAGCATGAGTGGTATGAGTAATGACTTAGTCTAATGCAAATCTTTTTAATTTTTATTTAATTTTTGACACTTTATTTTGACAAAGGCCATAGGATTTCTTATGCTTAAATGCATGTTGAAATGAGTTATGGGATAAATCAAAAGAGAAGAGGGTGAAGCTTTGTCGGTAGGAGTTTCTCCACAGGTCAAGCAGTTTCCAGATGTGTAAGGAAGGAGGCCCTCATTTTGCAAAAGTGATATAATATAATATGCATGGTGTGAGACATACAATATTTAGATAAGGGGTTATTGCTAAATCTTTTAATTATTTTGATTTAACACCTAGGATTTATATGAGATTATGAGTTATTTAGAAATTTAATTATGAGTCATAATTGGGGTAGAAAAATTAATTTTTTCCTAAGAGCCTAATCATATCCAGGCCATACAACAAACATCATTCATGAAGAAACTATAAAAATGCATGCCATTTCTATTGCTCAATTTAAACGAAACATCAATCAATTTTATAAATCAAATATAAAGGAATAAGAGACCGGTGTGGTCAAGTATCTTCAAACAACCCGAAAAGAGAAATGGGTAGCCACCTTATATAACCCAGAATATGAAAGAATAATTACAATTTATAAATAATAAATATTATGGGGGGTCTTTAAGTCTTCATTATTCATTTTTCATTCATTTCTTCCATCTTTTATTCTTTGATTTGGTAGGCTTCAAGGCATCACATGGCACTCAGACTAAGCCTTCTAACCAATGTTCATCCTTATCCCCCATAACATTAATCCTAATTCATAATGCAAAATTACATTAAAATAGAAAAGTAAATCTAACTACACCTACAAAACAAGTGTTAGCTAAACACACCATACAACCCAAGCAGTTATATGAATAATTTGGACTTAACACCCTGCACATGGGTAACCAAACCCACCTTTCTTAATTTGGATTATGCTTAGGGTTAAGCAGCCTACAAAAGAGAGCATTTATATTTATTTTAAGCACCCCTTAAGCACAATCCCCTGTAGAAAATAATATTAGGCTAGTCACAACCTAACATTAGTCTACGAAATATACACCCTAACATCCAATCCAAAATAATACATCACAAAATAAAGCATAAATCACACTATGCATGCCAGATATAAAGCTAGAAATAGTAACTTAATTCTAATGTGTGTATATTAAGGCTTGTGGTATGCCTTAACTAAGCTTTGATATGATTTTCTAAGTATGAAGGATTTAATTATAAGAGATTAGTTTTACTTTAAGTGGTTTAATCACCCTCCCAGAATTGTCTAAACCGGTCAAACTCTTAATTTATTTGAGAATTGTACTTAGTATTTTCTTTTGTTTCAATTGACTTACACCTAACAACTAAATATTATAAAGAGAGGAAAAAAGAGGATTACTCTCTTTCATCCCTACCTTAAGTCACATCTAAAGCATATTAATTAATCAATTCTCTTTAGTGAATGACTTATTATATATTTTGAATTAATCCTAAGTTTAGGTTCACTTTAAATAATCATATTCAATATGAAAGGCATCTCAAGATTAATTTGATTGAATTACTATCACATGACACATGTTCACCATTCCTTTCCATCACATATAGTAGGCACATGATTAAATCTAAGTATACTTACACATATAATATGCTTCTTTTATCACACTTCAAATGAAAGATGATAAATATATTTTGTAGAAAAAGGGATCCTCACTCATTAGCTAAATGCACATTTAAGTGTATACAAATTTTAAGCGAGTACTTTGCCATTGTCAAACCAGGGAAGTGAGGTAAAGACCTCCTTGGGGCTACTTATAGCCTTGTGTCCCCAAAATATCCAGACTAGATATACCCACTATTCTTGAATACACATGAATGTACAAATGATTACAAGAATGGAAAATAATGAAAAGTTATCTTTGAAACATTTATGCATATGGAATAAAGTTGAAAAATGAGATTTTCATCCATTAGCTAAATGTTCATGCAAATATATAGAAGTTTTAAGCAAGTACTTCGTAATTGTTATTTAGGGGAGTGAGGTAAAGACCTTCTTAGGGCTACTTAAAGTCTTGCATCCTCGGAATATCCAGACTAGATATATCCACTATTCTTGAATACACATGAATATACAAATGACTACAAGAATGGAAAATCATGAAAAAGTTGTATTTCTTTAAAAGGTTTATGCATATGGAATAAAATCTTATCTAAATTCAAGCATTGAAGCATGTAAGAATGAAATCAAATGTAGTACATGCCATTGTTAAACCAGGGAAGTGAGGTGATCAAATGACCTCCTTGGGGCTAACTAAAGCCTCATATTCCCAGGATATCTAGGCTATATTCCCATTAACATTCTTACTTACATAAATCAATACATGAATGAAAGAAAAGAAACTTCACTTCATACACTTAAGCTATAATCACATACATCCCCTATATATATATTTATAACTAGCATTTATAGCATATGCAATCATTCATTTATAAGCTTTGGAAAATAGATTTGATTTAATAGTGATAATAGTCACATATATATTAATTTAAATCAACACATGCAAGCTTGATATTAAGGAAATCATTTAATTTAATTAATTTTGTAAAAGATGAATGCATGAATCAAGTGACTTACAACATTTAGTATGATTGGAGAGGAACAAATAAACACAAACATGTAATGATCATTCAATTAAATTAGCTCTTAAGGACAATCATATCAAATAAAACTACTTAAAGCAAACTAAAATTTTTTTTATCACTTTTATTTTCATATTTAATTTGATTTAAGTAAAGAGAGAAAGAGGTTTGCTAATCCTAATCACATTCCCATATGTGTGAGTTAATTTGATTTAATGAGAGGTAATTAGGTCAATTTTAGGGATTAATTAGGTTAAAGTATGAATTAAATTAATTAATTAACCCTTACTCTATGTTACCTTAAGGTAATTAATCAAATGATTATGAGCCAATGAAATATGCAAATTAATTGAAAAGTAAAATAGCAATGGTCGTATGAAATGGAAGGGGTCTAATGCAATTGACTCACAATTAATGGTTAATTAGGCTTAAGGAACTTATTTAATTACTTTTATAATTTTCCACACATATAGGTAAATCATAATTTAATTAAATCTCTTTAGGCTATTAAACACCTAAAGATCTACCCTTGTATAGATTAAGGAGAAATAGATCCAATTAATTAGTTAACTTCTCTTGAAAAGTAAAGGAAACTTACTGAAAAGATTAGAAAAAATGCCGCCATCACATTCCCTAACCTCCCACTGTTAATCAGTGCCAAATGAGTCCAATTAATTAGTTAATTTATTGTTCACATGCTTAATTAATCTTTAATTAAGTTAGAAGGTAATTAGGGCTTAATCAATCAATTTCTAATTAATCATCCAATAAATTCCAAGCAAAATGGGGGAGGCAGAGGTCATCCCCCTAAGAAACCTTAACAAATTTGAAACCAATTGGATGATTAATTAGGGAGTAATTAGGTTAATTAAGTTTTTAATTAAACCCTAATTAAGCTAAAATTACTATTTAAAATTAATTAAGGATAATTTTAATGAATTCCCCTCAAAAATACCTTTAAAATGAGCCCATATATATATATATTTTTGAATTTTTCTATAATTAGTTATGAATTATGAAAGTTTCAATCTTAAAAACTGATCAAAATTAACCTAATTAAGCCTTAATCCCATCAGCGCCATGTGGCGTTGATGCGGCCTGCTTTCCACATGGTGCCATTGGATTGGCTATTTAAGTAGTCACATCTGTGGTAGACTTAGCTGGTGGTGAGACATTTCGTAGGCCATCTGATCTAAGATCAGACGACCAAGATCAAACCCATGGTGCTAAATGGAAAAATTAGGCGGATCTAACATGATTTGATCAGAGCTGTTCATTCCAATCATGCATAACAGATGACCTGTGATCCTTCTTCCTATGAGCAATGAATGAGTCCATCCATCATGGATCGCTAAATACCAGCTCACCCAAGCTTGAATGAACTTCAAAATGACCCCACACCATCAAGGAAGGGATCCACACACATCCAATGACTAAGATTGACTCTCATGCAAATTCTCTTATAAAAGGACCACATAAAATTCCCTATTTCTTTTTTGAGAAATTACCATGCCAGAGCTCAAGACCGGCAGTGGGATCGATGGAGGTAGCTTCGTTTAGTAGAGACGAGGCCCTGTTGAGCAGCATGCAAGCCAATTTCCTCTCATTTGGTTAATGGACCAACTTCCATCAATTTGGAGCTCGGTGGTGATTGAACTCCTAGCTTCGATGGGTTTAGAACTCGAGGGAAGCTTTGGGTATCCTTGATGAAGTGTGGGGAAGGTACGTGGATGAGCAATTGAAGTTTGGTTGAGAGAGGAAGAAGTTTGGATCGAAGAGGGGGTATCCTATGTGGGGAAGCCTTGGGGAAGCTCTGAGGATCGCTAGGGAGTTTTCTTTCTCTCTTGGGAGCTCAGAGGAGTCGAATGCTAGTGAAATTTGGTTTGAATTAAGGGGGTATATCCTTCAATTTGCTGAGGTGGATGGACAAAATTATCTCCAATTTTTGTGCCAACCAACCACAGGAGGTATCGCCATAATGTCCATGTGGCTCATCTTGGTTGGAGGAAGGAGTGGCTCATGCTTGATATGGTATGATTTCATTCCTTAGATCAAATGGGTGGTCGGTTTGCAAGGGAGGTGAGTTAACTCACCTCCCTTTGGTCCTAGGTAAGTCCTAGCCCAAGGCTAGGGGGTTAGGTTAGACCCTAAAATGTGATGAGTGAGGGCTGCTAAGTGATAAGAGAGTGGACTTTGCCATTTATGGGTGGAATCCTATGTAAAGAGGGCTTGACTAATGGGAAATGGATTGGATTGGACTCATTTGGCTTTAAGCTAACTTTAGGTTGACCCAAGATGGGTTTGGGTCAGGTTTGATCAGCCTCCAATGGGTCATGAGTTGGTTTTATGGGTTTTGGCTTAATTTAGTCATATGGGTTCAATTTGGGCCATGTTGGGTCAGGTTGACCAATTGGCCAAACTGGGTCAAATTAAGGCTTGGGTTAGGTTCAAATGATGATTTGAAGTGTTTTGGTCCAAGTGGTTTCAATCAATTTGGCCTAGGTTTGATTTTGGCTCATTTGGATTCATATAGGTCAAATGGGCTAAGTTGACCAATTTGACCGAATTGTTCAAATTAGCTTGGGTTGGTGTTGGTTCAAGTTCAATTGGTTAATTAAAAAAATATTGTAGGCTTTAGTTTGAATTAATTTGGATTTAATTTGGATTTTGGCCAATTTGACCTTTTAGGTCAATTTGGGCTAGGTTGGTCAATTTGGCTAGGTTGGATCCAATTGATCAAATTGGAGCTTTGATTAAGCTCAACAATGAATTTGGAATGAATTTGAGCCATTGGTTACAATCAATTTGGGTTAGATCATGATTTGACCCATTTTGGCATTTAGGCAAATTTGGGTCAACGTGAGTCAAGTGGCCAATTGGACTTGATTTGGCTCAATTGAGGGTCAAGTCATATTCAATCATTGATTATGAGTTTGTGTGGATCAATGGTTTCAATCAATTTGGTGTATGGTGAGTTTTGGCTTGTTTGAGTTTCATATGGGTTAAGGGTTGACTTGGTCAAATGACCAAGTTGACTTGGTTTGACCAAATTCAAGGCAATTGATCATCCTAGGGTGATCAATGATCATGATATTAGGTTTGGATAGACTTGGCTCAATCTAATTTGGGTTGTATTAGAACTTGGTTCATATGACTTATGAGAAAATCACTTGAGTTTGATGGATTTGGAAGCAAATTTGACTAAACTCATGGAGGTAGGTCAAAAGGCATAGAAGAAAATTGATTTAGTTTGATTTAGTTTTGATCATTGGAATGTGAGTTTCATTTATATTTGTGAATATAAATGAAGGAACAATTGATTTATAAGGAAATCAAGTAATTTTGTATTGATTGGTGGTGAAATTTGGTTAAGCTCATGGAGGTGGGTGCATATGGCTTAGGAAGGGTCTTGGTTTGGTTTGATTTAATTTGATTTGGTTTTGGTCATTTGAGTTTGGATTTAAATTTACATTTATAAATATAAATGATGGAATAATTGATTTATAAAGAAATCAATTGAATTTGATTTAGCTTAAAGGGGATTTTGGCTAAGCTTATGAAAGTGGATCATATGGCTTAAGAAGGATTTTTAGAGCTTGAATTTGATTTTAGATTTCAATAATTTGGAATTGAGTTTGGACTTGAGTTTGATAAGAGATTGAGAAATTGGATTGATCTTTGAGAAAATTAATTGAATTTGGATTGAATCAGATTTGGCTAGGGTTAAGGCCATGGAATTCAATCATAAGGCTTATGGAGGATTTTTGGACTTGATTTTGATTATGAGATTGATTATGAGTTTGAGGAATTGGATCTTGAATTTGAACTTGAAGTTGGGGTTTGAATTAAGGAGGGAAGCTTGGATTGGGTCTAGGCCATAGGGTAGACAAGTCTCCTTAGATCCCTAGTGCATAACTTGATCCTATGACAAACCCTTCTAAGTCTCCAGACTTAGGTTAAGTGTTCATCTAATCACTAGAAGTGTCTTAGGACTAAAAGTTCTTAGTATCTATGAGAGTCCTAGATTTATAATGAGAAGATTGAGAACTCACTCCAAAAGTGAGGACAATAAGAGAAAAAGATAAAAACATTGAAGTCAATGAAAACATCATCCTTAAGTAACCTAGTAAGCAATTTGACATGGGTAAAGGAATTGATTACAATATTCTATCACATTTAAGAAAGATTCCTACACAAATGAGTGTGTATGAGGCCTTGTTGATGTCAAAGGATCTTTGCGAGACCTTGATTCAGGCTCTTATGGATCCAGAGAAATATGAAGCATATTTTGTAGAATTGTGTATGACTAAAGTTCTGCAATCTCAAGGTCTCCCAACGATCACCTTTTCTGAAGATCTCATTCTCGGGATATCATAACAAAATCGCCCACTATATGTATCTACAGAGAGCAATGGTGTAATAATCAATCAATTCTAATCGACCCAAGCTCATCAGTTAATTTCATGAGTCTACAAGCATTAAGAGGGCTATCTTTCAACATTTAACATCTCGGCCAAGATAAGCTATGATTTATGGCTTCAATGAAAAGGGATAAAAGACTCTTGGATCTTTTATGATTCTTGTCAGATTCGAGCTTTATATTATTGCTAAGTTTCATGTGACAGATGTCGACACCTTATTCATGGCACTGTTGGGTCATCCCCAGCTCCACGAGTATGGAATGTTTCTGTCCACTTTGCATCAATGCATAAAGTATTTGAAGGATGGAGAAGAGCACATGATCACTAACAATCTTCAACCATTTACTGTCCATGAGGAAAATATCTATGAAGGTGCCAAACATTTCCTCCAAAAGGATCCTAAGCCTTAGTCAACACCATCAACCTTAAAGACTACAAAGCAGTCAAATGAAGAGAAAGAAGATATGAAACAAAAAGGAAGAAAGAAGGCAATATCAATTCTTCCTAAAACATCTGAAATACCATCCAAACAAAAGAGGCCAGTTTCTCACTTGGATAGTGATACAGAAGAAAAAGATAAAATTCCTATTAAGCCTAAAGAGATTTGTGAATCTTCTATGAAGGGAAACTGTGGTGTTTGGTTTTAGTTTTGGATGTGTATGGAAGGGGGGGGGGGACACCACGCAATCCTAGGGAGTACTTATTGAAGTGATCTGGTGCAACATTGAGATATGATGTACTATCTCGACAGATAGAGGAATCACCCTTCAAAGGACCTAATCACCTAATAAGGACTCCTTAGGCATGATGGGTCTTCGAATGTACCTGAGATTTTTCCCTTGCTTTATATGGATGAATAAAATAAGGTTTATATTCAATTGGGTTCTAAAGTTCCCTATGAAGGCAAGCCTCAATAATTAATTACATCCTAAGGAAGGTGAATTTCTTAGGAATACTTTTGATTAATGTAGTCAATTATTGTCTTTAAATATTTCAAGGTTTAGATTATCAAAGTATTAGTTATGTTTGAAAAATCAAGTGGAAAAGATTAAGGAGAAGTCTTACTTTTGGAAGCCAAAGGGGATAAGTAGAAAGTGTTCATGATACTGAAAACCTAGTGAGCATTCAAATCTATCCTATAATTGGCCTTTATATATTTGAAAGTGAAAAAAATTATTTTTTTTGAGTTAAAATTTTCTTAGATTACTAGGGCTTATAATCAACCAACACAAGTTTGCAAAAATGTCTAAGAGGTGAGGATTTATACTTGTAGCCTGAGGGAAATAACTACTTCAGATCCTAAATCTAGGGAGCTTTAGCATAGGCTAAATCACGACTTAAATCTAAGTGAAGATGGGAATAAGGTTTACCTCCATAAGAGAGGATAAACCACCCGATTGTTAGGCTTATAACCACCTAGAGTGGCTACTAGCTAACTCCTCCTACGATTCAAATCCATGTGGTATGGTCATATGAAATTGCAAGATAGTTGGGCTATTATTAATTTAGAAAGAGACTAAAGTTTTTAAACCCACTCCCTAAGAGACTAAAGCATGAGTGATATGAGTAATAACTTAATATAATGCAAAAATCTTTTCAAGTTTTATTCCAATTTTGACACTTCATTTTGACAAAGGCTTTAGAATTTTGATGCCTATATGCATGATGAAAGTAGGTTCTTGGCTAAATCAAAAGGGAAAGAGGGTGAAGCTTTGTCGTAGGGGTTGCTCTCACAGGTCAAGCGGTCCCTATGTGTAAGGATAGAGGCCCTCATTTTGCAAGAGTGATTCAAGATGCATGCATGATTTTAATTATCTTATTTAATGCCTAGGCTTTATGATGAGGTTATTAATTATTTAAAACATTAGTTATGAGTTGTAGTTGGGTAGAAAATTTATTTTTTTCTAAGAGCCTAATCATCTAGGCCACACATTAAAGCATCAATCATAAGAAACTATGAAAAACATGCCATTTCTAATGCACAATTTAAACGTAACATCAAAAAATTTTATAACTATCCCAAAAGAATAAAATTGGTCGTCGGTGCCATACAACTGAAAAGAAAGAGAAAAAGTGTGGTCGAGCTCTACCTTTATACAATCAGAATATAAAAGAATAATTACAATTTATAATGAATGAATTCTATGTCTTCATTCTTCATGTCTTCATGTCTTCATCTTTATGTCTCCATTTTATTTGATTTACTCCACTTCAAAGACATCACATGGCCTCTCAGGATAAAATAATCTAGCCAATGCTCATCCTAATCCCCTATAACACTAATCCTATTTTCTATGCAAAAATTACATTGAAAATAAAAAAAATAAATCTAACTACACCTGTAAAATAAGTGTTAGCTAAACATACATACAACCCAAGCAGTTATATTTATAATTTGGACTTGGCACCCTGCACGTTGGTAATGAAGCCCACCTATCCTAGCTTGGATTATGCTTAGGGGTTTAGGCGATCTACAAAGAGAGCATTTACATTTATTTTTAAGCATCCCCTTAAGCACAATCCCATGTAGAAAACATGATTAGGCTAAGAATGGCCTAACATCTAGTCTACGAGGCATACACACCCTAACATCTAGTCTATAATAATATATCACAAAATAAAATATACATCATGCCAAGCATCATCCTAACATAAAGCTAGAGGTGGTGACTTAATTCTAATATGTGTGTTAAGGCTTGTGTGGTATATCTTGCTAAGCATTAGAGTTGTAGTTTTCTAAGTGTAGAAAAATTTAATTTAACATGAAGGGTTGATTTCACTTGAAGTTATTTAATTAATTTGACAATTTTTATTTGTGTTTTCTTTTATTTCATTTGATTACACTTAGCAACTAAGTGTTGTAAAGAGAAGAAAGAGGATTGACATCTTTCATCCCTATCTTAAGAAACTTTCTAAAGCATATTAATTTGATTTGGTTCTCTTTAGTGAATGTCTTGTTATACATTTTAAATCAATCTTAAGTTTAGATTCACTTTAAATAATTTTATTCAATATGAAAGGCATCTTAAGATTAATTTAATTGAATTACTATTACATGACATATATCAAACCATTCCTTTCCAACACATGTAACATGCATATGATTCAATTCTAAGTATATCTATATATGCAATATATTTTAGCACACTTAAATGATGAATATAGATCTGTATATTTAAAGTTTATATTCTTTCATTTGATTGAATTATTTAATCATATAAATTTAAAGCTCTATCTAAATTCTTATACAAAAATATATAGGGATGAAATTAAATAGGTATGTGTTATTGTTAACCAGGGAAGTGAGGTAATCAAATGACCTCTTTGGGGCTAACTAAAGCCTCATATTCTCAGGATGTCCAAACTATATACCCTTTTGCATTCAAACATATGTAAATTTGTATATATGAATATGAGAAAGCAAGCTCCAAGTTACATGATTAATTAATCTATTGACTAAATAATTATGGATGCATGTATTTTTAATAAAAGAAAAGGGGTTCTAATTCCATACTTAAATACAAACACACATGTATTTAAGAGACATAAGCTAGTACATGCCATTGTTAACCAGGGAAGTGAGGTAATCAAATGACCTCCTTGGGGCTACTTAAAGCCTCATATTCTTGGGATGTCTAGACTAAATATTTGCTTTTGTCAAATACATATGGATGTATACATAAATAAAGGAAGGAAAAACCTGCAAAGATTGTAATTTTATTTGATTAAAATATTTATGCATATGGAGTAAAGTTCTATCCAAATTCTAATGTAGAAACACATGTAAATGAAATCAAATAAGTATGTGTCACAGTTAACCAGGGAAGTGAGGTAATTGAATGACCTCCTTGGGGCTTACTAAAGCCTTGTGTTCTCGGGATGTCTGGACTATATACTTATTAACATTCAAATACATATAAAACTACATATGAATTAAGGAAAAGGAAGCTTTACTTCACATGTCTAAGCTATAAGCACATGCAAACCTATGTATATGTTCATAAATACTATCACTCTAATCAATGTAATTGATTCATAAACTTTGGAAAAATAAATTGAATTTATTAGTGATAATAGCCACACATATTATAACTTAATCCAACACATGCAAGCTTACATAAAGGAAAACCATTTGATTTAATTAACTTTGAAAAGATGAATGCATAATTTCAAATGACATACAACATTTAACATGATTAGAAATGAATAAATAAACATAAACACATGATTTCATTCAATAAAATTCAATCTAAGGACAATCATATCAAATAAAATTATTTAAGATAAACCAAAGTTCTTTATGTATCATTTTAATTTCATGTTTCAATTTGATTTAATGATGTGAGAGGGTGTTTGCTGATCCTAACCCATTCTCATGTTTATAAATTAATTTGATTTAATGAAATGTGATTTAGTTAATTTTATAGATTAATTAGGTTATGATATGCATTATGTCAATTAATTAACCCTTTATGTTGCCTTAACATAATTATCCAAATAATTATGAGCTAATATGATATGCAAATGAATTGAAAAGTAAATTATCAATGGTCCTAGAAAATGAAAGGGCCTAATGTAACTAACTCATAATTAATGGTTAATTAGATTAAAGAACTTAATTAAGTACTCTTATGGTTTTCCCACATATGTGGATTAGCCATAATTTCTTTAATTTTGTTTAGGTTATTAAACACCTAAAGCTCTATGCTTGATTTAATTAGTTGAGATCAGATGTAATTTTAGTTTTTAATTTGGTTAATGAAATCGTTAATTAATTAGTTAAACTCTTACTTAATTACCACATTGATTAATTATCTTTCAAATGAAATTGGCTTATGGAAAAGATTAGGATAGAGGTCCCAATCTAATTCAATAATTCCATCCACTATTGGAAAATGATTAATGAGTCAAATTAATTAATTAGTTTACTATTCACATGATTAATTAATCTTTAATTAAATTAAGAAAAGAATTAACGCTTAATTGGCTAATTTTCCTAATTAATTAACCAATAAATCCCAAAAAAATTAGGGGAGGTAGAGGTCGTCCCATTAAACAATCTCAAGAAATTTGGGGTTAATTAATTAATTAATTAAGCGGTAATTTGGCTAATTATTTTTTAATTAAATCCTAATTAAGCTCTAATAACTATTCAAAATTAATTAATGATATTTTTAATAGATCCCTCTCGAAATACCTTAAAATGAGTATTTACTTGTATTTTTTGGATTTTTCTATGACTTGTTATGATTTTATGAAGTTCTAGCCTTTAATTCTAATTAATTAGCCTTAATTAATCCTAATCCTGCCAATGCCATATGGCATGTTGATGTGTCGCACTTTTCACATGGCTGCGGGATTGGATATTTAAGTTGTCACCATCAATGCTGAGTCAGCTGGCAGCGAGATGCATTTTCTTGTGCATCATCCGAACTAAGATCGGACAGCCATGATTAATCCCATGATTTATAATAGATCAAATGGAATAATTCTGATGGATCTAATCATAATCGTTTATTTTGATTACATGGAAAGGATGGCGCACGATCTATCACCTCACGAGCGATGAAAGACTGAGGCCGTCCGCCATTGCTCGCTCGATCTGAGCTCACCTGAGATTGGATTCACTCCAAAATGGATCCCACACCTTCATGCAAAGGATCTAAGAGGATTCAACAGCCAGGATCGGAGCACATGCACATTCTCTTTGAAAAGCTCCAAAAAAATTTGAATGGTGCTCAGTTTTAATGGCATTACCTCATCGGAGCTAAGATTGGTGGCTGGCATGCTTGAGGTAGCTTCATCTAGTTGAGATGAAGCCTCATTGAGCTATAATTGGATTGGTTCTTTATAATTGCTCGAGAGGCCAAGATCCATCACTTGGAGGCTCGATCTTGATTGAATTCCTAGCTTCAGTGGTCGGGAAGCCTCGAGAAGGATTTATTCTAGCTCGACGAGGTGTGTGGAAGGTGTAGGTAAGAGGAGTTAGGATTTGGTGGAGGATTGAAGGAGTTGGCATGAAGAGATGGCTCTCCTTTTTCGGGTGTGCTCGGGAGTGAGGAATTTTGATGAGGGAGGCTTTAGGAATGCTTGAGATCTTGCTAGGGAGTTTCCAAACTCTCTTTGAAGCTCAGATCAATCAAATGGATGTGTTTCCCATGAGAATTGATGGATTATATCCCTCGATTCTTTATGATGGATGGACGGGATTATCTCCCAATTTTTGGACAGTGAGCCAGGGCATCGGAGTTGTCTCCATCACCTCCATGCAGCACAACTTGAGTGGAGAAAGGCTTGGGCGGTAGGTCAAGGCAGATATGACTTGGTCTTTGTCCATTAGGTTCTCAGCTTGTGAGGGAGGTGAGTTAACTCACCTCCCTTTTGGTCCATGGCAAGCTGAGCCCACTTAGGGTGGGCTAGGTTAGATCCCAAATTGGGTGTTTGATGGCTGCCAAAGGAAAAGAGAGAGAGGACTTTGCTAATTTTTAAAAAATCTTATGTGGGGAGGAAAATCCAAGGGAAATTTACCTTGGGTTCATTTGGGTCAGGTTCAGTCAAATGAACCAAAACCTAAGTTAGTTTGGGTCAGGTTCAGTCAGCTCCCAAGGTGCCATGGGTTGTTTTCAAGGGATTTGGCTCAATTTGGGTCATATGGGTCATGTTGGGTCATGTTAGGTTAGGTTGACCAATTAGACAAATAGGTAAAACCAAGGCTTGTGTTAGGTTGAAATGATGATTTTTAAGTATTTTGGTTCAAATGAATTCAATCAATTTGGTCTAGGTTTGATTTTGGTTCATTTGGATTCATATAGGTCAAATGGGTCAAGTTGGCCAATTTGACTAAATTGACCAAATTGGCTTGGGTTAGGTGTTGGTTTATGTTCAATTGATCAATTCGATTGGATTATAGGCTTTTGTTTGAATCAATTTGAATTTGATTTGGTTTTAGGCCAATTTGACCCTTGAGGTCAATTTGGACTAAGTTGGTCAATTGGGTCCAATTGGTCAAACTGCACTAAATTATGGCTTTGGTCAAGTTCAATAATCAATTTGGAATGAACATGAGCCATTGGTTGCAATCAATTTGGGTTGGATCATGATTTGACCTTTTTTGGCCTTTTAGGTCAATTTGGGTCAACTTAGGTCAAATGGCCAATTATGTTTGGTTTGGCTCAATTTATGGCCAAGTCATGTTCAATCATTGATCATGGGTTGATGTGAATGAATGGTTTCAATTGATTTGGTTTAAGGTAGGTTTTGGTTAGTTTGGGTTTATGTGGGTTAAAGGGTTGCTTGGTCAATGACCAAGTTGACTTGGTTTGACCCAATTTAAGGCAATTAATCATCCTAAGGTGATCAATGATCATGGTATGAGGTTTGGATGGGCTTGGTTTAATCCAATTTTAGGTTAGATTGAAACTTAGTTTAAATGAGTTCTTCAGGTCACTTTGGGTCAAGTGAACCTAAATGGGTCAATTGGATTGGTTTTGATTTGATTAAGGTTTAGTTATATTTATATATGAGTTTAGGATTGAAATATAAATTCAACTATAATCAATTTGGGCTATAATAGGTTTTGGTTCATTTGAAATTTTCAAGTCAAAAGAGCTAAGTTTAGCTTAACTTGGGTTAATTTTAATCTGGCTTGATGATTATAGATTTCATTTATATTTGGATAGATGATTGAAGGAATGATTGATTCAAGAGAAAATCCATTAATTTTGGCTTGATTTAGATAGGATTTGGCTATGTCCAAGGAATTAGCTCAAAGGGTTTAGATTGGGATTTAATTTGATTTGAAATTTAGTTTTGGTCATTTGAATGTATATTTCATGTATATTTGGAAAGATAATTGAAGGAATAATTGATTTATAAGAAAATCAAGTGAATTTGAATTGATTTGAAGACAAATTTGACTAAGCTCACGGAGGTAGGTCCAAAGAGCTTAAAAGAGAATTTGATTTAATTTGGTTTTATTTGATTTTATTTTGATCATTAGAATGTGGGTTTCATTTATATTTGTGAAGATGATTGAATATATAATTGATTTATGAGAAAATCAATTGATTTTGGGTTAATTTGGGTTAAGATTTGGCTAAGCTTATAGAGGTAGGTTCATATGGCTTAGGAAGGGTCTTGACTTGATGTTATTTAGTTTGATTTAGTTTTGGTCATTTGAATGTAGATTTAGTTTATATTTGTAAAAATGATTGAATATATAATTGATTTATGTGAAAATCAAATGAGTTTGACTTGATTTGAATGAGATTTTGGCTAAGCTTATGAGAGTGGATCACATGACTTAGGAGCAATTTGGAGCTTGAATTTAATCTTGGGTTTCGATCATTTGGAATTGAATTTGGATTTAAATTTGATAAATGATGGAGGGATTGAATTGATCTTGGAAAAAATCAATTAAATTTGAATTGAATTGGATTTGGCTAAGGATAAGTCCTTGGAATTCAATCATAGGGCTTAGGAAGAGTTTTGAGCTTGGATCTGAGGTTGAGATTGATTATAGATTTTGGAAATTTGATTTTGAATTCAAATTTGGGTTTGGGGTTTAGTTTGAGAGGGAGAAGATGGATTTGGTTTAGTCCATAGGAAAGGTAAATCTCCTTGAGTCCCTAAGGCATAGCTTACTTCTATGACTAACCCTTCTAAGTCTCTAGGCTTAGGTTAAGTGTTCACCTAATCACTAAAAATGTCTTAAGGCTAAGGAGCTCTTAGTGTCTAGAACAGTCCTAGATCTAATGAGGAGATTGAGAACTCACTCCAAATGTGAGGTCAATAAAAGGACCCCCAATAGGTGTGATATAACTGACAAGGTACATCGCATATATTGACATTGATCAAGACGATCAACAATGTCCAAACGATCGCAAGCACTATAAAAATGATCTATACCTAAACTTGAGAGGTATATAGAATCATGATCTTAATGTAATGCAACTCAACTTATGCCACAGGCATAAGAGAAGGAGGAGGAATCCGTTGAGGGATTGAGTGTTTGAACCTTCCACTAGGGAAGCAGGTTCAAGCTATCTACTGTAGGTAAGGGTTTGATTTCAAATATGATTTATGGGAAGGAGATCCACTGGGGATAAGAATCTATAATCCACTGGTATCAAGATTTAATTAACTTCAATTTATTTTATCTTGATTGATGTGGAGGCATATCCACTAGGGATATAGATTTGAATCCACTAGGGATTGAAAATGTGAACCTTCCACTAGGGAAGCATGTTCGGGCTATCCGCTGGGGATAAGAGTTTGATTTCATAGATTCGTTTAAGGATGTATCCACTGGAGATAAGGATTTGATTGGACTTATTTTAATTTAGACTCCACCGAGGAGTTGGTTTAATTTGTTATGGCTCCACTGGGGAGGATGGTTTTCAATTGAGGGCACATCCATTGGGGATGTGAACAGTTAAATTTGATGGGTTTTAATTTGGATTTGGCTCATGAACCTAGTTGATTTGCGATGGACGTTCTAAGGAGGAGCCACGGGGGCCTTAGCCTACATTAGATTTACAAGTCCAAAGGGGTAGTCTACCAGCCACAAGGTAGGACTATCCAACCTATGGGTGACTACAAAGAGAGTGCTTGGGGAACTTATCTCAAATCAAAAGTAGTCAATGTTAAATTCATCTTACTTTGATGGATCCAATCAGTGTGTGATCGATCACATTGAGAAGGGGCTATGTCAGCTTGGGCTTATCTCAAATTTATCAATCCAAAGTTGTAGTCTACTGATTGAAAAGTAGGACTATCAAACCTAAGGGGTGCCTTTTGGTGTGCAACAGCTATGCTAGGAAGAAGGTGTAGTAGACTTACATCTTTTAAATCATAGAATAGCCTCTAGGGTGACCTGTTGGTAGCACAATAAATTGAACCTGACCTAGGGCTACCTGTCGGTGTGCAATAGTCATGCTGGAAAGAATGCATAATAGACTTACATCTTCCAAAGCAAACAATGGATGGGGTGACCTGTTGGTGGCACAATAAGTCAAACTCGATCTGAGGGTGACTATTGAGAGAGTGCCATTGGGGATTTATTTCAACTCAAGAGTAGTCAGGAGATTCCTATAAGGAGTTTTGCTGACACTGCCCTAAAGATAGGGTGCTTTCTTAGGAAAGGTGCCACTGGGGGCATTCTCTTAATTCACAAGCAAATATATATTTTTGGGTATTTGTTATCATGGATCCTATTGGTGTGTGAGGGACCACACTGAGAAGGGGCTATGTCGGCCTTGACCTATCTCAGATTTATTAGATTAAGGAAGAATTTGTGCATCTGCCGAATAGAATCTCCAACCATAGGGGTGGTTACAAGGAAAGGGGGACTGTCCAATCCAAGAGTAACCCGAGTAGTGTCTAAATGGGGTCACAAAGAACATGATCCAAATAGAGTGCCGTGGTGTTTTATTTTTGGTGATGTAGAGTGTTATGTGTGTATTTATGTGAGGGGACACCAAGCAGATCCATAGATGTACTCATTAGGGTGATTGGGTATGACATTAAGAAATAGTGTACTATCTCGAGAGATAGAAGTCACTACCCTATAATGGACCTAATCACCTAATGAGAACTCCTGAGGCATGATGGGTCTTCAAATTTATTAGAGATCTTTCTACTACTTTATATGGAAAAGTAAAGTAATTTTTATTTAAACTAGGTTCATTAAGTTCCCCATGAAGGCAAGCCCCCATAGTTAATTATATCCTAAGGAATGAGATTTCTTAGGAATATTCTTGATTAAGGTAAATGATCATTGTCTCCAAAGATTTCAAATATAGGACTATCAATCAAAATTGGTTATTTTTAAAAAATTAAGTGGGATTGATCAAAAGGAGAGAGTTATTATCAAAACTAAAGAGAGATGAGTAGGGGATGCTCATGATACTAGGAAACCTAGTGAGCATCCTAGACTATCCTATGGTTGGGCTTTATATTTTTAAAATTGAGGAGAATTATATGTTTGAGTTGAATTTTTATTTGAAATCTAGGGCTTACAATTTTACAATACAAGATTGTAGAAATGCCTAATAGGTAAGGATTTATGCTTGTAGCTCACGAAGAAAAACAATAACCTCAGATCCTAAATCTAGGGAACTTTGGTGAGGGTCAAAGCACAACCTAAATCTAAGGCAAAAAATGGGTATATGGTTTACCTCCATAAGAAAGAGTAAACCACTTTCATTGTTACACCTGAGTGGCCGTAACTAACTCCTCCTATGGTTTTAAATACATATAGGTAAGTCTTATGCTTTACAAGATGGCTAAGCTATTATTTATTTAGAAAGGAGACTAAGTCCTTAAACACACTCCCTAAGAGACTAGATCTTTAAGGGTATGAATAATGACTTAAATCTAATGCAAATTTTATCAAGTTTTATTTTGATTTTTGGACATTTTTATTTGACATGGGCTTGAGATTTCATATGCTTAATGTATGAGAAAATTGGTTATGGGCCAAAATTAGAAAGAAGGAGGTATGTTTCCACCATGGCTCTCAAAGGTCAAGCCATTCTCTTTGGCAAAGGTGGAAGCCCTCCATTAACAAGAGTGAGACAATATGATTTATGCATGATGTGATCCATACAACATCCAACTATGGGTTTTTAAATCTTTTATTATCTTGATTTATATCCTAGGCTTTAAATGAGGTTATGAATTATTTAGTTTAATTTTGAGTTGATTAATTGGATAGAAAATTTATTTTTTCCAAAGAGCCTAATCGCATCTAGGCCATTCAACAACTATCAAACAATTAAGAAATTAGAAAAAATCATGCCATCCTAATTATGCAATCGTAAACATAACATCAATCAAATTATAAAATTAGCGCAAAAGAATAAGAGGCCGGTGTGGTCGGGTACTCCGTACAACCCAAAAAGAAATGTGGGTAGTCAAGCTCTACCCTTATACAACTTGGATTACAAATGAATAATTATAATTAAAGGAATTCATGTTGTGAGAGTCTTCATTCTTCATTCTTTTATTTTGATTTGCTTCTTTTCTTTCATCCTTTTGGCTTGATTGGAATTTGGTTGCTCCAAGGCTTCACATGGTACATAAAACTTGGTATTATAACTAATGTTCACCCTAATCTCCCATAACGTTCATTCCAAATCTTAATTGCAAAATTTACATCAAAATGGGAAAAGTAAATCTAACTAAACCTACCAAATAAAGGTTATCTAAACATACCACACAACCCAAGCAGTTATATGAATAATTTGGACTTAGCACCCCACACATGGGTAACCAAGTCCACCTATCTTAATTTGGGCTATGCTTAGGGGTATAAGCAACCTGCACAACCAAAAGCTTTTATATTTTAATTATAGCACCCTTTAAGTACAACCCCCTGTAAAAAATATGATTAGGCTAAGATCGTCCTATCATCTAGTCTACACACATACAGCCTAACATCTAGTCTAAAAATAATACACTATAAAACAAAATCTTTCATCAAATCTTGCATACAACCTAAAATAGAAATGGTGACTTATAATGTGTGTGTGTGTGCCATTTAAGGTTTGTGTGGCATGTCTTAGCTAGGCTTTAAGGTTGAAATTTTTAAGTGTGAAAGGTTCAAATTAGAGGTGGTTTCATTTCAAGTGATTTAGTTCTTAATTTTAGTTGTTGATTTGATTTGGTTTGAATGAACACTTAATGACTAAATGTTATGAAGAGAAGAAAAGAAGATAACTTCACTTTCATCCCTACCTTAAAGCATTTCTAAGGTAGATTCATTAATGATTTTCCTTTAGTGAATGTTAACACACACCCATTTATTTCTTTCCACCATGTATACCATGCATATGAGTAATCCTAAGCATACCTATACATGCAATGTAAATTTTAGCACACTTTGATGATGAATGCTAAGAGTTGTGGTTTCAAAATTTGAAAATTCCATTTGTTAATTGGATCATTAATGCATATTTTTGTTATGTAGAAAAGACAGATTTTTCATCCATTAACAAAATTCACATTCACATGTATAAAAGTTATAAGTGAGTACGACGCCATTATTTTCTACACTAGGGGCACAAGGTATAAGACCTACTTAGGGCTATTTAAAGCCTTGTAGCCCCGGGATGTCCAGACTAATATACCACTTTTCTTAAATACATGTAGATGTACAAGAATAACCAAATGGACAAAGAATCATGCAAAAGATTATGTTTGATTTGGTTGTATAATTTACATGTATAATATGAAGAACCTTCTTAAGTCATAACATAGAAATGCATAAGATTGTGTTCTTTTCAATGAACTATACACTTGTAAATCCTATGTAAATCCATGTTAAGAGAAGAAAAGAAAATTTCATAATACATATCTTATGCTATAATCACATGCAAGATTATAAATATTTATAAGTAGCATCACTTCATTCATAATTTTTGATTTATAGGTTTTGAAAATAAATTTTGGTTTTAATAGTGATAATAGCCACTCATATTCTTAATTTTAATAGCGCAATTTGACATAAAGAAAACATTTTATTTAATTGATTTTTCAAAGAAATGAATGCATGATTTCATATGGCAAACAATATTTAGCATGCTTGGAAAGAAATAAAGTGTAAGCACATGGCTTTATCACCTAATTAAGGACAATCATATAAAATAGATTATTTAAAATGAATCAAAATTCTTTAAGGAGATTTTTATTTTTGAATTTGATTTATCTTAGGAAATATGAAAAGGGTTTGTTGGTTTTAACCCATTTCCCCCATGTGTGAATTGGTTTATTTCATTTTAGAACAGTTAAGTTGATTTTATGTTTTGTTTAGGTTAAGATATGAATTAAATCAATTAATTATCCTTACCTATATCACTTTAACATAATTATCCAAGTAATTATGAGCCAACATATGATATACAACCACATGGAAATTAAATCAGCAATGCACCAAAGAAATGAAGGGGCCTAATGTAATTGGCTTACAATTATTGATTAATTAAGCTAAAGGGTTTAATTAAGTACTTTCATAACCTTCCTACACATGTAGTTTGATTATAATTTTCTTTGGAATTCTCTTAGGTTATTGAACACCTAAGAATCTACCCAAGAATTGAATGATTAAGTTCTAGAATGATTTGGTTTTGAATTTGATTAATATTATTTAATGAGGTGATTAAACCATTAATTAATTACAAATTGATTAAGTGTTTGGCCAAATGAAATAATCTTAGGGGAAAGATTGGAAAAGAGGTCCTCATCTCATTCCCTATGTCCATTCACTATTTCATAATGATTAGCAAGTTTAATTAGTGAGTTTATCACTGTTAACATGTTAATTAATCATTTAATTAATTAAGAGAGGGATAAAGAATGAAATAAGCAATTTCCCTAATTAATCAAGCAATAAATTCCAAGAAAATCATGAGAGGCAGAGGTCATCCCACTAATCAACCTCAGGAAGTTTAAAATTAATTGCTAAAATAATTAATGAGCAATTAGCTTAATTAAATTTCTAATAAAACCCAAATTGAGTGAAAATTACTGTTCAAAATTAATTGATTTTAATTTTATATTAATCTCCTCTGAATTATCTTAAAAATGAGTATTTTTTTATTTTTTCTATAATTAGTTATGAATTTTGGAAGTTTCACCATTAAAATCAGATTAATTAAGCCTAATTAAACCCCTAATCCCGTCAGGCTACGTGGCGGCTAACGCAGCGTGCTTTTCACGTGACGTGATAGGATAAGTTATTTAAGTTGTCATATCCATTGGTGTCATGGCGGTGGGGCGATTTTCTCTAAGATCCAATGGATGGGTATCAATCCATAGTTTAGGAATGAATCGAGATCTAGCGATATGATCCGATCGTTCCTTCCAATCAGCGAGATGGCATATGATCCTTCTCCTTTGCGAGCAACGATCTCCCCTCATTCCATTTGAGCTCACCCCAACTCAGATTGGGATCAAAATGATCCCACACCTTCGAAAGGAGGGGGATGCACATCCAACGATTAAGATTTCATGGGATGAGAATTTCCATCGAAAAGAACCAACAAAAATTTCCTTCGCTACGGTTTCAAGCAATCACCTTGCCAAATTCTATTATCGGCACTTCCAATGGAGGAGGTAGCTTCATCTAGTAGAGACGAAGCCCTATTGAAGGAATCCAGCCTTGGTTTGAAGTAGTTTGCTCGGTTGACCAAGCTCCCCTTCAATGGTGATAGACCTTGATCGAAGTGATGCTTCCCATGGCTTGGAGACTTGAGAAATGATTCAATTGAGCTCAACAAGGTCCATGTATGGTGTATGCAAGGTTAATTTGGTTTTTGTTGAGAATTGAGTGAATTGGAATTTCACCTCACCTCCCCTATTTTGGCTTTGAGCAAAATCGAGAGTGGGAAATGGGGGAGCTCGAGAATGGCTTAGAAAAGCTTGGGCTGGCTTTGATTCAACTTCTCTAGCTCTGATGATATGATTGATTCCTATTTGAGTGAGAATGAGGGGGAGTATATCTCCCCCTCCTTGGATCGGATGGTGAGAGGCTATTTTGACATTTTTGATAAATGGCTTGGATTGGAGGCACTGTTTGAGCTGCAAAACACCCCACATGGGTCATTTTGGGTAGTGGAGTGAAAGAGAGTGGATGCCCATGTGCTAGGTGAGTGCATTTGGAGTTCCAAGTGTTCAAATGCCATTAGAGAGGTTGGTTTGGCCTTGCCTTGGGTCATGTCTGACCCAAGCTCATTGGGGCATGTTTACCACCCTCCTTGGTGCCCATGTGGATCACTAGAAGGATGCTAAGTGGCCTTGAGGAAGAAATGGCCAAATTCCAAGTGAATTTGGTCATTGGATACCCTTTGACCAAAGGTCAAAGTGGTCATTTGGCTATGAGTTTGATTTGGGCAGATTTGAAATGATTCAAAAATGGGTTGGGCCAAATTTTAAGTGATTTAGAGTTCATTTGGTTTGAATTGGTTCAATTTGACCCATTTAGGCCAAGTTGGGTCAAATTGGGTCAAACCATGAGTTATGTCAAGTTCAAATGATCATTTGGATCCTATGGGTATCATTGGTTTGGTTTAATTTGGTTTAGATTTGGTTTTGGTTCATTTACGTTCATTTTGGTCAAATGGGTCAAGTTGACCAATTTGACCCAATTTGGGTTAGGTCATGGGTTGGTTTAGGCTTGGTTGATCATTTGAAATGTATTGCAAGCTTGGTTTTAATCAATTTTGATTTGGTTTGATTTCAAGTTGATTTGACCTTTTAGGTCAAGTTGGGTTCATGGTCAATTGGGCTAGGTTGGGTCTAATTAGTCAATTGAAGCTTTGGTCAAGTTCAACAAGTGATTTGGAATGAACTTGAGCCATTGGTTGCAAACAATTTGGTTTAGATCAAGATTTGACCCATTTTGACTTTTTAGGTCAATTTGGGTCAACTTGGGTTATGTGATCAATTAGGCTTGGTTTAGCTCAATTGATGGCTTGGTCATCTTCAATCATTGATTATGAATTAGTTTAAATAAACTATTTTAATCAATTTTGCATATGGTGGATTTTGGCTTGTTTGGGTTTCATTTTGGCTAAGTGTTGACTTGGTCAAAAGCTAGGTTTGACTTTATTTGACCCAATTTGAGTGATTGATCATCCTAGGATGATTGTTGATCACAATGTGAGGCTTGGATGGGCTTAGTTCAATCCATTTTGGGTTGGGTTAGAACTTGGCTCAAAAAGGTCTTTTAGGTCACTTTGGGTCAAGTGAGCCTAAATGGGTCAATTGGCTTGATCAAGGCTTGATTCAAGTTTGGTTGAGCTCACATGAGGACTTATGATGGGAATATAAATCCAATTGCAAGTAGTTTGGAGTCAAATGGGTTTTAGTTCATTTGACAATTTCAAGTCAAAAGGGTAAACATGGGTTTGACTTGGGTTAGTTTGATTTTGATTTGATGATTATAGTTTATGTTTATATTTGGGCATGTGACTGAAAGAGTGATTATTTGAAGAGAAAATCCAAGGGTTTGGATTGATTTGAGAATGATTTGGCTAAATCCAAGAATTTGGCTTAATGAATATAAATTGGGTTTAGATTTGAGTTTTGAATTTATATTGATTTGATTTTGGCCATTTAAATTTATATTTCATTTATATTTGTGAATATAAATGAGAATATAAATCCATGAGAGAATCATGTGAATTAGGAGTGATTTGATTGTGAATTTGGCTAAGGTATGTCAAAAAGTTTAGAAAAGGGGTTTTGATTTGGTTTGATTTATATTCATTTGATTTGGATGATTTGGATGACAATTTCATTTATAATTGTGAATAAAAATGATGGAATAAGTGATTTATAAAGAAATTCATTGGCTTTGGGTTGATTTGAAGGGTTTGGCTAAGCTTATGGATCTGATTCATAAGGCTTAGGAAGGTTTTGGATTTGGAGTTGATCATGAGTTTCAATCTTTTAGAATTGATTCATGATTTGGATTTTTGGAATTGATTTTGATTTTGAACCATTTAGGATTTAAATTTGGATTTGAATTTGAGGTTTGGTTTTAAAGAAGGAAGCAAGGATTGGGTTCGAGCTATAGGATAGGCAAGTCCTCCAAAATCCCTAAGGCATAACTAATTCCTATGGCTAACTCTTCTAAGTCTCTAGGGTTAGGTTAAGTGTTCACCTAATCACTAGAAGTGTCTTAAGACTAAGAACTCTTAGTATCTAGAGGAGTCCTATGTCTAAGATGGAGAAGTTGAGAGCTCACTCCAAAAGTGAGGTCAACAAGTGTGGGCATTATCCTAGACCCTATAAAGAGGAAAGCCTGTAGGTGTATGGCGACCAACTCAAGGAGAAAGCATAGTAAACTTACATCTTTCATGAGTGGTGTATCCACCGGGTGGGTCCTTGTCGATCGAACCAACCAACCTAAGGTGGTTGGTGCGACAATCGGTCTAGGAAGAAGGCTGTAGACTTAAACCTCCATAAAATGGCTGATCATGGGATGGTATGCATTCGACTCAGCGTGCTGACCTGCTCATGTATTACCTTGATTATGCTAGAAAGAATGCATAGCAGACTTATATCTTCCAAAGTAAGGAACAACCGCTGGGGTGACCCATTATTGGTACAACATATCAAACCCGACCTAAGGGGGACTACTAAGTAGGGAGTCATAAAGAGGGACTGAACCTAGACTTGAAGTAGTCAAGAGGAAAGGAGCTACCGGGGGACTTACCCTCAACCTCAATAATGCTCGACCTACTCAAAAAGATCTAAGATGGACCAACTTGTTGTGAGCTTGAATCATTTTTCCTTTTGTACAACTCGAGGTTCTAGCATGCCTGTAGGCGTCTCTCCTCCAAATCTTAGCTCTTCTAACCACAACTTGGAATTCTACTCTCATGTGATCTTGCTATCCATAATTATTCTTAGTGATGGGAGTTAGACTTCAAAGGGTAGAACGGCTTCAGACCTGTACACTAAGGAGAAAGAGGTAGATTAAGTTGGAGTTCTGTGTGTGGTGTGGTATGCCCACAAGGCTTCAACCAACTACTCATGCCACTACCGCTTATTATCGTTGAGTGTCTTCCTTAGTATTTGGATGAGAGTTTTGTTGAAGGCTTCTGCCAAGTCATTTTCCCTCAGGTAGTATATGGTAGAGTATCTCCAATCTATGTTGTGTGTGTGGGCAAAAATGTTGATCTTGGTGCTTTTGAATATAGTAACATTATCAGATATAATTCATCGAGGCACCCCAAACCTATATACGATATGATTTCTAAAAAATTGAAGCACATGCTGAGCTATAATATCTCTGAGTGGAATTGCCTCTGCCCACTTGAAAAAGTAGTCAGTAGTAGCTAGGATGAACCGATGACCCTTAGGAGAAGAAGGGTCAATCAGACCCACTATGTCGGTACCCCAACACTCGAATGGCCATGAGGCCAATGTCAGACATAGAATATTGGGTGGCTGGTGTAGGACCACATCGTGTACCTGACAATGGTAGTATTGCTTAGCTACATCCATGCAATCTATGATCATTGACGACTAGTAATATCCTAGTCTATTGATCTTGGCTTTCATCATCAGATCAGATTGGTGCGCTCCGCATAATCCTAAGTGTACCTCAGTCACAATCTTATAGGCTTTCTGTTTGTCTAAATATCATAACCATATATAATCGAAGGACCATCGGTACAAGGTATCATCCACGAGAGCGTAGAAAAGGGCTCTTTGCTTCATTTGATGGGCTTGTGAGTTTTCTTAAGGTAGTTTACCTCTACTTAAGTAATCCATGAATGGTTACCTCCAATCTAATTCATAGTCCTTTTTGGAAATAGCAGCCTCCCCTTCAAGAGAGTATCTTTTGATGAGTTCAGTATTAATAAGGGATAAGACTTGTCTATTTGGACCCTTATTGATATAGACTCATCTTCTAGACATGCCAACTTCTTGGTAACTTTGGCTAAAACTTCCGCTATGACATTTTCTACTCGAGGATCTTCTAAATGGTAACCTCTGGGATTTTGGCCAATAACTCCATAGTATGCTTATGGTAGTGAAGGAACTTAGGCTTTAGAATCTTGTAGGACCCAGTGATTTGATTGATGACTAACTGAGAATCCCTATGAAGATGTCGATGTTATTGAAGCTTAGAGTAATGGCTAACTCCAAACAAGAAATCAAAGCTTGATATTTAGCTTCGTTGATGGTGCCAGGATTAGACAGGTGATATGAGAATCTCATCACATCGCAATCCAGAGTTAGAAGGAATATTCCTACCTCTGCCTTCCTTAGGATAATAGATCGTAGTTCTTCTCCATTTTGAGAGGAAGCTGTACCATCAAAGTACATCTCCCAGTAGTGAATGTTAGTGTCCCCTAAGTTCATGATTTGTTCATTGGGGAGGTCATCACTAAGTGGAGAATCAGCAAGAAGTATGTGTGTTGCTAAAAAATTTGCTAGTGCTTATCCTTTCACTGCACAGAGGGGGTACGAAAGTAATGTCAAATTATGAAAAAGTCATGGACAACGTGCCAACCGTTTGGATAGCATCGGCTGTGTCATAAGATATTACATTGGATTAATCTTAGAGATCAAGTTCATCTTATGTAAAAGCATGTAATGCTATAGCTTTTGGGATGCAAAGATGAAAGCTAGGCAATGCTTCTCGATGAGTGGATAATTTGCTTCAGCGGGGGTTAGATGATGTCTAAGATAATAAAGCGCATTTTCCTTCCCTTCATCATTGGCTTGAGCCAACAAAGCACTAAGGGAGTTGTCTAATGTAGAGGATGAGCGGCTTGCCCAGGATAGGGGCTACTAGAACTGGCGATGTCATCAAGTAGTGCTTGATATCTTCAAAGGCATGCTGACAGTTGTCATCCCACTTGAACTTGCATCCTTTTTGATAAGCACTGAGAATGGCTAGAACCTTTATAATAGGTTAGATATAAAGAGTCTTAGATACACCAACTACCTTTGGAATGATCTGAGTTGAGTTAGACTTTTAGGGGGTGTCATTTTTAATATCGCTTTGATCTTCTCTAGATCAATTTTGAGTCTCCGGTGTTGAAAAACAAACCCAAAATTTTCCTAAAGCTACTTTGAATGCGCACTTCAGAGGGTTCATTTTGAGGTTAAATTATCTTAATCATTTGAAAACTACCCTCAAGTCAAAGATGTGGTCTTCCTTTTCTTTACTTTTGACTACAAGATCATTAACATATCATTCAACTTGGTGATGAATGAGTTTGTCGAAGATTCGAGTCATGGCCCATTGGTAGGTAGCATCGACATTTTTAAGGCTGAAAGGCATGACCCTATAGCAATAGATTCCAATCGGGGTTTGAAAAGTAGTATTTTTCTCATCTTCAGGTGTCATCTTAATTTGGTTGTATCCAGATGAGCCATCCCTGAAGGAGAAGGCTGCATGAGATGAGGCAATGTCCACCATTAGTTCTAGTATTGGTAGTGGAAATTCGTCTTTTGGGCATGCCCTATTTAAGTCCTGAAAGTTGACGCAGATGCAAATTTGGCCTTTCTTCTTCTTAATTGGGATGACACTGGACAATCAGGTAGGGTATTTTTCTTCTCGGATGAAACTATCATCGATCAATTTTTTGACTTCAAAAATGACATGTTGTTCAATGTCTAATCGCATGCATCTAGGAGCTTGCTCGATAGGGTTAGGTCTAGGTTCTATTGCTAGTTTGTGGACTACTATGTCAGAAGATAAATCAGACATCTCTTCATAACTCCATGCAAAATGGTCCTTAAACACAATCATTGGTTTCAGTTTCATTCAATAAAGAATTGATGTATGTTGGGTGTGGATTGTCTTCAATCCCTAAGTTGATTTTCTTGAGCTCATCAATGGTTGACTTGATCTCTTCTTTGAACTCTGATGGTGCATCTTTGACTTCAAAATCATCAGGACCATATGAAGTTTCTAAGCACACCTCCTCATATGAGTTAATGTGATTTGAAAAGAACCTATCAGATTCCAAATGATTGGTGATGACAAAATAGTAATCGTCATCATCAACTGGTCCCACTGTACCGAATCCTAATCTCGATTATGATTAAGAGCTATTGCATTTGTTCTTCCATACTCTTTCAAAATAGTTTGACCTATGCTTTAACCAAGTATGTGGGATTAATAAGTTATGAACACATGGTGAGTTTCAATCGAAAGGTAATTCTATTAAATCTTTATATGAATCATCCTCAAGTTCTACTTCAACTTCTTGACTTGATGATGATGCTCCCAGAAAGAAACTTTGAGTCTTCATACCAGTGGATGACTTAAGGGCTTCCTTAACTATAAAACCCTCAACTTTTTATGAGAAGAGTGGGGTTAGAGCTAAGGTTCCCAATTAATGCCTGACTGTTTTACATATAAACTTGGATACACTCATGCTTTGCCTTGGAGGCCTATCTTCCTCGCTATTTAGCTCAAATGTCACCTATAAGGGAATCTACTGCTGAGAATAGTTGGCTAGCGTGCTAACCATATAATACTCATCCTCTGTACTAAATTATAAGTTTTTATGGATAACATGTGTACTCCTGGTAGCTGGGACATATCCTATTGGGTGGCTAATAAGGAGGCTTTCCACCCCTAGGACCGTCTCTGGACTATCTTCTTCCTCTACCTGGGAGAGGTCGGGTCATCCTACCCATATGTTCAAATGGAGTGATGAATTATGGGTGGAATCTAATGTCAGGCTCCACTTCCTCCTCCAAGTCTATTTCTCGCCCCCTATTATTTTCTTTTTCCTTTTATTTTCTTTTTCTTTCTCTTTTTATTTTTCTTTTATTTTTGAACTTTGACCAAGTTCACAAGAATAGACTTGTTAATTTTGAGGGAGATAGTAGGTTGCATCCTTATGTATGCCAACCTCATGAACTAAAAATAGCTTGAGATTTCCTTTGACACAGTAGGCGATCCCACCTCTCACAAACTTCATACACTGATGTAGAGAGGATGGGACCGTGTTGTTTTCATGTATCTATGATCTCCCAAGCAAAGAATTGAAAGATGTATCTGAGTCTATAATGTGAAACTTAGCTTCAGTCTTCCAATCATCTATCTCCAATGGCAACACTATGGAGCCTAAGGTCCTCTCGCCTTGCTCATTGAATCCTCTCAACACCATTCTTTCTTTTTGGAGTTTGGAGATGTCGGTCCTCAAGTAGGCAAGGGTACTTAAACTTATAATGTTGATTGATACACCTAGATCAACCAACACTCTTGATAGCCTATATCTACCAACATCCACTATAATATAAAGAGGACGATTGTGCTTTGTTGTCCCTAGAAGTAAGTATTTATTATTGAATGTAACTCCCAAGATATCCTTTGAGTGATGTGCCTCCTCTCCAGTGGTGGTCTGCTGAGCTAAGCATATCTCTGGATCAAGTAAATCCTTGATTAGAGATTCCCTCTTCTCTTGGATAAGATAAGGGCATCATATATGCTTAACTTAGCTGACAACTTTCTAAGATGAGCTAGGACATTGTAATCAACTCTGACTTGGGCCTCCACAAGGATATCCATGTGTGGAGCATCCTGTGAGGGGCTATCTGCTCACTGGAACCAATGACTTGCTTACCCTTATCATGAGGTACTACCCTATGAGGTAGAACTTTGCCACTACGTAGGTTGACTTCAGTGACTTTATGTGGTGGCTTGGAGGAAAGTTTTACCTGCTCATCGGACATACCTTTAGCTTCTCCTAGGAGACCCTTGAAGTCGGTTGATTTTAAGTCAATCTCAATGGGCGAACCTGATTAATTCAGCAAAGAAAAGTTTGAGTCTGAATCAGAAAAGAAAGGATCAGAATTACTAGAGTTATTATTATTATTTAGACTTGGAGAGTTTTCTACAGGAATACAATTAGGAGCATCAGAAGTGAACAAGATATAAGTATAATCTAATTTCTTTTTGGGTGGAGGTACATGATAGAAATCAAGTAAAGTAAGCAGCGTAAGGGTTTTAGTGCCCTTATTTATTGAAATATCACTCCCGCTGGAAGAAGAGCTGGATGAAGTGGTAGCAACAACGGTGGAGGGAATGCTAGACTTGGATGATGGTTGCCATCTATCCCGGCAAGTGTGGACCGCTTCGCGCTGAGCTCCCACCTTCCCCGAGTTATCTTTGGCAACTTACAAACCTTCTTTGATGTTGGAGGTTTGAGCTACCTCAGGCATCTACAAGAGAGTTTCTTAATCTTAGAAATAATATTTTTAGAGGTTCGGGATAAGGAAATATCCCAACCTTCTTTTATCTAAAGAGGATCACAAGTATCCCTAAGGATTACTCTAATAGAACTAGATGGTTATTCTAATAAGTATTCAATGGGGATAACTATGTTACCTAACTTGTAGCTTAAGCCAATCCTTAAAGGTGATTGTTGACCTCATTTTTAGGATGAGCTCTCAACACTTCCATCTTATACATAGGACTTCTCTTAGACACTAAGGGATCCTTAGTCTTAAGACACATCTAGTGATTAGGTGGACACTCAACCTAGCCCTAGAGACTTAGAAGGGTTAGCCATAGGAATAGGTCATGCCTTAGAGGTGTTAGGAAAATTGCCTACCCTTAGCTTGGACCATTCCTCACTTTCCTTCCTTCAAGTCAAACTCCAAATCAATTCTATTTGATTTCCTCCAAACTCAAATCAATTCCATGATTGAAATATATGATTGAAACCCATGATCAAAATCCATCAAAATTCCTAAGCTCAAATTTTCCTAAGTCCTTAATCTTCCCTAAAGGACTTAACCAATATTATGATCAAAACCATGTCAAATCTTTGAGAATTTCTCATAATTCATTTATACTCTCATATATAAAATATAAATTCAAACCAAACTCAAAATTCTAACTCAATTCATGAAATTCCCTAAGTCTCTTTAATTTTCCATTAAAGGACTTATCCAAAATCTTGATCAAACCAATTCAAATTCATGGGATTTTCTCATAATTAATTTATATCCTCATTTATATTCACATATATAAATGAAATATAAATATAAATCAATCAAACAAAATTCAAAAATTTAGCCTCCAAACTCCAAAATTTTCCTAAGCCCTTTAAATCCTTCTTAATGGACTTAGCCCAAATCATGATCAAATCACTTCAAACCCTTGAAATTTTCTAATGATCCATTTATAACCTCATTCATATTCACATATATAAATGAAATATAAAGCCAAATAATCAAAACCAATTCAAAAAATCAAACTCAAATCAACTCAAAATCAACCTAAGCCTTTCAAGTCAAAATCTTGAACTTAGCTAAATCAATTTCAAATCAAGCCAAACTCTTGATTTCTCTTCATGATTCAATCGACCCTACAATCATGAACCCACATATAAATACAAACCTCAATCAGTCAATCAAAACAAAAGTAAAAAATTAGACCCTAAATCCCTTCATAGTGTTCCTTTGAATATGAAATTGTCAAATGAATCAAAACCCATTTGACTTCAAACCATTTGTAAATGGATAAATATTTCAATCGTAAGTCCATATACAAGATCAATCAAGCTCAAATCAAGCTTTGACCAAACCATTTGACCCAGTGAGGGCTAGCACCACCTCATCTATACTCTCTAAGGGTAAAGCTCCCCTGGTTTCAGGGCTTGCCTCCCCTACATTTGAGTATGGGTCTCACTCCTCCATCCCCATACACAACATAGGAATAAGAATCATGATCAGCGGTACCACACCGGGATCTAAGCTAGGAGAGCGGCGATCTCGATGAGTTTCCCATTGTTACTTCTCCATTGGTTATAGAAAACTAGTTCCATCCTCTCTTTGGATGATAGAGGATGTTAGGAGGATCCATTCATCACCTCCTCTAGTGGTGCATTTTCATCCAGTTTCCGGGCGGTGTGACCGATCCGATCTTGCCGGTAGGGATCTGATGACACAGTTTGATCTTGATCTCATCATCCCCTGCATGGGGGATTCAAGGAGGCAGTGAGGCCTTAACACATTACTAGTAGGGGAGAGATGTAGGTTGGTTGTCGGTCAGCGTCTCTGATTGATTTTCAGCTTACCGCGTGCCATCTTGGCATTATCCTTCTTGGGACTAGTACACCAGGAGGATCTTGTGCATAGAGTGGTGGTGTCTCCACCCCGCTACCCTCCGCCATCAGTTTAGGTTCTGTATCTCTATTCTAAGGCCATGAAGGCCATATCAGGAAAAACACGTTGATGGTGATCAGGCTAGAGGATCTACCCTTCTACACCCATTTGGCGGGTGAGCTCTCTGCTTGACCTTCCCTGTGGTGTGCGGAAAGCGAAGCATGGTCATCATCCCTTCACCAACTTGCCCATAGCAGTGAGATGGTGATATTTCATATGATAGCGGTCAAAATGGTAGTGGAACATCTAGGTTGTTACCCTCTCATAGTAGTGGAGTGTCATTCATCCTGAGTGGTCCACAGGATTGACTCTCTGAGTGAGAGTTGGTGCCTCTTAGTGCATGATAGTGATCACACTTAGCTAATATTTGTACTGCTTGATGGATCATTCTTTAGATGAGATAGTTGCACATTATTTCATGGAGAAGAAGGAGATCTTGGGGTACAATTGGTCAGATGAAGAGAAAGTAAGCTTTGATCCCAATGAAGATGACTTATTGGGAGACTCAACTAGAGTCTGCATGGTTGACACTAGAGGATCTCTTCTTAGGGAACAACAAGCCATGGAAGGTGATGAGGTTGATCAGGAAGACACTAGAATCCGGCAACACCTCGACATAGAGAAGGATGAGTAGATTGATAGGATGCCATGTTAGTTACAGGACTTGTTAGCTGCTTCAAAATAAGCCTTTAGTTCATCCCTACGGTGACATGTCGGTTGAGTTAGTGCATGTCTTGGACCCAGCCAAGACTCTACCTCCCATTGAGCAAGGTAGCAGCTATAGGAAGGTAGTGGAAAGTACCTCCATACAAGAATAAAATCCATGGTTGAGCAGTGGGGGAAGCTTTGGCTCAAGCAGGAGGATCATCGGTTCCAAAGGTAGACCTACAGGAATTTGATGCTATCCAATATCCCAAGGGTTTTGTGCCTCCTTCTTCAAAACTTTGATGGCGGTGGAAACAAAGCGACACGCCTCTTTGTTAGCGGCTTAGCGGGTATTGCTTTTGATTGGTATCTTTGAGCGTAGGTTTGATAAAGATATTTCTTGAGTTAGAGCAACTCATCAAGAGATTTACTGGAGCTTAGCAAAGAGTTATTGTAGGTGATCTCGTTGTAGCACAACAGAATCCCGGTGAGTCACTTGTTGATTATATTCTCTGATGGCATAACTTGAGTATGAAGTGTGAACCATAGCTGTCTGAACAACATACCATTGAGATTCTCTTGAAGAATATCTATGGCCCGGTCAACTTCATGCTTAAGGGCTTCACTATCAAGACATTTGAGAAGCTAATCAACAAGGCTTCTAGTCTACAAG
This sequence comes from Cymbidium sinense, assembly GCA_021442155.1. Lineage (NCBI taxonomy): Eukaryota > Viridiplantae > Streptophyta > Magnoliopsida > Asparagales > Orchidaceae > Cymbidium > Cymbidium sinense. The sequence continues at coordinate 171,396,391 of CM038218.1, read as the reverse complement.
GAGAGGCCAAATAGTTGCCTTTTCAAGATCAGTTTCCTAAGTAGAAGCTATAGAAGGTTTATGAAAAGAAGCGGGGACAATGACAATGGTTGACAAGGGAATAGCCGGTAGAGATGGGTCGAGACCACACGACCTCAGTAGCCTCCACCTCCTTTGCCACCAAGGCGCCCTGCGACCTCCATGACCTCCACGGCCCGACACATCACCCTCATCCATACCATCACCATAGCGGTGCATACATGCATGCCTGGTGGCTATGGTCCACTCTTTTAGATAAGTTAAATAAACCTTATTATTTTTTAAGAGGGTAATCAAAAAATCTTTAAGAATCTCTTAAAGAAACTTGATTTTTACCGAACTAGGAGAGGAAGTAAGAAAAGTCATGATCAAACTTTTGCCCTTAGATGCTTGGCCACATTTTGGAGGATTGCTTCACATTCAATTGACAGTTTCAAGATGTGCTATAGTTATCCCAAAGGAATACCTTGTGGAACAACCTTCCGGTTCCATTAGAAATCCTTGGGGATACATGTGATCCTACCAAAACTAAAAGGTTGGGATATCATTCTTTTCTAAGAAATAGTCAAGAAGATCAAGAAGCTTTCCTTGCGGTGCTCAAATCTCAACACCAAGGAAGGTTTTCAAGTGCTACCCACTCAGGAAAGTGGGCTCGGCGACCCATTAGGCTCATCTTCATCAAACCATGTCTTCTTTTCTTCCTTATTCTTTCTTCTCTTGATCTACTTTTCCACTTACTTAAAATTCTAAAATTAGAATAGGTTATCTTCTTTCATTCTAACGATAACTCTTCAAGTCTAAAATAACTTTAATTAGATCTTCTTTCTCGATTTAGATTTGGACTTCCAACTCTAATACAGTTCACCTCTTGAGATAGACTTGGAATCATCGATTCGAGGGTCCCATAGGAGAAACAGGTGAGCACAGTGCGGTAGAACCTTCCACCACTTGCCTTAAGAGATCATCAAGTCAACCTCCATAGTGGCAGGTTCTACCTCTAGGACACCTCAAGATAGAGGAAAACAAGTCATTAGTGAAGATTGAAAGCCCTTCCATGCTCCACCCTTGGATATGCTTGTGGAAGACCAAAGGTGGACTACAATCCTTTCTCATCTAAGAAAGTTTTCATCTAAGCTAAGCATATGATGTCATTATATCAAAGAGATGAGGGAATCACTAATCAAGGCTCTCCTTGATCTAAAATATGCTTAGCTTTATATAGATGAGGAAGCACATTATACAAAAAGAAGCCCAAGGGATCACCTTCAGATGAAGACCTTCTTAGGGACTTGGAGCACAAGTCCCCTCATCACAGTTGACATGGGTAGATTCATTGAGTTCTCATGGATTGGTGCGATGAACATTATGAGTCTAAAGACCCTTGCTATTTGAAGATTGACATCTCACTCAGGAGATGGGTGATGTTGAGAGGATTCAATGATCAAGGTGGCGAGCTTTAGGTTCTATAGTGTTACCTTTGGAGATTATTGTAGAAAGGCTGAAGCTAACTACATCATTGATTGAATACTTTGTTCCTTTGCTTTTGCTTGGTAGGCCTTGGATACATCAAAATAAGATCATTCCATCCTCCCTTCATCGATTGCATCAAGTTCAAAAGATGGAATTGAGTCAGTGTATGGGAGATGAAAAACCATTTTAGTTAGAGGTTGAGATTTATGAGGATCGACCTACTATCTTTCAAAACACCCTTTCATGAACTTGGACAAAAAACAAATGCAAGAAAAATAAAATAAAGAAAAGAAAAGATAAAATAAAAAAAAGAAAAGAAAAATGAAAGTCAAGTGAATAAGAAGGATTGAAGAAGAAATAGATCCTCTATCACATTCCACCCTGTTCATTCCATCATATGGACATGTGGGTAGGATGACTCAACCTCCACGGCGAGGAGAGAAAAGAGAGGTAGTTCGAGGTGGGAGACCCTAGTTGGCCTTGACCAATAGAGGTCATGTTCCAGTTCATAGGAGTACCCTATTCACATAGACTTGGAATCCCTTCGGAGGATGAGTCTAATGTGATTAGTATACCACCAACCCTCTTAGCGGGTTCCATTGGAGGTGACTTTGATCAGAGAGAGAGATGAAGGCAGGCCTCCAAGCAAAGCAAAATATTGAATCATGTGAAACTATTAGGCGGTTGGGAACCTTAGCTCTTACCTCACTTACATCTCAAAAGTTGAAGGTTTGGTAGTTAAGGAAGTCCCTAAGTCTGGCAGTGAAATGAAGCAGAAGTTCTTTTTGGGATCATCATCCTCAAGTCCTGAAGTTGATGTAGAGCTTGAGGAGGATACTTTTAAAGAATTAATAGAATTACCTTTTGACTTTTACTTACCTTGTGTTAAAAATCTTATCTGAGAAAGGTTTAGTTCCTCACATGGTCCAAATTGAGTACTTTTAAAAGCTATGGAACAAATATAGGAAGCACAATCAAGAGCGGGACTAGGATTGATAGTGGGTCCGGTCGATGAAATATTAGTTAGTTGTTACCAATCATTTGAATCGATAGGTTTTCTTCTCACACAACCCCAATTCTTATGAGAACTTATGTTTAGAAATCTCAGATGATTCAGATGATCTCCAAATCAAAGAGGCACTGCTAGAATTTGATGAGGAGATTCATTCAACAATCAATAAGCTCAAAGAAATCAACCTCGAGATAGAAAAAAATCCATGCCCAACATACATTAGTTTGTTGCTGAATGAAGAAGAAACCAATGACTTAGTTAGGCTATTGACTGAGTTTAAAGACTATTTTGCATGGAGTTATGAAGAAATGCAGATTATCTCGATGTAGTAGTCCACAAGCTAGATAGATCTAACTACCCTATTAAGCAAGCTCTAGGCATGCGATTAGAAATTGAACAACGGTCATTTTAAAGTCAAGAAATTGATCGATGTTGGTTTCATCGGGGAAGAAAAATATCCTACGGTTAGCTAGTGTCATCCCTTAAGAAGAATGGCCAAATTCACATTTGCATTAATTTTAGGGACTTAAATAAGGCATGTCCTAAGGATGAGTTTCCTCTTCCTATACCAGAGTTAATGGTGGACATTGCCTCATCTCATGCAGTCTTTTCTTTCATGGATGGGTCATCTGGCTATAACCAAATCAAGATGTCTCATGAAGATGAAAAACACTACTTTTGAACCATTCGAATCTTGTTATAGGGTCATGCCTTTCGACCTTAAAATATTGTACCTAGGGACATGACTCAACATGAACTCATCAATGAGTGAGTTTGATGATCTAGTAGTAGGTTAAATATAATAATCCTCAAAATGAATCCCAGTGTGCATTGAGTAGCTTGAGAAATTCCTTGGGTTTATTGTGACAGGGAAATAGATCACGAAAAGATTAAAACTATCTTAGAAATGCCACCTCCAGAGTTTAACTCAACTTCGAGATCCTTTCATGGATCATATCTAAGATGCTTTATCTCAAACCTATCAGGAGATGCAAGCCATTCTCAACACTTATCAAAAGGATGCCAAGTTCAAGTGGGATGATAAGTGCTGAAGACATCAAGAATATTGGTGAAGCCTCTAGCGGCCTATCTCAGGCGGGCCTCATCCTCTACTACATTGGATGACTCTCGACTCTGGCCCAAACCAATGACAAGGGAAGGAGAGCACTCTCTACTACCTCGACCATCATTTGATTCTCTGAAAGAACTATCCACCTATTGAAACATTGCTAGCTTTGATCTTTGCATCTCAGAAGCTACGACATTATGCTTTCTCATAAGGTGAACTTGATCTCCCGAACAAATCCATTCTGTATCTCGCGAGCCAATGCTTATGGATGTTTGGCTCATTGGTCCATGATTCTCGCTTGGTTGATATCATTTGTACCCTCGTGCGATAAAGGATAGCACTTAGCATTTCTTAGTAGCACACCCACTTCTGATTCTCGCGGTGATCTCCCGATGAACAAATCATGAACTTAGGGGAGGTTGGAAATGGATGTATTTTTGATGGCCTTCTTTTCTTAAAGGTGAAGCACCATGATCTATTCTCGAAAGGCGGGGGTAGGAATAGTTCTTTAACTCCAAACATGATGTGATGAGATTCTCATACTATCTTTTAACCCCTACACCAATAATGAAGGCGAGTATGAGGCTTTGATTGTGATGAGTTAGCCATCACTATCGATGTAAGAGCATCAACATCTTTGGGGATTCGGTTGGTCATCAAGATTGTTGGTCTACCAGTTCTCAAAGCTTCATCATTACTAAGTATACCATGAAGTTGTTGGCCCCAAATTCGAGTCACCATCTACAAGGTTCCCGGTAGAGAAATGCGATGCTTTGGCAAACTTGCCATTGGCATGTCAGAAGATGAGTCCATTTCAATAAGGGTCCAAAATAGACAAGTCTATCCCTTATTGATCTGAACTCATCGAGACTTTCTCTTGAAGGGGAGGTTGCCATTGCCAAAAATGATGAGGAGCTGGATTGGAGGCAACCATTCATATAATATTTGAAACTGACAAACTACCTCAAGAAAAGTCGCAAGCCCATCAGGTGAAATAGAGAGCTCTCTCCTATGCTCTTGTTGATGGCACCTTGTACCGCTGGTCCTTTGACCAAATGTGGTTACACTATTTAGAAAAACACAAAGCTCATGGAATTATAACTGAGGTATACTTAGGTCTATGTGGAGCTCATCAATCCGATCTAAAGATGAAGATGAAGATCAAGAGACTTGGATACTGGCCTTTATGATCACGCATGGATGTAGCTAGGAGATGCCATCAATGTTGTACGGTGTGGTCCTCCACCAACATTCTACACCCTACATTGGCCATGGCCATTTGAGTGTTGGGGTGCGATATTGTGGGTCGATCGATCCTCCTTCTTCCAAGGGGCGATTCATCTTAGTTCCCACTTTTCAAGTGGCGGAAGCCATCCCACTCGAGAGGTCAACTCACCATGTGCTTCAATTTTTAGGAACCATATGTATATAGGTTTGGGGTGCCTCGATGAATTATATTGATAATGCATTCAAGCATGAAGATTACTTCACCAAAGACACTGTATAGATTGGAGATACTCTACCATCTACTACCCCAGAGCAAATGGCTTAGTGGAAGCATTCAATAAAACTCTCATCCACATATTGAAGAAAATTCTTAATGACAATAAGCGATAGTGGAACGAGTAGTTGGTTGAAGCCTTGTGGGCCTACCACACCACATACTGGACTCCAACTCAGTCTACCCTATTTTCCTTAGTGTATGGGTGATGTTGTTCCTCCTTTAGAAGTTCAACTCCCATCACTAAGGATAGCATTGGGTACAAGATCACTCTGAGCAAATGCAAAGTTAGGTTAGAAGAGCTCAAGGTTTGGGAGAATCACTCTGAGCATGCCAAAACTTGTTGTACAAAGCCAAAATGATTCAAGCTCACAACAAGGGTTCGACTAGGTCTTTCCAAGTAGGAGAACTTGTGTTAGTCTAAGAGACCAATTCTTGCCCGTCGAAGATGGGAGGCAAGTTTGAACCCACTTGGGAAGGCCCTATGTCATAGAGAAGGCCTACCAAGAGGATCTTATCATTATTGATTGTAAAGGGAATGCTTCCAATTAATGGGCTCTATCTAATAAATATTACCCATGAAATAAATCATGTTTGAAAATAATCATTAATAAAAGAACAAAATGATTCCATTCATCAAATCTTCTCTTCTTTCAAGTGTTGTTTGCTTGTCTTTGCGAATCCATGTGATGTGTTTAGGGTAGGTGTAAGAGTCCCCAGTGGCATCTATCCCTCTTTCACAACACAAACACAATCTCCGATGCTTTATTATAGGTGTAAGAGAACAGAGGCATCCTATTTATTAGCATAACTAAGATAGGTGTGAGAACCCAAGCGACATCCTTTCTTAGTGGGAATCTAGTTCACCATGGCATCATTTCATCAAACTCCCTAGTGTGTTTAAGGTTGGTGTAAGAATCGCCCAGAGGTGTCCTATTCCTTTTACCACATGCACAAGAATAAACACAAATCTTTTGTCTCGAGCTACTTTGATATGGGAGTAAGCCCCCTATGGCACTCACTCATTAGCAGCTCTAGGTCGAGTCTACATGCTACCTCGCTTGTGTGTCACGCCAATGGTCATTTGTTGGAGGATGTGAGTCCCGAGCTTTCTTACTAACTTGACCATTATGAACCAATGAGCTCCTTGTTAGTATGGTAGGCTTCATTGCCCAGCCAGTAAGCTACCTCATGATTGACTTTGCTTAAGAAGATGTGAGTCCCTATGCTTTCTTCTTGAACTAGCCATCATGCACTAACTAGGTTGAGTATATTTGAGGTTTAGGATAAGTCCCCCCAGAGGCTCCTTTCCTCTTGACTACTTTTGAGTTGATATAAGTCCCCGGTGGCATTAGTAGTCTCTCTAGGTCGGATACACCGAGAGAGAGAGACTATCCCAGCAATCAGTTCTATAGGAGGATGTGAGTCCCGAGCTTTCTTCTAGGTTGATTGTTGCAAACTGATAGAAACCTTAGGTTGGTTGATGTTGCTATCTTGTGATAATTCACCCAGTGGATACACCACTCTTGGTAGATATGAGTCCCCGAGCTTTCTCCTTAAGTTGGACACCGAATACCTATTGGATATATGACTAGCCATGCCATTTTCTCCAGGGTGTTAGATTAAGCCCTTACTCCCCATCTCCTGTGGGTACTCTATTTGGATCACATCCTTTGTGACCCCATTTAGACACTACCTGGGTCACTTTTGAATTGGATAGCCCCCCTTTCCTAGTAGCCACCCCTGTGGTTGGAGAATTTGTTCAGTGGATATGCAGATTCTCCCTTGGTTCAGTAAATCTAAGATATGTCTAGGCTGATATAAGCTCCTTTTCAATTTGATCCCTCACAAATTAACAGGGTCCACAATAAAACAAGCTAAATAAATAAAATTAATTTGCTTGTGAATTACGAATTCAAGTCCCCAAAGGGCCCCTTTTCTTAAGCAAGCATCCTATCTTTAGGCGTGTGAACTCCCTATAGGAATTGCTTACTAAGTTGAGATAAATCCCAGGTTGGTACTCACTCATAGTCTTAGGTTGGGTTCAATCTATTTTTGCATGGTTACCCGGTCATTCTTTGGAAGATGTAAGACTATGACACATTCTTTCTAGCATGATTATCATGGCGACGGGTAGCCTTGTTGATTTGTTGCCCAAGAAACCGATCACCCTAGTGGTCTTTTGTAGTGGAAGATGTGAGTCCCTGAGCTTTCTTCCCTTAAATTGATCATTGCAAATCGACAGGCACTCCTTTGGTTGGATAGTTCTCCCATCGGTCGGGAAGCTACTCCCTTTGGTTCAGTAAATCTGAGATAGGCCTAGGCTGATATAAGCTCCTTCTGTTTGATCCATTCCAAATAATGGAATCCATCAAAACAAATTAAAAATGAAAATTAATCTTGACTATCTTGAGTGATTTAAGTCCCCAGTGGCATTCACTCAATAGTCGACCTAGTGGGTTGATTTGTTGCCCAAAAGAATCATCCCTGGTTCTTTGCTTTGGAAGATGTGAGTCCACTTTCTTCCTAACTTGACCATTACAAACTGAAAGGCACCCCTTTGGTTGGATAGTTCTACTTTGTGGTTGGTATACTACTCCCTTTGACTTGGTAAATTTGAGTTAGGTCTAGGCCTCCATGGCCTCTACTCGATGATCATTACAAACCATGGGATCCATCATAATCAAATAAATAAAACTAAAATGAAATCAATCTTGACTATCTTTGAGTTGATCTAAGTCCCCCAGCATTCACTCAATAGTTCCTTGGTTGGGTTCAATCTATTGTCTTGCTAATAGATTACCCCAACAACTGACCTTTACTTTGAAGGATGTAATTCTACTATGCTTTCTTCCTTGTACAGCTATTGCATACCGAAAGAAATCCCTTTGGTTAGTTAGTCCTACTATGTGTTTAGTAGACTACCCCTTTGGATTGGTAAATCTGAGTTAGGTCTTAGCCTCCATGGTGTGACCCATACTTGCCCATCTATCTATCAAATAAATTCAACAAATCTCAAACAAATTCCAAACAAATCAAAATCTAAAACAAATTCAACCTTTAATGAAACAGAAACAAATCAATCTAAATCAAACTTTTCTCTCCGGTGAGATGCAAATCTTTCAGTCCCCAATCAGAATTCTAATCTCTCTTTCACAACTCCCTCCTTGTGGATGACTTGAACTTGCCTAGTGGAGAGTCCACTTCTATCCCTTGGAGTTCAAACAACTAAAATAAATTATCCTCTTCAGTGGAACTCTCTCTTTCTCCCCTCTCAAATCTCTCATCTCTTGTGGATGACTTGAACCTACTTTGTGGAAGGTTCATACTCATCCCTTAATTTTTTTCTCTCTTATGTCTTGGACATAAGTAGAGCCACATTGCACTAAGCTTTGGATTCTTTCTTTTCCTTGGGTTAGGGATATATTGTTTCTATTAGTGCTTGTGATCTTTCAGTGTTGTTGATCATTTCTGTCAACACAAATTATTCCTGGTCAGTCACACCACACCTATTGGGCACCCTTTGTTGACCTCATTTTTAGGATAAACTCTCAAAACTTCCATCTTAGACATAGGACTTCTTTTAGACACTAAGGGATCCTTAGTCTTAAGACACATCTAGTGATTAGGTGGACACTCAACCTAGCCCTAGAGACTTAAAAAGGTTAGCCATAGGAATAGGTCATGCCTTAGGGGTGTTAGGAAAATTGCCTACCCTTAGCTTAAACCATTCCTAACTTTCCTTCCTTCAAGTCAAACTCCAAATAAATTCTATTTGATGTTCTCCAAAGTCAAATAAATTCCATGATTGAAATCTATGATAGAAACCCATGATCAAAATCCATCAAAATTCCTAAGCTCAAATTTTCTTAAGTCCTTAATCTTAAGGACTTTAAATCATGATCAAACCATTCAAATCTTTGAGATTTTCTCATAATTCATTTATATTCTCATTTATATTCACATATATAAATGAAATATAAATTCAAATCAATCAATCAATAAACTCAAAATTCCAACTCAATTCATGAAATTCTTTCTTTAATTTTCATTAAAGGACTTAGCCAAAATCTTGATCAAAATAATTCAAATTCATGGGATTTTCTCAATTATTTATATTCTCATTTATATTCACATATATAAATGAAATATAAATATAAATCAATCAAACCAAATTCAAAATTCAAATTCCAAATCAAATTTTCTAGTCCTTTAAATCCTTCTTAATGGACTTAGCCCAAATCATGATCAAATCACTTCAAACCCTTGAAATTTTCTCATGATCCATTTATATTCTCTTATTTATATTCACATATATAAATGAAATATAAATTCAAACAATCAAACCAATTCAAAAATCAAACTCAAATTAAAATCCAACCTAAGCCTTTCAAGTCAAAATTTGAACTTAGCTAAATCAATTTCAAATCAAGCCAAACTCTTGATTTCTCTTCATGATTCAATCAACCCTACAATCATGAACCCATATATAAATACAAACTTCAATCACTCAATCAAAACCCATGTCAAAAATCAAACCCTAAATCCCTTCATATTCTTCCTTTGAATATGAAATTATCAAATGAACCAAAACCCATTTGACTTCAAACAACTTGACAATGGATTATATTTCAATCATAAGTCCATATATAAGATCAATCAAGCTCAAATCAAGCTTAGACCAAATCATTTGACCCACTTAGGCTCACTTGACCCAAAGTGACCTAAAGTACCCTTATGAGCCAAATTCTAATCCTAACCAAATTGGATTGAACCAAACTCATATATGCCTCTCATCATGATCAACAATCATCATGGGATGATCAATCAATCAAATTAGGTCAAACCAAGTCAAACCTAAGGGTTGACCAAGTCAACACTGAAATGAAACCTAACATAGCCAAATCAGGCCAAATTGATTGAAACCATTGATCTAAGTTCACTCATGACCTATGTTTGAACTTGACCAAGCCAACATTTAGCCTAACCTATTGGCCACTTGAAGTTGACCCAACTTGACCTAAAAGTCAAAATGTGTCAAAACTTGATCTAAGCCAAATTGATTCCAAATGGGTCAAGTTCATTTCCAAATCACTTGTTGAACTGACCAAAGCCTCAATTGGCCAACTACTAACCTACTTTGACCTGACTTGATTGATTGAATACCAATCCACTCCATATGACTAACTAACTAAACCTACCCTTGACCTAGCCAAATAGGTCAAATGGGTCAAATAGGTCAACTTGACCATTTGACCTAAATGAAGTCATATGAGCCAAATTCAAAACTATATCAAATTGAATCAAACCAAAGCCACCAAAACATTTCAAATGGTCATATGAACTTGACCCTTGGTTTGACCCAATTTGACCAATTGGTCAACTTGACCCAAGTTGACCCATTTTGACCTAAATGGGTCAACATGAGCCAAACCTATCAAATGAATTCCAAATCTCATGAAACTTGGCCAAACCTAGTTTCTCCACATACCATATCCAAATTAAAAATAGCAAAATGACCATTCTACCCTAGATCAGAACAAATTTTGGCTTAATCCATGGGTAATTTGGTCATACCCTCATATCCACTTGATTCTTTCTAATAGCTCAAGGGGACTAATGAAAGTGGTGCATAACCCAATGGGTTTGGGTTTGATTTAGACCAAACCCACCCCATGGGTCAAAATGAAATTCAAACTCCCTCTTCCACTCAAATTCAAGCACATGGGAGGTTGGCATTCCACTCAGACCTCAAACCCGACCATGTGCACATCTAACTGATCAAACAACCCTCCCATTATGATCAATTGGATCAAAATGATAAAATGGCTTGCGAACGTTTGATCCTTCATAGGGGAGATATACTCCCCCTATTTGAATTGAAAACTACCAATTCCTCATTTCGATTGCACCTAGGGAAGTCAGAGAAGCAATTCCTAGCCTCCTCAAGCTTCCTAGAGTGAAATAAATCTTCATCTTCTTGATTTTCCATAGTGTGAAAATAGGAAAGCTCAATCCAACCTTGAACTTCCTCCACACTGAAAACCACCTCAATTCCTCCTACACACTTCTTTTAAGGACTAATCCGAGCATACTCAATTCCATTGGAGTTCTATAGCAAGGGAGAGCAATTGGATCAAAGTGAGCAAGTGGTGTTGGTCCATAGAGCAAGACACTCAACTCGAGGCCTAAAGTTCAGCGGCTTCATCTCCACGGAAGCTACCTCATGATCGAGCAGGTGATCACCTGGTGAGGTATGAATTTTTGACCACTCATAGGTGTTGGTCCTTTGTGAAATTTTAATTCAATTGAATTCCACCATTAGATGTGCCGCTCCTTGGCTTTAGATGGTGTGGGTTAAGTTTGGTTTGAATCCGAGCTCGATCAAGCTTGGATCTTCCCCTAGATCATGGACGACCTCTATCGATGAAGGGGGAGGAACTGGGGAGATCTCAACCATCTATCCACACATTTTGGATGGATGACCAAGATTATTCTCACATTTAAAATTTCTTTTATCCTTTTAAACCATGAGATCTCACGTCGATCTTTGATCGGATGGTAGATCATGCAGCATCATCCCACCTTTTGGATTTGACATTTAAGTGAGCACTCACTACATGACGTGTGTAAAGCCTGCTGATCATTGCCGCCATGCTTCATGTCGTGAGTAGGAGGATTAGTTAGGGATCTTTAATTAATGCTACTTAATCTAGGGATCTTCTATAAATCATATCTCCTTCAATAAAACTCAAAAAAATATGAAATAATATCCTATGGAAAGATAATTTAACCTAGAATATTTTAAAATTAATTTCAATGGATTTATAATTATGATTTTCTCTAATTTTAAGTTTTATTAGAAATCTCATTTTGCTAATTACCTTTTAATGAAGCCTCTGATTAATCCCAAACTTCTTGGGTATATTTTAGGGGATGACCTCTACCTCCCCTAATTTTCTTGGGATTTATTGAAGGCTTAATTAGGAGAATTGCATATGGATTTCTTAATTACCCTCTTTATGTAATTAAGGATAATTAAGGTGTGATTAATGCTTTTAATCCATGATTAGAGTTGATTAAAATCAGATCCAGTAGATAGGAGGTTTATGGAATAATTTTGGGGCATTTCCCTAAGCTATTCCCTAAACCCCTCTTTTCCTTAATCCTCTTAATTAAGGGTTAATTCATTAATTATCTCCTTAATTAATTTCTAAAAATTCTAAAACTTTATAACTTAATTAATCTACTTTGGGTAGATGCTTGGGTGTTTAATAGCCTAAGTTCAATTAAAAAATCAAAACCCAATTCATATGTATGAAAGGGTGTTTTGAAATTACTTAAGCTAAACCCTTAGTTTAATTAACTATTAATTGTGAGCCAAATTGCATTAGGCCTTTTTTTTAGGTGCATTGAAATTTAAATTCCTTGTGTGTTTTATGTCATCTCATTGGCTCATAATTATTTGATTAATTATTCTAAGGTGGTGTAGGTAAGGGTTAATTAAGTTACTTAATTCATACCTTAACCTAATTAATACATAAAATGGATCTAATTATCTAAAAATTAAATAAAAATATCAAACACATGTAGGAATGGGTTAGGAACAGAAAACTCATCTCACATTTTCAAAATTAAATCAAACTTCAAATTAAACAAAAATCACATTGAATTCACTTTGATTTTTTTAAACTTTCTTATTATATAAGAATGTCTTTAGGATTTAAGTGAAGTGAATGTGTTTACATGCTTTCATTGCTTTGAGTCTTTCCCAACATGTTAAATTTATATGTCATGTGATTTCATGCATTCATATTTTTCAAATTAAAATTTAAAAATGAAATTGTTTACTTTATGTCAAATTTGCATGTGTTGGCTAAAGTAGAAATATGAATGGCTATTATTACTACTAAATTCAAATTATTTTCAAAACACATAAACCAAATATCAAATCTGAAAGTATACTACTTATATGCTAATTATGAGCTTGCATGTGAAAGATTATAAAGGTATGCTTAGCATAGGTTTCCTCTCTCTCTTATGTTGGCATAGTTTTGAATAGGAATTGGTAAGATGTATGGTTCATTTAAAAAGAACCTAACACTTACCTAATTCCATATTCTATTCATCCATATTTTATCACCTAAGAAGGATTACCTATACTTGCATACATAAATTGCATAAACAAAATGAATCCATTAATGCTACTTTTGCATTCTTCTTTTCCATTTCATTTCTTTTATACACATGTTTGTATTTAAGGAAAGTGGTATATTAGTCTGGACAACCCCGAGGTTGTGAGGCTTTAAGTAGCCCCAAGTAGGTCTTATACCTTACACCTCTAATTAATAATGGTGCTGTACTCACTTTTGTCTTTCTTACTTTCATGGGTGTATGTGAAAGATTGGATGAAGAAACCCTTTTCTACTTAAGAAAAATCATGCATAGTAATCTTCTAAATTTCCTTAAATGAATTACTTAGCTTGCATCATAAAGTGTGTTAAATACTCTTATTTGTATGTATAGATATGCTTAGGGCCATCCATATGCATGTTATACATGTTGGGAAAGAAATGAAGTAATGTGTGTTATGTGAATTTTGATTCATTTGATTTAATCTTAAAATGCCTTTCTTTTTGAATAGGTTTGTTTAGATTTCATCTAAACTTAGGATTAATTAAAAGATTTAATCAAAACATTCACCTAATCAAAACCAAAATGTGAATCTACTTTAGAAATTACTTAGGTGAGGGAAGGAAAGAGAAGTTCTCTTCTCTTTCTCTCTCTTCATAACTTAGTAATTAATTGTAGTGTTCACTTGAACCAAATCAAAACATGAAATAAAATCAACCTAAAAAATTTAAACAACTTAAATGAAACCCTCCTCTAAGTTGAACATGTTTTTCACACTTAAAAACTTTGAACCTAATGCCAAAGCTAAGCATACCACACAAACCTTCAAAGCACACACATTAGCCTAAGTCACCACTTCTAGCTTTAGGTTAGGTCGGTGCATGGTTTGATGTTTGTTTTATTTTTATATGTATGTTTTAGGCTGGATGTTAGGGTGTATGCTCATAGAATGAATGGTAGGATGCTCTTGGTCTAACTATTCTTTTGGGGATTATTATGCTTAAGGCTATAATAAATAAAATATAAATACTTTTTTGCTTGCAGTGCTTTATACCCCAGCATAATCCAATAGGCAGTGGACTTAGTCACCCATGTGTGGGGTGATAAGTCCAATATACATGCTTGGGATTTGTATGGTTTATTTTAGCTAACCTTTATTTTGCAGGTGTTAGTTAGATTTTTCACTTTTCCTTTTCATGTAAATTTGTAATTAGGATTTTGGAATGATTGTTATGGGGATTAGGATGAATATTGGTCATAAGATCCTATCTTATCCACCATGTGAAGTCTTGGAGCATCTACTTTCCAACCATCCGAAAAAAGAAACCAAAAGAAGAAAGAAGAAAAGAAGAAAGAAGAATGAAGCTTGAAGACCCCATAATAATGAATTCCTTTACTCAATTGTAATTTAATTCATTTGTAATCTATGTTATATAAGGGTAGAGCTCGACTACCCAATTTGATATTTTTTGGGTTTGTGTGGTGGTGCCCGACCACAACGCACTTTTATTCTTTTTGCAATTAGCTTTATAAATTGATTGATGATTTGTTTAGCTTTTGCATTAAGTGGCATGCTTTTCCTAGTTTCTTCCTTGCTTTATGTATGACCTGGATGTGGATTAGGCTCTTTAGGAAAAAATAAATCTTTTACCCAACTTAATAACTCAAAATGAAGATTAAGTAACTCATAACCTCACTTAAAGCTTAGGTTTAAAATCAAGATAAAAGAATTAACAACCCCTTAGCTTGGATGAGCATTTATTTTATAATATCATGCACAATTGCATCTTATTTCACTATTGATTGGAGGGTTTTCACCTTTGCCAGAGAAATTTGGCTTGTCCTTTGAGAGCCATGGTGGAAACACACTTCCTCCCTTGTCGTTGATTTTAGCTAATAACTTTATTTCTCATGCATTAGGCATATGAATCCTATTAACTCAAAATAATTATCCAAAATAAAAATAAAATGAAATTTGAATTACATTTGATTTAGGTCATTTTAAGCATGCCCTTTACTCTATCTAGTCTCTTTAGGGAGTGAGTTTAAAGACTTAGTCTTTTTCTAAATAAATAATAGCCTAACTATCTTGCATAAGCATAAAGACTTGCCTACATGTATTTAAAATCATAGGAGGAGTTAGTTGGCAGCCACCCTAGGTGGTTGTAAGTCCAAACAGTCAGGTGATTTGTTCTCTCTTGTGGAGACAAACCAAATACCCATTTTTTGCCTTCGATTTAGGTTGTGCTTTCGGCCCTTACCAAAGCTCCCTAGATTTAGGTTCTGAGGTTACTTCTCCCCTTTGTGGGCCATAAGAATAATTCCTAATCTCTTAGGCATTTTCTTAATCTTGTGTTAATGAATCATAAGACTTAAATTTCTAATGAAAAATACATAAACTAAATCAATTTCAAAAATGTAAAGCCCAACCATAGGATAGTTTGAGATGCTTGCTGGGTTTCTTAGCATCATGGACATCTCTTACTTATCTTCATTTTGGCTTGATAATAAATCTCTCTTTGATCAATCCCTTTTGATCTTCAAAAGAAAACCAATCGATTGAATAATCCTTTCCTATTGAAATCTTTGAAGAAAATGATCATTTATCTTAATCGAGAGTTTTCCTAGAGAATCCCCATTCCTTAGGATGTAATTAATTATGGAGGCTTGCCCTTGTATGGAACTTAATGAACTTGATTTAACATAAACCCCGCTTTAGTTTTCCATGTAAAGTAGGAGAAGAATCTCTAGTACATATGCAGACCCATTACCCTTAGGAGACCTTATTGAGGTGATTAGGTCCATTAAAGGGTAGTGACTTCTATTTTTTGAGATATTATACTATTCCTTGATGATGTACTCGATCACTTGAATAAGTACATCTACGGATCTGTGTGGCATCTTAAAAAGATGAATTTCTATATGCTTCCCTCCTTCATTTCTACCCAATAGATTTTAAGGTGATTCCCCCTCTATAAAAATTTTCACCAGTGATGCAATCCTATAAGACATGGCCTAACATGCGGTGGTTGGGGTAATAGCTAAGATCATTGCTCTTGCCCACTTCCTCCAGCCTCTTAGGCTATAAATCGGTTTCTTATGAGATTTTTAAAGATTTTCCTGACTATCTCCCTCTTGAATGAATACAGCTTATTTAATTTGTCAAAAGAGTAGGTGGATAATAGCTAGCTTGCGATGGATATGAATACTATGTACTGCTGAGGAGGTGATGGGGTTGACAGTTGAGGCGGTTGTGGTGGCCAGTATGATGGCCGAGGTGGCGATAAAAGAGGTGGCAGTGGAGGCTGCTAAGCTCTTGGTCTCTCTGGACTGCAGCTGGCTGCTTCCCCTTGTTTACTCACATCGCTGGACTTCTTTTCAAATATTTTCTACCGCTTGGGCTTGGACAACTAGTCCTAGAAAGGTAATTTTTTGGCTTTCTCTTGCAGATTAGCTGCCTTGTTGATTAGTTTCTCAAAGGTTTTGATTGTAAAGCTCTTAAGCATGAAAGTAACTAGGCTATGGATATTCTTAAGAAGAATTTCTATGGCATGCTGTTCAGATAGCTTTGGTTCACATTTCATACTTAAGTTACACCAGCAAAGAATGTAATCAATGAGGGACTCATTGGGATTTTACTTTACTACGATGTCACCTATAGTCACCCTCTATTGGGCTCCAGGAAACCTCTTGATAAAGAGTTGCTCCAACTCAGTAAATATCTTCAATGAACCATTGGGTAGTTCAGCATACCAGTCAAATGCAACGCTTGATAGACTACTGATGAAGGCAAAAGAAGTGCATTACTACCATCAGCATTGCAATAGCCGACTCTAAAATGTGTCATGTGTTGCTGCGGGTTCTCACTGCCATCAAAAATCTTGAAGGAAGGTGGTGCGAACCCCTTGGGGTACTGGACTATATCAAATTCCTTCGAGTAAGGTCTACCCTTTGGAATGGATGAACTACCCCGGGCTTGTGCCAATGCTTCCCTCACTTGTTGTTCCACCATCTACTTGATGTCTTTTTCATACACAGAGGTACTGTCTATGACCTTTCTATGCAAACTACCATTTTCCTGATCCATGGGAGAGGTACTCTTTGGAGGTTTCAAGACATGCTCGGTCAACCTCCATCGTCAGGGCGGAGTTTGGCTCTGAAGTGCTAGAACTGCAGCTAACAAATCTTCCACTTTCTTCTCCATCCTATGGATATGATCATACTTCTACTTGAGCTGCTAAAGGCGGTGTTGGGTTGAATAACATCATTTTCCTCAACCACAACACCTTCCTGACTCTGATGGTCTTGGTGGAGGGATCCTCGAGTATCAACCATATGGATTTTTGCTGAATCCTCAAATAGGTCATTCTCGTTGGGGTAAAAATCTACTCTACCCTCTTTTTGATCTGAATGATCACTCCCAAAAAGCTATTTTTTCTAGGCAAAGTAATATTTTAGGATATCATCTAATGAACGATCTCCCACTACGGGTGGTACAAATACCACACCGATAGTAGGATTGTGTTCATTTGAACCAATGTACAATGTATCGCCCACGATAAGATTCTCTCACGGGGAGGATCAACCATGTGGAATGACATCCTCCTTCCTCTTCTAAAGTGGTGGCATAACCATGACACTTTTGGGTCGCCACTCCCTCTTTACCATGGTTGAAGTGGGAGGTCGAATGGAAGAGCTTGACCTCACCATAGCTGGTGGGATAGATGGAGTGGGATCCTTAGGTCATAATGGATCACCAATGAGAATGTCCTCTCCCCAGGTGCAGACTTTTGGACTTTGGTAGGTATTGTGGAAGGAAGGACTTGGACGGGTGATGGTGGATGGGAATGGAGTGGTGTAGTTGTTGATGAGGAATGGAGCGGTGTAGCTGTGGAGACACTGAATGCCCCCTTGCTGAAACCCTCTTCTTGTAGCTGGTGGCGCCTGTCAATACTATACCATCGATGTGATTAGCTCTGGTAGCCCGCCGATCCTAAAAATCCATAAGAGCGGAGCCCGTCGACTATCTGGCCTACCTCCTCCTCTCCCTCTTACCCTCTTGGGCTAACTCGAGCCTCAGTAGCTGCCTCCCTATGGATCTAATCACTAACATTCTTGGGAATCATGAACCTCAAATCAAACAATGCGTCAGACTCTGAGCGTCTGTAGGCCCTGCCAACCTGGCGAGAACTATCCTAAGATCAACATAGGGCTTCCTCTATCCCTAGTGATACCTCAAATTGAGTTGGTGGTGGAGGCGATGCAGCAATCCTCTTGTAGTCCTCCTCTCCATCTAAAGCTGAGAGGGGGTGGAACCTACTACCACTCAAGAGTGGAGAGATCTCATAAGGAGAACCCTCCTTAGCGATGTGGGAGGTAACATCAATCTCCCTGCTACTCACTCATGGTGCCGCTTGATCTTCCTGTTCTTATTATGACGTTGAGTGCGGGTGAGTAGGGCAGAGTGAGAGCTGGAACCTACCTCAAAGGTAGGGGAAACTATCTCGAAAGCCAAGATAGCCTTCCCCTTTAAAGTGGGGGAAACTAATGAGAAAGTTCTAGCTCGCACTAGGGCTGCAGTAGGGATAATAACAGACTTAACTGGCCTGGGAACCACTAGCACTAACACTGTTGAGGTTGTAGCAGGCTGGAACTAATGCCACTGTGGGAACCTCGACAGCCTTCCTCTTCTAAGAGGAAAACTCAGACTCTGATTACAGGTCAAAATGGTGGAGTGGCTTCTATCCTGCCACCTCTCTCTACTGCGTGGAGAGGTCCCTCACAAGTAGCTAACCTCAAACCATGGCCAAATTGAATCAGGTGAATAGTGGTCGTGGTGTAGGCCTGATCCAAGGCCAAAACCACACCCGATGGAAAAGAGAAGATGAACTTGCCGGAAGCCATAGTAATTGAACTGAAGGTGGAGAAGGAACTAACTTTGCTAATACCTCATTTGTTGAAACATAACTGAGTTGGACCCTTACTTTTATATTTGTCTTCAAATGTTAACTTCTGATATTGATTTGAAATTTTAAACCCACACTTAACAAATTTAAGTATGCTAGGTGGAGTTCATTAGAGAGATTTTAGAATGTGAAGAGACTTTGCCATAGGATTTGATTTCAATTTGTAACCCTCATTCAACAAATTTAGGTATGTTGAGTGGAGTTAGTTCATTTGGAGAGACTTTGGAGATGAATTTGTTTTGTATTATCCATTATTTGAAAATTTTTATTTTGGAATCTTTATTTAGCAAATTCAGGTATGCTAAATGAGATTCAAATATATGTTTGAAAATATTTTGTTTGTGAGAATTGTTGTTATTTGTTTGATATGTTTGATTTGATTTTGATTTGAAAATGGGATCCTTAACAAATTTAGGTATGTTAAGTAGGGTTCAAGTGTGTTTGATTTTTTTTGTTTTGATTTGAAAAAGGAAAACTCTTATTTAACAAATGTGGGTATGTTAAATATAGTTTAATTTATTTTATGTGTTGTTTGATGATGGAATTCCTATTTGACAAATTTATGTATGTCAAATGGAATTCAAATGTGTTTTGATTTTTTTTTTTTTTTTGGAAAAGGGGATCCTATTTAACAAATTTAGGTATGTTAAATAGAGTTCAATTTATTTTGATTTTCAAAAAAGGGAACTCTCATTTGACAAATTTGAGTATGTTAAATGGAGTTCAAATATATTTTGATGATTTTTTTATGATTTTTGAAAAGGGGAATTTCACTTAACAAATTTGGGCATGTTAAACAAAATTATTTTAAAAAATAGAATATTTATGTGTGATATTGCTTTTGAAAAGGGGAACTTCAACTTAGCACATGTGGAATATGCTAAGTGAAATTTTAATTCTGTCATGATTTCATTTGAAAATAGAATCTTCATTCAAGAAACTTGGGTATGTTGAATGAAATTTATTATTTTGGAACAATGTGCTTTTTTGAAAAAGAGATTTTAAAATTTTTTGATTTTGATTTTGAAAAGAACCTCCATGTAACAATTGTAGGTATTGTTAAATGAGGTTTAGTTTTTTTGCCTTTTGAAAGCTTCATGAATTTTATGTAAATCTTTTGTCATGTGAATTTTGAAAAGTACTTTTGAAAAGTAGTATCTTCAAAGGGATTATTTCTTAAGTATAGGATGAACCTTGCCTCACCAAGCTAGTGGTAAAGAGGTTCTAAATTTTTAGTCATCTCTTTCATTAGTTAATTTTATTTTTTACCTATTGGGGACCCAATAAGAGTTTCAGGACCTACATGGAGTGAGATCCTATAACCTAAAAGATGTTGGCTAGCTTTGCTTAAGGATGAAATAAGCTAAGTGCAAAAGAAAGAAAGATAGTCTCAAGCTTATATATAATATAAGTTTATATCGATGCTTGGAGACAATAATTGTCTACTAAAGATGGAGAGAGGAACCATCCCTAGCAAAGTTAGAACAATCTTGTGTTTATTTTTGGATGTGTATGGGGCAAAAGATCATAGAGTGTACTTATTAGTGATCTGTGCGACATTGAGATATGATGTACTATCTTGAAAGATAGATGCATCACCCTTCAATGGACCTAATCACCTAATAAAGACTCTAAGGCATGATGGGTCTTCGAATGTACCAAAAAATTTTCCCCTGCTTTACTTGGATGAATAAAGGAGGGTTTTTATTAAATCAGTTCTAAAGTTTCCTATGGAGACAAGCCTCCATAGTTACTTATATCCTAAGGAAGGTGAATTTCTTAGGAATACTCTTGATTAAAGTAGGCAATTATTATCAAAGATTTCAAGGTTTAGATTATCAAAGGATTGGTTATGTTTGGAAAATCAAATGGGAAAGATCAAGTAGAAGACTTATTTTTGGAAGCCAAAGGGGATAAGTAGGAAATGCTCATGATGCTAGGAAACCTAGTGTGCATTCCAATCTATCCTATAATTATATATTTGAAAGTGAAGTAAATTATTTTGTTTGAGTTGAAATTTCATTAGATTACTAGACTTATAATCCATCAACACAAGGTTACAAAAATGCCTAAGAGGTGAGGATTTATGCTTGTAGCCCAAGGGAAACAACTAGCTCAGATCCTAAATCTAGGGAGCTTTAGCATAAGCTAAGTGTGACTTAAATCTAAGTGAAGATGGGCATGAGGTATACCTCCACAGTATAGGATAAATTTCCCAACTGTTGGGATTATAATCACCTAGAGTGGCCGCCAGCTAACTCCTCTTATGATTCAAATCTATGTGGTATGATCATAAGAAAATTGCAAGATGGTTGGACTATTATTAATTTAGAAAGAGACTAAAGTCCTTAAACCCACTCCTTAAGAGACTAGAGCATGAGTGGTATGAGTAATGACTTAATTTAATGCAAAATTATTTTCAAGTTTTATTCAAATTTTGACATTGCATTTTGACAAAGGCTTTAGGATTTTGATGCCTATATGCATGATGAAAGTAGGTTGTTGGCCAAATCTAAAGAGAAAGTGGTGAAGCTTCGTCAGTAGGGGTTGCTCTCATAGGTCAAGCGGTCCCTATGCATGTAAGGACAGATGCCCTCATTTTGCAAGAGTTATTCAAGATGCATGCATGATGTGAGACATACAATATTCAACTAACAAATTACTAAATCTTTTAATTATCTTATTTAATGCTTAGGCTTTATGGTGAGGTTATGAATTATTTAAAACTTTAGTTATGAGTTATTGTTGGGTAGAAAATTTATTTTTTTCTAAGAGTCTAATCGCATCCAGGCCACACATTCAAGAATCAATCATAAGAAACTATGAAAGACATGCCATTTCTAATACACAATTTAAATATAACATCAAATAATTTTATAACTATCACAAAAGAATAATAAAGCCTTGAGTACCGCCGCATACAACTAAAAGAGAAAAGGTGGGTAGCCGAGCTCTACCCTTATACAACCGGGAATATGAAAGAATAATTATAATTTATAATGAATGAATGCTATGAGGGGTCTTAATTCTTCATTCTTCATGTCTTCATCTTCATGTCTCCATTTGATTTAATTTACTCCACTTTAAGGCATCACATGGCCTCTCAAGACAAAACCTTCTAGCCAATGCTCATCCTAATGTCTCATAGCACTAATCCTAATTCCTAATGTAAAAATTATATTAAAAATAGGAAAAATAAATCTAACTACACCTTGAAACAAGTGTTAGCTAAACATACATACAACCCAAATAGTTATATTTATAATTTGGACTTGGCATCCTGCACATGGGTAACCAAGCTCGCCTGTCCTAGCTTGGATTATGCTTAGGAGTTTAGGCGACCTGCAAAGAGAATTTACATTTATTTTAAGCATCCCCTTAAGCACAATGCCCTACAAAAAAATATGGTTAGGCTAAGAATGACCTAACATCCAGTATACGAGGCATACACCCTAACATACAGTCTATAATAATACATCACAAAATAAAATATACATCATACCAAGCATTATCCTAACATAAAGCTAGAAGTGGTGACTTAATTCTAATGTGTGTGTTAAGGCTTGTGTGGTATGTCTTGCTAAGCATTAGAGTTATAGTTTTCTAAGTGTAGAAAGATTTAATTTAACATGAAGGTTTCAATTGAAGTTATTTAATTGATTTGAACTTTTAATTTGTGTTTTCTTTTGTTTTATTTGATTACACTTAGAAACTAAGTGTTGTAAAGAGAAGAAAGAGGATTGCCCTCTTTCATCCCTACCTTAAGCCACTTTCTAAAGCATATTAATTTGATTTGGTTCTCTTTAGTGAATGTCTTGTTATACATTTTAAATCAATCCAAAGTTTAAGTCCACTTTAAATAACTTCATTCAATATGAAAGGCATCTTAAGATTAATTTAATTAAATTACTATCACATGACATATATCAAACTATTCCCTTCAATCACATGTAACATGCATATGATTCAATCCTAAGTATATCTATACATGCAATATAATTTTACACACTTAAATGATGAATGTAGATCTGTATATTTAAAGTTTATATTCTTTCATTTGATTGAATTATTTAATCATATTAATTTAAAGCTCTATCTAAATTCTTATACAAAAATACATAGGGATGAAATTAAATAGGTACGTGTCATTATTAACTAGGGAAGTGAGGTAATCAAATGACCTCCTTAGGGTTAACTAAAGCCTCGTATTCCTGGGATGTCCAAATTATATACCCTTTTGCATTCAAGCATATGTAAATTTGTATATATGAATATGAGAAAGCAAGCTCCAAGTTACATGATTAATTAATCCAATGACTAAACAATTATGGATGCATGTATTTTTTATAAAAGAAAAGGGGTTCTAATTCCATACTTAAATACAAACACACATGTATTTAAGAGACATAAGCTAGTACATGCCATTGTTAACCAGGAAGTGAGCTAATCAAAAGACCTCCTTGGGGCTACTTAAATCCTAATATTTCGGATGTCCATACTAAATATTTGCTTTTTTTTTAAATACATATGGATGTATACATAAATAAAGGAAGGAAATCCATGAAAAGATTATATTTTTATTTGATTGAAACATTTATACATATGGAGTAAAGTTCTATCCAAATTCTAATGTAGGAACACATGTAAATGAAATCAAATAAGTATTGTCGCTATTAACTGGGGAAGAATGGTAATCAAATTACCTTGGGGCTAACTAAAGTCTCGTATTCGGGATGTCCAGACTATATACTTATTAACATTCAAATACATATAAAACTACATATGAATTAAGGAAAAGGAAGCTTTACTTCACATGTATAAACTATAAGCACATGCAAACCTATGTATATGTTCATAACTACTATCACTCTAATCAATATAATTCATAAATTTTGGAGAAATAAATTGAATTTATTAGTGATAATAGCTACACATATTATATATTAATCCAACACATGCAAGCTTACATAAAGAAAAACCATTTGATTTAATTAACTTTGAAAAGATGAACACATGATTTCAGATGACATACAAAATTTAACATGATTGAAAAGGAATAAATAAACATAAACACATGATTTCATTCAATAAAATTAATTCCTAAGGACAATCATATCAAATAAAATTGATCAAGATAAACCAAAGTTCTTTATGTATCATTTTAATTTCATGTTTTGATTTGATTTAATGATGTGAGAGGGAGTTTGTTGATCCTAACCCATTCTCATGTTTGTAAATTAAGTTGGTTTAATGAAATGTGATTTAGTTGATTTTAAGGATTAATTAGGTTATGATATACATTAAGTCCATTAATTAACCCTTACATATGTTACCTTAACATAATTATCCAAATAATTATGAGCTAATATGATATGCAAATGAATTGAAAAGTAAATTAGCAATGGTCCTAGGAAAAAAAGGCCTAACACAATTAGCTCACAATTAATGGTTAATTAGATTAAGGAAAATAATTAAGTACTCTTATGGTTTCCCCACACATGCGGATTAGCTATAATTTCCTTATTTTCTTTTAGGTTATTAAACACCTAAAGCTCTACCCTTGATTTAATTAGTTGAGATCAAATGTAATTGTAATTTTTAATTTGGTTAATGAAATCATTAATTAATTAATTAAACTCTTACTTAATTTCCAAATTGATTAATTATCCTTCAAATGAAATGGGCTAAAAAAAGATAAAGAAAGAGGTCCCAATCTAATTCCATAAGTCCATCCACTATTGGAAAATGATTAATGAGTCAAATTAATTAATTATTTTATTTCTATTCACTTGATTAATTAACCTTAATTAAATTAATAAAGTAATTATGGCTTAATTGACTAATTTCTCTAATTAATTAACCAATAAATCTCAAGAAAATTATGGGAGGCAGAGGTCATCCCCTTAAACAATCTCAAGAAACTTGGAGTTAATTAATTAATTAAGGAGTAATTAGGCTAATTAATTTTTCAATTAAACATTAATTAAGCTCTAATTACTGTTCAAAATTAATTAAGTATATTTTTTAATAGATCCCTCTCCGAAATGCCTTTAAAATGAGTATTAACTTGTATTTTTTTAGATTTTTCTATGATTTGTTATGATTTTATGAAGTTTCACCCATTAATTCTAATTAATTAGCCTTAAGTAATCCTAATCCAACTGGCGCCATGTGGCATGCTGATGCGGCGCACTTTTCATGTGTCACCGCAGGATTGGATATTTAAGTTGTCACCATCAATGTTGAGTCAGCTGGGGGTGAGATGCACTTTCTCGTGCACTGTTCGATCAAATGGGATAAATCTCATGGATCTAATCACATCTGTTCATTCTGATCACGTGAAATGGATGGCGCATGATCTATCACCTCATGAGCCACAAAAGATAGAGGCTATCCACTATTGCTCGATCGATCCGAGCTCACCTGAGCTCAGATTCACTCCAAATGGATCCCACACCTTCACGTGAAGGATCTAAGAGGATTGAATGGCTAGGATCACACATGCACATTATATTTGAAAAGCTCCCAAAAAATTTTGAAGAGAGCTCAATTTTAATGGCATTACCTCACCAGAGCTAAGGTCGGTGGCTCGCACGCTTGAGGTAGCTTCGTCTAGTTGAGATGAAGTCCTGTTGAGCTACAATTAGATTGATTCCTCGTAGATTGTTTGGGAGGCCAAGACCCATTGCTTGGAGCCTCGATCTTGATCGAATTCCTAGGTGGTCGAGAAGCCTTAGAAGGATTCATTCTAGTTCGATGAGGTGTGTGGAAGGTGTAGGTAAGAAGAATTAGGATTTGGCGAAGGATTGAGGGAGTTGGCATGAAGAGATGGCTCCCCTATTTTGGGTGCACTCAGGAGTGAAAAATTATGATGAGGGAAGCTTTGGGAATTCTTGAGTGCTTGCTAGGGAGTTTCAAAACTCTCTTGGAAGCTCAGACAAATCGAATGGATTTGTTTCCCATAAGAATTAAGGGGGTATATCTTTGATGGGACTGATGAGATTATCTCTAATTTTTGCATTCCACCATGGTGTTTGAGTTCCCACCTCCACATGGCATGAATTGAGTGGAGAAAGGCTTTGGATATGGCTCGCAGTATTTGTGGTGTCCATGGGTTCTCTGAGGGAGGTGAGTTAACTCACTTGGTCCATTAAAGCCTAGCCCACTGTGGGCTTGTAGGTCACCCAAATTGGGTGTTTGACGGCCAAGGAAAAGAGAGTGAACTTTGCAAGTGAGTTTGCCTTTGGCTAGGGCTTTGGTCATGGGCTGGTTTTGGATTTATCAATTAGTCATATGGGTCATGTTGAAGGTTTTTTGGTTAAAACCAAGACTTCAAGTTCAAATGATGATTTTGAAGTATTTTGGTTCAAGTGGTTTCAATCAATTTAGCCTAGGTTTGATTTTGGCTCATTTGATTCAAATAGGTCAAATCAAGTTGGTCAATTTGACAAAATTGACCAAATTAGCTTGGGTTAGGTGTTGGTTTATGTTCAATTGATCAATTAGAGAGGATTGTAGGTTTTTTTGAATCAATTTGAATTTAATTTGATTTTAGGTCAATTTGACACTTTAGGTCAGTTTAGGCTAAGTTGGTCAATTGGGTCCAATTGGTCAAACTGAGCTCAATTATGGCTTTGATCAAGTTCAATAATAAATTTGGAATGAACTTGAGCCATTGGTTACAATCAATTTGGGTTGAATCATGATTTGACCTTTTTTGGCCTTTTAGGTCAACTTGGGTCAACTTGGGTCAAATGACCAATTGGGTTTGGTTTGACTCAATTAATAGTGAAGTCATGTTTAATCATTGATCATGGGTTGATGTGAATCAATGGTTTCAATTGATTTGGTGTAGATAGGTTTTGGCTAATTTGGGTTCATATGGGTTAAAGGGTTGACTTGGTCAAATAACCAAGTTGACTTGGTTTGATCAATTTAAGATAATTGATCACTAGGTGATCAATGATCATGGTATGAGGTTTGATGGATTGGCTCAATCCAATTTGGGTTGAAAACTTGGTTCAAAATTGGTTCTTTAGGTCACTTTAGGTCAAGTGAACCTAAATGTGTCAATTGGCTTGGTTTTGATTTGATTAAGGTTTAGTTGAATTTATATATGAGTTTAGGATTGAAATATAAATTCAACTGTAATCAATTTGGGCTATAATAAGTTTTGGTTCATTTGAAATTTTCATGTCAAAAGGGCTAAGTTGGGCTTGACTTGGGTTGATTTTAATTTGGCTTGATAATTGTAGATTTTATTTATATTTGGATAGATGATTGAAGGAATGATTGATTCAAGAGAAAATCTATTAATTTTGATTTAGATATGATTTGGTTAAGTCCAAGGAATTAGATCAAAGGATTTAGATTGAGATTTGATTTGATTTTGGATTTAGTTTTGATCATTTGAATGTATGTTTCATTTATATTTGGGAAGATAATTGAAGGAATAATTGATTTATAAGAAAATTAATTGAATTTGATGTGATTTGAAGTCAAATTTGACTAAGCTCATAGAGGTAGGTCCAAAGGGCTTAGAAGAGAATTTGGTTTAGTTTGATTTAATTTTGATTATTGGAACGTGGGTTTCATTTAAATTTATGAAGATGATTGAATATATAATTGATTTATGAGAAAATCAATTGATTTTGTGTTGATTTGGGTTAAGATTTGAGCTTAGGAAGGGTCTTGACTTGACTTGATTTAGTTTGATTTAGTTTTGGTCATTTGAATGTAGATTTAGTTTATATTTGTGAATATGATTGAATATATAATTGATTTATGAGAAAATAATTGAGTTTGACTTGATTTGAATGGATTTTGGCTAAGATGAGAGTGGATCACATGGCTTAGGAGGATTTGGAGCTTGATTTGATCTTGGGTTTCAATCATTTGGAATTGATTTTGGTTTCAAATTTGATAAATTATTGAGGGATTGAATTGATCTTGGAGAAAATCAATTGAATTGGTTTGGCAAGGGCTAAGTTCATGGAATTCAATCATAGGGCTTAGGAAGAGTTTTGAGCTTGGATTTGAGGTTGAGATTGATTATAGATTTTGGAAATTTGATTTTGAATTTGAATTTGGATTTGGGGTTTGTTTGAGAGGAGAACATGGATTGGGTTTAAGCCATACAAAAGGTAAATCTCCTTAAGTCCTAAGGCATAGCTACTTCTATGATTAACCCTTCTAAGTCTCTAGGCTTGTTAAGTGTTCACCTAATCACTAGAAATGTCTTAAGGTTAAGAGCTCTGTCTGAAGAGTCCTAGATCTATGATGAGGAGATTGAGAACTCACTCCAAAAGTAAGGTTAATAGAAATGAGAAAGTAGAATACTCTAATTCAGACTATGAGTTTGAATCAACTATAAAGGTAAGACTCAATGTGCCTCTTTAATAAGGGTGGAAAATTTAAAATTTATTGATATCAGATTCAGATATCACCAATCCCTTCTTAATACTTCAAAGAAATTACTCCAAATGAAGTTCATACTATTGAGGAGTTGAAGATCTTTTATGTACCTCCTTTTCCTAAGAGTGATAGACCTGAAACCTCATTCTACAAGTTTGAGAAGTATTATAATCAAGAGTCTGATTGGCTCATACAATTTGATGAATCTAATGATATAATTCTTACATGGATGCCAAAATACAACCCTTTGAGGATTCGAGGAATGATGCACAAATTGGAGGTTAATGTTGGAATGGATAAGTGGTGAGCTCACTTCTTTGATACTCTCTGGAGTATAAAGAGTCCACAAGAATTACAAAAAAGTGATAACTACACCACTAAAGACCTTAGATACGTCTGACATAAATATCATTGAAGAAGAACTTATTATGCGGAAAGAAGAAGAGAATGGGACTAAGACTAAAAATGAAGATGTCTTTTATGAAGTTAAGCTCACAAATGATGGGGAAGTAGAAGCCAAGCCTGCACTTGATGAGCTCAAAGATGGTGGATACACAACTACCATGGTTGAGTTGAAAGAAATCAACTTGGGAACTGAAGACAATCCTCGTCCAACTTTCGTTAGTGTCTTTCTGCCTGATAAAAGTTGGAGAAATGAAAGCTCTATTATGCGAATTTAGGTTGCTCGGACATATTCTGAAATGTAAGGCTTATCCTTTGATATGGTAGTTCATAGATTAGCTATTAAGCTAGATGCAACACCAGTTAAATAAGCTCCTAGGGAAATGAGATTTGAGATTGAAGAATAGGTGATTGTAGAAACTAAAAAGCTCATAGAGGCAGGCTTCATCCGGGAAGAGAAGTATGTAGACTGGATAGCCAACATTGTTCTTGTAAGAAATAAAATTGGTTAAATTTATATTTGCATTGACTTTTAAGATTTAAATAAAGCATGCCCTAAGGATGACATTCCACCTTAATATCAAAATTATTAGTGAACAATACTTCTAACTATGATATGTTCTCATTCATGGATGGATCAGTATAATCAAATCAAGATGGCTCTTGAAGATGAAAACCACAAATCATTTAAGATGTCAATTGGTATATATTACTATACAGTCATACGCTTCGGATTAAAAAATGTTGAAGCTATATACCAGTGAGCTATGACTCATATTTTTGACAAGTTGATTCATCAAAAAGTAGGATGCTATATCGATGACCTCATCTTTAAAAGTATATATCGGAAAGATCATCTTGAAGATCTAAGGATTGTGTTTAAGAGAATAAGAAAATACAATCTCAAGATGAATCCCCTCAAATGTGCATTTGGAGTCTCATCTAGAAAATTTCTTGGCTACATTATGCCATAGAGGAATTGAGATTGATCCTACAAAAATTAAGGCGATCATTGAGATGCCACCACCAAAGAGTTTACATTAGCTCCGCTCATTACAAGGACAACACGCATTTTTTCAGCATTTTATATCAAATCTATTAAGTAGATACCAACCCTTTGCAAAACTAATGAAGAAGAATACACCATTTAAATGGGATAAGGAGTGCCAGAAGGCTTTGATAATATCAAGAAATATTATTAAATCCACCAATCTTTGTAGCACCAATTCTGAGGAAGCCCCTTATTTTATATACAACTACATTAGAAGAGTCCCTTAGAGCATTATTAGCACATCATAATGAAGAAGGTAAGGAGAACACTCCTAATTACATAAGTTGATGATTACTAGGAGCAGCAAAATATTTTCCAATCGAAACACTATTTGGCATTGATCTTTGATGCCCAAAGTTTCATCATTATATATTGTCTTATAGAATAATGCTCATCTCAAAGATCGATTCATTGAAGTTCTTGATGACAAGACCAACATTGACAGGTCATTTGGCTAGATGGGTAGTTCTACTCTTGCAAGTTGATATTACATATATCCCTCAAAAAGTAGTGAGACAGGTCTTGAAGACTTTCTTGTTGCACATCCTATCCCAATAGACTCTCCACTTAATGATGATTTTCTAGATGAGCAAATCTTACTCATCCATGAAAGAGAGAAGTTGCAAATATGAGAGATGTATTTTGATGGAGCATTGTCAATCAAGCCAAATGGAATTAATTAATATTATGGTTCATAGAAAGATAAATATTTTATGTGTTCAAGAAATGAAATGGGTTGGGGAGAAGGCCAAGGAGATTGATAGTTTAGGTTTTAAACTTTGGTATTCAAGTAGAAGTTGATCTAGAAATGATGTAAGTGTGATTATAGATAAAAGTTTGAAGGATAATGTTATAAATTTTAATTGATGTGGAGATAGAATTATAGCTTTAAAGATTATTATTGATATTAAGATTATCAATGTTATAAGTGTTTATGCTCCTCAAGTAGGTTTGGATGTAAGCTCAAAAATTTTTTTGGAATGAATTAGGGGATTAATACAAAAGATACCACTTGAAGGAAAAGTATTTATTGGAGGAGATTTAAATGGACATGTTGGTAGAGTGGTAGAAGAATTTAAAAGTATTCATGGTGGTTATGGATTTTGAGTGATTAATGAAGAAGGTAGGGTATAATAGATTTTTCCTTAGCTTATGATTTTGTAGTTGCTAATACTTTATTTAAGAAAATAGATGAACATATTATTACTTATAAAAATGGATCTAGTAAACACAAATTGATTATTTTTTAATAAGAAAAATATATCATTTAAATTGTAAAGATTGTAAGGTCATTCCAAGTTAAAGTTTAAGTACCCAACATTGATTGTTTGTTTTAGATTTTAAGATGAAAGATGGTAAGAGGAAAAATAAATCAAATTATTATCCTAGGATTAGATGGGGACACTTAAAGAACACAAATAAAAATATTTTTAAGGGCAAGCTACAAGACCTTAGAATTTGGGATGTTCATAAGGAAGATAATGTTATGAGGAAAAAGTAGAAAGAGAAATTAAGCACGTTCTAAAAATGTGCTTGGAGAATCAAAAGAAAAAGCTTCTTTTAATAAAAATAGTTGGTGGTGGAGTTAGAGTGTGCAAGAAAAGATAAGAAATAAGAAGCATTGTTATAAAACTTGGTTTAGATGTAAAAACTTAGAGAATTGGGAAAGATATAAAATGGCCTATAGAGATTCTAAGAAAGCAATATATGTTGCAAAAAATTTAGCTTTTAGTGATTTATATAATAGATTATATACCAAAGAAGGTGAAAGATGTATGTATAAGTTAGCCAACCAAAGAGATAGAAGAAGTAAAGACCTAGTTCAAGTGAGGTGTATCAAGGATGAAAATAATAAAGTGCTTTTCTTAGAAAAGGATATTGAAAATAGATGGATGAGATATTTTGATAAACTTTTTAATGAAGGATTTGAAAGTACGATTGATTTTAGTGACCTTAATACCTTAAACAAAAATAGAGAATTTTATTTTTATCATCATATTAGTAAATCTGAAGTTAGAGAAGCTTTAAGGAAAATGAAATGTGAAAAAACAGTAGGACCTGATGATATTCCAATAAAAGTGTGGAAATGTTTAGGAGATTAATGAATTTCTTGGTTTATAAATCTTTTTAATGTATTTTAAAGACTAAAAATATGCTAGATGAGTGGAGAAAGAGTTTGTTGGTTCATATATTTAAGAATAAAGGTGATGCACAAGAGTGCAAATTATAGAGGAATTAAGTTAATGTGTCATACATTAAAATAATGAGAGAGAGTAATTGAGCATAGGTTACGATGTGATACAAAAGTTTCTTACATTCAGTTTGGTTTCAAGCCAGGTAGATCTACTATGAATGTTATACATTTGTTAAGAGGTTTGATGGAGAAGTATAGAGAAAGTAAAGAGGATCTACATATGATATATATTGACTTAGAGAAAGCTTATGATAAAGCTTCAAAGATGTTCTTGGGAGAGTTCAAGAATAGAAAGGAGTTAATATTGGTTATATTCAAGTCATTAAGGATATGTATACTAGAGCTGTTACTTGTGTCCAAACACAAGGAGGATTGACAAAATATTTTCCTATTTAGTTGGATTACATCAAGGATCAGCTTTAAGCCCTTATCTTTTTTGCTTTAGTTATGGATGTTCTTACTAGGCATTTACATGAAGATGTACCTTGGTGTATGCTTTTTGCTGATGACATTCTTCTTGTTGATAAGACTAGAGAGGGAGTCCAAGAGAAACTTGAATTTTGGAGGTCAACATTAGAGTCTAAAGGTTTTGTTTAGATCTAAAACTAAATATATGGAGTGTAATTTTAGTTGTAGAAGTTCTAGTGGTAGTGTTGTGATATTAGGTGAACAAGTCATTAATAAGAGTGAGCGATTCAGATATTTAGGCTCTATTGTTTAAAATGATTGTGAAATATATGGAGATGTTATTAGTAGAATTCAAGTTGGATGGTTGAAGTGGAGGAATGCATCTGGCCTGTTGTGTGATAGAAAAGTTCCACTTAAACTTAAGGGAAAATTTTATAAGATGGTGGTAAGACACAATGAATTATGGTGCGAATGTTGGCCAATAAAGAGAAGCATAAGACTAAGTTAAGTGTTACAGAGATGAGGATGCTCAATGGATGAGTTGCTTTACTCTTAGAGATAAAATGCGAAATGAGTATGTTCGGGAAAAAGTTGGAGTAGCTCCAGTGGCAGATAAGATTAGAGAGAGTCACCTTTGATGATTTGGCCACCTAAAGCATCAGCCATTTGATGACCTGGTTATGAGAGTAGATGCATTAGATTTGCCTTATGTTAAGAAAGGTAGAGGTAAACCTAAAATGACTTGGTTAAGATGTATAAAAAATGACCTTAGTATACTTGAATTAAATGAGAATTTGACTCATAATAGGACACAATGAAGATGAAGGATTCATGTAGCTGACCCCACTTAGTGGGATAAAGGCTTGTTGTTGTGGTTGTTGTTATTGTTGTTGTTGTATCGTCAATCAAGCATGCTCAACCTCCAAATCTTCCAAGAGCAAGAGCTGGCATTGATCTCATTTTCATAACATCGGAAGGAGGAATAATGAGTCACTTGTATGGATTGACTGAACCTTGAACTAATAATGAAGCCAAGTATGAAGCATTAGTAGCGAGCCTTGATATGGTCATTACCATCGGTATAAAGAATTTACAAAATTTTGATAATCTCAATTGGTCATCTATAAAATCTTGGGAGTTTATAAGATAAACAAGCTTGAGTTGGCCTATTATCATAAATGAGTGCTTGAGTTGATAAAGAAGATTCCAAATGTCATATTAACTCAAGTGTTTTGATTAGAGAATGGCAAGGATTTCCGCCAAATTTAAGGAGATGGTGAATTAATGATGATTATGTGATGATCAACCTCTTCACTTATAGAGTTTTGTAGCCTACAAATCCATACTCCCTGCAGGAAGAGGGGTCATCAAGTGTAAGGTGACATGATGCAACTTTAGTTCATCGACACTCCATTACAAGAAGAGAGAAAAGTCAACTCAAGAGAACTCCAAGCACGAGGAGTTTTAGAAATACAATAAAAGCCATCATGGTGAAAGTACCTAATGATTGGAGGCAACCATTGTTTCGACTACTTTAAAGAAGGGAAGTTATTTATTGGTAAATCGTTTGCCTCATAAATGGAGAAAAGGATCTTATGATATGCATATGTCAATGACACACTATACCATAGATCTTTTGAACAGATGTGGTTATTCTATTTAGGATTAAATGAAGCCAAAAAAGTAATAATTGAAATTCATGAAGGGCTTTGCAAAACCCATCAATTAGGCCCTAAGATGTTAATTAAAATCAAAATAATGGGTTATTATTGGCCATTGATGGTGAAAAATTGTATTGATTATGCAAAGAGGTGTCATGAATGTCAGGTCTATGGTAACATCATTCACCAACCTCCAAATCCACTACATTCAACAGTAGCATCTTGGCCATTTGAATATTAGGGAACAGATATAATAAGCCCAATTGATCCTCATCATCAATCGACCACCGCTTCATCCTAGTAGCAGTTGATTATTTCTCTAAATAGACCGAAGTTGCTCCATTCAAAGAAGTCACTGTTGAGCGAGTCATCAACTTCTTCACCAAAAATATTGTTTATAGATTTGGTGTGCTACACTGGATTATTTTAGATAATGGCTCAACCTTCAAGGGTGTGAAGATTTATAAGTTCACCAATTGACATAAAAATGATTGGCAATATTCATCAATCTATAATCTGAGAGCCAATGGTTTGGCAGAAGTATTCAACAAGACTTTGGTGAAGCTACTAAAGAAGATTCTTACAAAGAATAAAAGAGAGTGACATATAAAGATGATAGAAGTGTTATGGGTAGATCGAATCACCTATAAAACACCAACTAAATCCACTCATTATGCTTTAACATTCAGAGTTGAAGTAGTACTACCATTAGAGGTTGAGTTGCCATTACTTCGAGAAGCAGTTTAGTTCAAGCTCACTCAAGAGGAGAATGCTCATCTACAGATGGAAGAGCTTGATGCACTTGATGAAGTCAGACTCCAAGCTCAACAAAATTTAGAAATCTATAAGTAAGGATGTCTAGAGCTTTTGGCAGTTTAGTACATCACCGGATATTTCAAAAATGAGAATTGGTTTTGGTGCTAAGAAAGCCAATCATTCCTCATTGTAAAATTTATGGTAAATTTGAAGCTAATTGGAAGGTCCTTATATCATCTAGAAAGTATATGAAGGAGGAGCCTACCAATTAATTAACTTAAATTGTCAATGACCAATGTCACCAATTAATGATCCTTACTTAAAGAAGTACTATTCATGATCGTGTATGATCATATATGTGAATGATTATTGTACTTATAATTCCTCTCACTAAATATACGTGTGCTTAAACATCACTTGAAAGTTCTCTTGTATTAAAAGAACATATTCTCAAGTTATTGTAAAATTTTCTTGCAAGGCAGGGAGCATTTTTATATATTTATTTTGGTTGACATTGAGGCTTAAGCAGAGATCCCTAAATAAATATACATTATGATTTCCAACAAGCCTCATCCACTAAATTAAAAATATAAAACTAATATATTTAGCATAACTTTAATTCAGCATTGAATCCCCCTATAAGATAGGGAGCATTTTTTTTAGAAGTCTCATATTCAATGTTGTCAAACTCCCCCGTGTAAGATAGGGGGCATTTTTTCTTACATATATCCAAGTTGACATTGTGCTTTATGTCGAGATCCTTGAATATATCTAAAATGACTATTGTTAAAGTCACTTATTCATCATGATTCTGAAAATAAAATAGGAAGAGCTTATATTTTGAAAACTTTAATCAACTAAGTTGGAAAAGCATCAACCCCTGCATACTCAAGTCTAGGACTCGAACATGTTCTATAGGTTAGACTCAATAGGCTAAAATATGGTTGAGTCATTGACAGTCTCTTCACTTAACAAGTTCCAAGAAAAGGACACAGTGAAAGAGCCCTTGCTCATTAGTCCAATGATGATGATTGTCCAATCCCAAAATAAATCTAACTAATGATTAGAAGTGACCAAGATCTAAAAGATCTTTCCAACTGATTGATAGGAGATGAAATCTGAGGAGATGACCTTCAATTCAAGGCAGCCTTAAAACAATTATTATACTATCTACCAGCCAAGACACCAAATTTCTTCAATAAGTCTGATGAAAAAAGGCACTACACCAAAGAAGTCATCTTAAAGTTCATGTTTAACCTAATGCTGAACTAAAATAATTTTTAGTTATCTTGTATGTTAAAGTATCGAGTACTAGACATTTGACTTTTCATCCATAAACCTAACACAAGGTCTAAAGGCTAGGTCATTGGTGAGC
Source organism: Cymbidium sinense (assembly GCA_021442155.1). Classification (NCBI taxonomy): domain Eukaryota; kingdom Viridiplantae; phylum Streptophyta; class Magnoliopsida; order Asparagales; family Orchidaceae; genus Cymbidium; species Cymbidium sinense. Next base: position 171,359,961 of record CM038218.1, on the reverse strand, counting down.
ATCCTTCACAAAATCCATGAAAGCAATAGTATGACACAGAAGATATGCACATATACTTGATAAGTCAATATCGATAAATTAGTTGATCCTTCTTTGAGTTTGTTAAACACAAAGCTAGGATAGAAGGTGATAGATTTCTCAAAACAACCAAAATTCAATCTTTTAATAAGCCCGCCAAAGCATTCAACATAGGGCAGAAAGTATTCCTACTTTAAATTAACAATTCAACAGAGATAAATTAGGGTAACTCCCTCTACCAAGTCTGCTAAAATGGAAGTCGGGATAAGAGGAATCTCAAGCTCTAAATCCACCATAAACATCAAAGTCGTCAAATCCAACATGCATAATGACATTTATCTTTCACTGCCTAAGTTACTACGTTGGCACAAAGTGATAACAAGCTCAACAGTGATAATCCAATGTCCAAACTAATAAAACTCATCAAAATATCACAATAGAAAGTATAAGTACCAAAAAAGAAATAGAAAATCTCACTAATCTAAAGAAATGAGCACATAGTTCATTCAAAATAGTACATGAAAGAAGATGGTCATGGATGTTTTGAAGCCATGCTTCGAATGTAATGAGCACTTGGTACTCTACCTCTATAATCTGTAACTCCTATGTAGCTTGAGCTAAGGCAACCTCGACATCTATCATGACTTGGTGACAAGTCTGGTACTCGCACTACTCTCTCTCTCTCTCTCTCTATCACCAGATCTCGTCTTCCTTGCTCCACCTGAAAGTTAGTTTTGTAAGACATCAAGCTCATGAGCTCGCTCCAGAGGCCTCAAATGTTGTCTAAAAAGTTAGTCATCTCAATCCCGACATCAGTAGATATTTGTCAAAGCTGTGTCAAGGCCTGTGCACTCCTCTCAAAATCATCATGAGCTAAGTCAGCAGCTTCCTGTCAGATCTTGACTCACTCATGAAGCTCTAGTAGCAAAGATTGAGTCAGTACAGCTAAAAGGGACCTCATCTGCATGACTAAAAACTTTATCTCCCTACACATGCCCTCCCAAAATCTCGGCTCCATGTCCTCCAACCCAATGTGAGCAAGGTAGTCTAAAAGCATGCTGGTGTCAAAGGTAAAATGTTGTAGTGACTTATGTGATCCAGTGTCCAACTGTGAGAGAAAATGTTGTAAGAACACCAGGTGGTTGTACTGTATCACCCGATTCCTCATATCAAGACCAAAACAGTGTTGATAGTAAATCTCAGATTGATAATTCGATCTAGTAGGCCCTGTATAAATAAAATAAACAAATTATTATCACCAGAAGTAATCATCAGCAACATAACTAAAATAAGTGCATGAATGAACAAATACAGTACCTAAAAAAAGGTAACTTAGAATGGCCAAGCAGATTGTCGAGTGGTGGCGGCTGTGACACTACTGTAAAGTCAAAAGTTGAAGAAGGGTATACTAGAATAGAAAGTGCAGTGGTGAAACCCAACTCCCTTACAATAGACATCTCCCTGGGCACTAAGCAATAGTAGATGATCCAAGAAGTGGGGACACATTCACCTGAAGAGCTAATATCTCAGGAACAGTGGACATGGTCAGTGTAGTACTAAAGTCTAACTCTCCTATAAAAAGTGTCTAACCATACCAGCAATAGAAGGTCTAGAAGGGTGATATGCATCCAATTGGGGTGTGTCTATCTCTAGAACAACAAACTCTATAACAAAAGTATTCAGCGCTCCCTCCTTTGAATCCTCAAACATGATGGGCCTAAAATCAACTAATAATCTAAAACCTGAAGGCACCTCATCTGGTGTTAGAAGCTAGACTCATTGAAGCTCTAGGAGGCTCCATCTGATGAGGTTGGCTACGGATATGGGAGGAAGAACACACCTCTATATGGCTAGGAGATGACTCCCTAAGCCGCACTTTGGAAGGAGTAGTTGCCTCCTCCATAGTAGATGAATCATTCTCACCCCTACCTATTGTAGTAATAAAATAGAAAAACATTAGACATATGTATTACTATTTATAAAATTATGGATAAGAAAAAGCATATAAGTGAAAAAAATGTACCATCATCCCCGATGCTACTAGGTCATGGAGTGTTGTGACGTGATCTCTATGCTCGAGGAACTCCTATTTGCCTAACTTTGCATTCGTACCTCTAGGCACTAAGTTCCATGAAAGAAGTAAGAGATAAACACATCCAATTCAACCTGGTGTAATTGATCCTAGTGTAGGGAATGCTTGTGATACTAGAAAGCTTAGTGAGCATTTAAATCTATCATATGGTTGGGCTATATATGTTTGAAATTGAAGAGATTAATTTTATTAAAGTTAACATTTTATTAGAAAGCTAGGACTTATAATCCACCAACACAAGATAGTGGAAATGCCTAAGAGGTGAGGATTTATGCTAGTAGCCCAAAGAAAATAGCAACCTCAGATCCTAGATCTAGAGATTTGGCATAAGCCAAAGAATGACCTAAGTCTAAATGAAGATGGGTATATGATTTATCTCCATAAGAGAGGGTAAGCCACCCGACTGGTAGATTTACAATTGGAGTGGCAGCCAGCTAACTCCTCCAATGCTTTAAATTCATGAGGTCAAGTCTTATCATTTTGCAAGAAAGTTGGGTTGTTATTATTAAAAAGATACTAAAGTCCTTAAACCCACTCTCTTAAAGACTAGAGCGTGAGTGGTATGAGTAATGACTTAATCTACAAATGCAAATCTTTTTAATTTTATTTGATTTTTAACACTTTATTTTGACAATGGCCATTGGATTTTTGTATGCCAAAATTTGTTGAAATGAGTTATGGGCCAAATCAAGAGAGAAGAGGGTGAAGCTCCATCAATAGAAGTTGCTCTCACAGGTCAAGCGGTTCCCATACATGCAAGGGCGTAGGCCCTCATTTTATAAGAGTGATTCAAGATGATATGTATGGTGTTAAACATACAACATTCAACTAAGGGGTTGCTAAATCTTTTAATTATCTTTATTTAACACTTAGGCTTTATGTAAGGTTATGAGTTATTTAAAATTTAATTATAAGTTATAGTTAGGTAGAAGATTTTTTTCCTAAGAGCCTAATTAGATCCATGCCACACATTAAAACATTAAACATAAAAAACTATGAAGAAGCTTGTAATTTTTAATGCACAAGCTAAAGAGAACATCAACATTTTATAGCTATCATAAATAAAATGGCCGGTGCAGTCGGGTATCGTCGTACAACTCAAAAATAGAAAATGGATAGCCGAGCTCTACCCTTATACAACCCAGAATCAAAATAATAATTATAATTTATAAAATGCTATAGGGGTCTTCATTCTTCATATCTTCATGTATTTATGTATCTTCTTCCTTTGATTTGATTTTCTCCACTTCGAAGGCATCACAGGGCCTCCCAGGACAAAGCCTTTTATCCCTACTCATCCTAATCGCCCATAGCACTAATCCTAATTCCTAAAGTAAAATTATATTAAAAATAAGAAAAATAAATCTAACTACATCTGTAAAACAAATGTTAGCTAAACACACATACATTCCCAAGCAGTTATATCATAATTTGGACTTAGCACCCTACACATGGGTAACAAAGCCCACCTATCCTAACTTGGATTATGCTTAGGAGCTTACGCAACCTGCAAAAAGAACATTTATATTTATTTTTAAGTAGCCTTTAAGCATAATTCCCTATAGAAAATATGATTAGGCTAATCACGGCCTACCATCCACTCTATGAAACATACATCCTAACATCTAGTCTAAAATATTACATCACAAAACAAAATATACATCAAACCATGCACCACCCAAACATAAGGCTAGAAGTGGAGACTTAGTTCTAATGTGTGTGTTAAGGCTTGTGTGGTATGTCTTACTAGACATTAAGATTATATTTTTTTTAGGTATGGAAGGAATTCAATTTAACCATAAAGGATGATTTCACTTCAAATTGTTTAATTGATTTGAGAATTTTAATTTGTGTTTTATTTGTTACACTAAGCAACTAAGTGTTATAAAGAGAAGGAAAGAGGATTATCGTCTTTCATCCATACCTTAAGCCACTTTCTAAAGCATGTTAATTTGATTTAGTTCTTTTTAGTGAATGGCTTATTACACATTTTAAATTAATCTTAAGTTTAGGTTTACTTTAAATGATTCCATTCAATATGAAAGGCATCTTAAAATTAATTTGATTGAATTACTATCACATGACATATGTTCAATCATTCCTTTCCATCACATGTAACATGCATATGATATTAAATCCTAAGTATGCCTACACATGCAATATATTTCTTCTTGCACACTTTAAATGAAAGATGCATATGTGTATTTTGTAGAAAATGAGACTTTCACTCATTAGTTAAATACACATTCGAGTGTATAAAAGTTTTAAGCAAGTACTTCACCATTATTAACTAGGGGAGTGAGGTAAAGATTTCTTGGGACTACTTAAAGCCTCACATTCCCAGAATTTCGATACTAGATATACCCACTATTCTTGAATACACATGAATGTACAAATGACTATAAGAATGGAAAATAATGCAAAAGTTATATTACTTTCAATTGAATTATTTATACATGTGAGCTAAAATTGAAAATGAGATTTTCATTCATTAGCTAAATGCACATACAAGTGTATAAAAGTTTTAAGCAGATACTTTGCCATTGTTAAACCAGGAGAGTCAGGTAAAGACCTCCTTGGGGCTACTTAAAGCCTTGCATCCCCAAAATTTCCAGACTAGATATACCCACTATTCTTGAATACACATGAATGTACAAATGACTATAAGAATGGAAAATTATGCAAAAGTTGTATTTCATTCATTTGAGTTACTTATACATGTGAGTTAAAGTTGAAAAATGAGATTTTCATTCATTAGTTAAATGCACATACAAGTGTATAAAAGTTTTAAGCAAGTACTGCATCATTGTTAACTAGGGAGTGAGGTAAAGTCCCCTTTGGGGCTACTTAAAGTCTCGTGTCCAATGTCTAGACTAATATACCCATTATTCTTGAATACACATGAATGTAAAATACTACAAGAATAGAAAATCATGCAAAAGTTATATTTCTTTCAATTGAATTATTTATACAAGTGAGCTAAAATTCTATCTAAATTCTAACATAGAAATACATAGGAATGAATTCAAATAAATGTTGTGACCTTTTCAAATGGGCTATACACTTGTTAACATTCAAACTTTATGTAAATCTATGTAAACTAAAGAAAGAGAGCTCCATATCACATGTTCTAAGCCATAGACACATGCTAGCTTGTAGATATTTATAACTATTATCACTCCAAATATTATTGTTGACTTATAAACATTTGAAAATAACTTTGAATTTAATAGTGATAATAGCCACACATATTATAAATTTAATTCAACACATGCAGGCTTAACATAAGAAAAATTTTATTCGATTTATTTTTGAAAGACATGAATGCATGATTTCAAATAACATACAACATTTAGCATGATTGGAAAGGAACACTTGAACATAAGCACATGAGTTAATTCAACTAAGTTAATTCTTAAGGAACAATCATACTAAATAAAATCATTTCAAGTAAATTAAAGTTTCTTATGTTTCAATTTGATTTAATGAAATATAGAGAAGTTTACTAATCCTAACCCATTCCCATGTTTGTGAATTGATTTGGTTTAATAAAATGTGATTAAGTTGATTTTATGGATTTGTTAAGTTGTAATATGCATTAAATCTATTAAATAACCCTTGCCTATGTTACCTTAAAGTAATTAATTAAATAATTATGTGCCAACATGATATGCATGGAAAATAACTTGCAATGATCCTAAGAAATGAAAGGGCCTAATGCAATTAGCACATAATTAATAATTAATTAGGTTAAGAAACTTAATTAAGTACTTTTATAGTTTTTCCACACTTGTGAGTTAACCATAATTTCCTTAAATGTCTTTAGGTTATTGAACATGTAAAGATCTACCCATGAATTGATTAATTAGGTTATGATGTGTTTTAGATTTTAATTTGGTTAATGAAGTCATTAATCACTTAATTAAGTCTACACTTAAGTGCCACATGGGTTAACTATCCTCCAAATGAAGTAGACTCAGGGAAAAGATTAGGAAAGAGGCCCTAGTTTAATTCCTAAGTCTACTAATTGTTAAGTAGTGACAAATGAGCCCAATTAATTAATTAATTTACTATTCATGTGATTAATTAACTCTTAATCAAGTTAGGAGAGTAATTAAGGCCTAATTAGCAAATTATCCTAATTACTTAACCAATAAATCCCAAGAAAATTAGGGGAGGCAGAGGTCATCCCTCTAAACAATCACAAAAAATTTTGGGTTAATTAACTGTTTAATTAGAGAGTAATTAAAGTAATTAATTTTTAATTAAACCCTAATTAAGCTCTAATTACTATTCAAAATCAATTAAGAATTTTTTTGATAAATTCCTCTCTGAAATACCTTAAAAATGAATATTTATTTATATTTTAATGATTTATTATGATTTTCTAAAGTTTTAGATGATTTAAATGATTTTTCATGATTCTTATAAAGACTATTAATTTATTTTTTACTAAAATAGACTCTTTGAGCTTTAGAATGCAATATCTCCCATTCCAAAATTTGTTTTACTTAAAATTTTTGTGGTATGTTTATTTTACCTTTAGTTTCAATCCCTAAAAATTTCAAACTAATCTAATTTGTATTTTTTGTTTAATAAATGAAAATTGATTTTCACTAAAACTTAAATTAAGCTAAAAATATTTAGTTAAGTTTGAGAATTTTAGGTTTTTTGGATTCCTCTTAGAAAGATGAATCCAACGAGCTCTTATTTCCAATTTTTTGTTGAGCATTTTATTTTCTATGAATTTTTAAAGTTTCAAGTTATTTTATTAATTTTTAAAAGCCAAAAATAGAGAATTTTCTACTTAACCTAGTCAGCGCCGTGTGACGTTGACTGGACCACGCACTTCCATGTGGCAGCGGTGGATTGGGCCACACTGTCCCATGTGGCGACCTCAGATTGGAGCCGCACTTCCACATGGGACAAACGAACGGGAAATTGCATTCCACATAAATCAGATTGAATGGTCTAGATCGATCCGCGTGATCTAGGTGCTAAAATCTGGGTGGATCTAGTGCGAAATCACAGCCATCCATACCCATTGGATTAGGCACTACTTCCTAAAGTGACAAATGTACAATAAAACTGAGAGGATTTTTGCAAAAAATCACGAAACTAAATGAAATTTTGTCTGCTTGGGCTCGATTTCACATCGATTATCACCAAAAAACTTCTATCTTCACATTGGGATTATATAAAATGAAGAATGCAAGGGTTTTCTAAAGAAAATTCTTAAAATTGTGCAAAAACCATCACAAATAAAAGAACCTATGGCTGACTAAAGGATTTGAAAATTACCTCACCGAGGATGGCTTCTGGAGGCTATGTTGATCCGAGCAAGCTCCTAGATACAAGAAGAAGCTTTGGGATGGACATAGGCTCTTGCTTCCCTTTGGAATGATGTACCGACCAAGAGTCATCGCTTCCTCCCCGGAATCTGCTTGATTTTTGGGGGCCATAGCTCAAAGGTAGTTGGGGATGAATGCTGGTTGCTTAGGGAGCTCTTGGAGAGTGAAATGAGGGTAGAATGAGTTCTTCTTTTTCTTCCCTTTCTTTGTGCTTGGTTTTTGCTAAAAAACACCACTAATGGTGATTTTGGCCCCTAGTGGATGTCATATGGCTTAGGGTGGTTGGGAACGATAGTGAATCATTTTAGGTGGCTTCACTTGAGTGGAGGAAGGTGTGAGAATGCAGCCAAGACAAGGGGAGTGGGAGTCCTTGCTTGCCAAGTATTCCAATGGGGGGGGGGGGGTGAGGTAAATTTACCTCCCCATGAGTCATGGCTGACCCAACCACCTCATGGGTCAGGTTGGTTAGTGCCCTTGGAGCTGAGGTGGACCAATAGATGAGTGACAAGTGGCCAAAGAAGAGAAACAACCATTTACATGGGTGTTTTGTCTTATGTGATACCCTTAGCCCAAGAGTAGAGTGGTCATTTGGCATTGAATTTGATTTGGGCAAATTTGAAATGAGTCAAAAGTGTGTTGGAACAAATTTCATATCATTTGTAGTTCATTAGGTTCAATTTAACTCAATTTGACCCATTTGGGTCAAAATGGGTCAAAATAGGTTAAGTTGACTAATTGGACAAATTAGGTCAAATGAAGAGTTAGGTCAAGTTCATATGATCATTTGGAGAGAATTGTATGCTTTGGTTTGATTTAATTTGGATTTAATTTGGGTTTAGTCTAATTTGACCCTTTACATCAATTTGAGCTAAGTGGGCAATCGGTTTCAATCGACCAAATTGGATTCAATTGTGCCTTGGTCAAGTTGAACAATCAATTTGGAATGAACTTGAGCCATTGGTTGTAATCAATTTGGATTGGATTTAGATTTGACCCCTTTTGGCCATTTAGGTCAATTTGGGTCAACATGGTCAAGAGGGCCAATTGTGCTAGGTTCGGCTCAATTAAAGGTCAAGTCATGTTCAAATGTTGATTTAAATCATTGTCTTAGGTTGAAATTTGGCTAGTTTGGGTTCATATGGGTTAAAGGGTTGACTTGGTCAAAGGGTTAGGTTGACTTGGTTTGACCCAATTTATGACAATTGACCAACCTAAGATGATCAACAATCATATCATGAACTTTGGATTGGCTTAATTCACTTTGATTTGGATTGAATTGGATTTTGGTTTATGTAGGCCAAATTGGCCACTTTGGGTCAAGTGAGCCAATTAGGTTCAGTTGGCTTGATTTTGGGTTGAGTTTGATTTAGTTGAGCTTATATATGAATTTGGGATTGATATATAAATCCAATTACAATTTGTTTGGGTTCAATTTAATTTTGGTTCACTCGAATATTTTAAGTCAAATGGGTATTTATATTTGGGATGGTGATTGAAAGAATGATTGATTCAAGAAAAAATCCATTAGTTTTGACATGATTTGGATGGATTTTGGTTAAGTCTAAGAAATTGGCTTAAAAGGTATAAATTGGGTTTTAATTTAATTTTGGATTTGGTTTTGGCTATTTGAATTTATAATTCATTTATATTTGGGAATAAAAATGAAGGTATAAATGGTTTTTGAGAAAATCACTTGAGTTTGGAGTGATTTGGAAGCAAATTTAACTAAGCTCATGGAGGTAGGTCAAAGGGCTTAGAAGAAAATTGATTTAGTTTGATTTAGTTTTTGTCATTTAAATTTATATTTCATTTATATTTGTAAATATAAATGAAGATATGATTGATTCATGAGAATATGAATCAAGTTTGGATTTGATTATGGGCTTTAATCATTCGAATTGGGATTTGAATTTGGATTTGGATTTTGATTTGAAATTGAGTTTGATTGTAGGTTTAATAGGGTGAATCTAGATTGGATTTGGGTTGCGGGGTATGAGGGTTATCCTAATCTCTAAGGCATAGCCTTATCCTATGGTTAACCCTTATAAGTCTCTAGGTTTAGGTTAAGTGTTCACCTAATCACTAGAAGTATTTTATGACTAAGGAAGTCTTAGTGTCTAGAAGACTCCTAAGTCTAAGATGAGAAGATTGAGAACTCACTCCAAAAGTGAGGTCAACAAAAGGACCCCCAATAGGTGTGGTGTAACTGAAAAGGCACATTGCACGTATTGGCATTGACCGAGATGATCAATAATGTCCAAAGGATTGCAAGCGCTAACGAAAATGATCTATACCTAAATCTGAATGGTGGATAAATTTGAGATCTTAGTGCAATGTATCTCTCTTTATGCCAAGGGCATAAGGGAACCAGAAGGAATCCACTGGGGATTGAATGCATGAACCTTCCATTAGGGAAGCAGGTTCAAGCTATTCATTGGGGATATAGAATTGAGTTTGATTATGAATATGATTTGTGGGAAGGAGATCCACTGGGGATAAGAATTTATAATATGTCGGGGATCAAGATCGAATTAATTTTAGTTTGCTTTGTCTTAATTGATGGGGAGGCATATCTGCTAGGGATATGGGCTCGAATCCACTATGATTGGTTATGTGAACCTTCCATTAACGAAGCAGGTTCAGTCTATCCATTGGGGAAAAGAATTTGATTTCAAATATGATTTGTTTGGGGGTGTATCCATTGGGGATAAAAGTTTGATTGGATTTTCTTTGATTCAAACTCCAATGGGGAGGTGTGGTGTTTATTTTCAATTTTGATTCATGTGTGTATATGTGAGGGGGTACCACATAGATCTGAGGATGTACTTATCAAGGTGATCGAGTATGACATTGAGGAATAGTATACTATCTCAAAAGATAGAAGTTACTATCATCCAATGGACCTGATCACCTAATAAGGACTCCTAAGGCATGATGGGTCTTCGAATATACTAGAGATTTTTCCTCTACTGTACATGAAAAAGTAAAGCAGGGTTTATTTAAAATAGGTTCATTAAGTTCCCAATGGAGGAAAGCCTCTATAGTTAATTACATCATAAAGAAAGTGAATCTCTTAAGAATACTCTTGATTAAAGTAGACGATTGTTGTCTCTAAATAAATCAAAGATAGGACTATCAAATGATTAATTATATTTTGGAAATCAAGTGGGACGGATTAAAAGGGAAGAGTTATTATTGATGCAAATGAGATTAGTAGGGAGTGCTCATGATACTAGGAAACCTAGTGAGCACTCCAATCTATCCTATGGTTGGGCTTTATATATTTGAAATTGAGGAGATTTATTTATTTGATTTGAAATTTTATTAGAAATTTAGGACTTATAATTCCATAATACAAGATTGTGGAAATGCCTAAGAGGTGAGGATTTATGCTTGTAGCCTGCAAAGGGAAACATCAACCTCAAATCCTAAATCTAGGGGGTTTTGGCGAGAGCCAAAGAATGACCTAAATCTAAGGCAAGAGATGGGTATATGGTTTACCTCCATAAGAGAGAATAAATCACCTGATTGTTGGACTTATTATCGCCTAGAGTGGCAGCCAGCTAACTCCTCCTATGCTTTAAATTCATGTAGGTAGGTCTTATGCTTTGTAAGATGGCTAGGTTATTATTATTTAGAAAAGAAATTAAGTCCTTAAACCCACTCCCTAAGAGACTAGAGCATGAGGGGTATGAATAATGACTTAAATCTAATGCAAATTTTATCAAGTTTTATTTGATTTTGGACAATTTATTTTGACACAGGCTATGGGATTTTATATGCCTAAATGTATGAGAAATTAATTATGGGCCAAATCGAGAAAGAAAGAGGTGTCTTTCCATCAAGGGCTCTTACAAGTTAAGCCTTTATTCTCTGGCACAGATGGAAGCCCTCTCTTAACAAGAGTGGAAGAATATGACATGCATGATATTCAAAATAGAATCATCTAGCTAATGGGTTGCTAAATATTTTATTATCTTAATTTAAAACCTAAGCTTTAGGTGAGTTATGAGTTATTTTAAACGTTTAATTATGAGTTGGTTAGTGGGATATAAAATTTATTTTTAATCCTAAGAGCCTAATCGCATCCAGGCCATACAACAATCACCAATCTTAAATAAACTATGAAAAGGCATGCTTTTTCTAATGCACAAGCTAAACAAATCATCAAATAATTTTTATAAAGCTATCATAAAAGAATAAAAGGTTGGTGCGATTGGGTACCACTGTACAACTCGAAAAGAAATGTGGGTAGCCAGGCTCTACCCTTATACAACTTAGATTACAAGAAAATAATTATAATTAAGAATGATGAATGTTATGGGAGTCTTCATTCATCATTCTTCATCTCTTCATCTTCACTTGATTTGCTCCATTTCTTTCTTCCTTTTGATTTGATTTGGGTGTGGTTGCTCCAAAGGCATCACATGGTACATAAGACTTGGTCTTATGACCAATGCTTATCCTAATCCTCCATAACATTCATCCTAATCCTAATGCAAAATTACATTAAAATAAGGAAAGTAAATCTAGCTACACTTGTAAAACAAATGTTAGCTAAACACACCATATAACACAAGCAGTTATATGAATAAATTGGACTTAGCACCCCACACATGGGTAACCAAACCCAGCTATCCTAACTTGGATTATGGTTAGGGGCTAAGCAACCTACACAGCAAAAAACATATATATATATATATATAGTATTACAACGATATATATATAAGTACAACCTCTACATAATTAGAACATACTATATCCGCATATGCCAACAACAACAACAACAACAAGCCTTTATCCCACAAAGTGGGGTCGGCTATATGAATCCTTCATCTCCATTGAGCCCTAACATCCAGTCTAAAATAATACATCACAAAATAAGCGTACATCAAACCATGCACTGTCCTAACATAAAGCTAAAAATAGTGGCTTAGTCTAATGTGTGTGGATTAAAGCTTGTGTTGCATATCCTAACTAGGCTTTAGAGTTATAGTTTGTTGAGTGTGAGGGATTTAATTTATAAAGGGTTGATTTCTCTTCAAGTGATTAAAATTGATTTAAGGATTTTACTTAGTGTTTTTTTTTATTTCATATGGCCTACACTTAACAACTAAGTGTTATTAAGAGAAGAAAAAGAGAGGGAATCTCTCTTCCCTCCCTATCTTAAGTCACTTCTAAAGCAAGTTAATTAGTGAATTTCCTTTTGTGAATGGATTTTCATAAGTTTTGATTAGTCCTAAGTTTAATCTTAGTTTAAATAAATATATTCAATAAGAAAGACTTCTCAAGATTAATTGGGATGAATTACTATCACATAGACATATTCATTCATTTGTTTCCCTCATGTATATCAAGAATATGAATAAATCTTAAGTATATCTATACATGCAACTTAGATTTCTAGCATACTTGAATGATAAATGCGAGGAAGTGAATTTAGAGTTTAAATATTTCATTTCATTGAATTATGAATGCATGCCTTTTTTAATGGAGAAAGGAATTTTTCACCCATTAGTTGAACACACATTCACATATATAAAAGTTTTAAGTGAGTACGGCACCATTATTTTCTACACCAGGGGCGTAAGGTACATGACCTACTTAGGACTACTTAAAGCCTCGCAGCCCTGAGATGTCCAAACTAATATACCACTTTTCTTAGATACATGTAAATATATAAACAACCATAAGGATAAGACAATCCAAGCAAAAAATGTATTTTGATTCATTTGATTCATGTTTCCTATTCATTAGTCACATCACACATGTATATGTATAAGAGTTTTAAGTGAGTGCAACACCATTATTTTCTACACCAGGGGCATAAGATACAAGACCTACTTAGGGCTACTTAAAGCCTCGCAGCCCTTGAATGTCTATACTAATATACTACCTTTCTCAAATACAAGTGAATGTGCAAAGAGAAGCCATAAGAACAAGAAGCAATGCAAAGATTGTATTGATTTTATTACATCATTTGTACATGTGATATGAAATTCTTCTTAAATCCTAACATGGAGATATGTAGGAATAAATTTAGACAAATGTTGTGTTCTTTTCAATTGAACTATACATTTGGGAATCCTATGTGAATCCATGCAAGTTAAGGAAAGAGAGCTTCATATTGCATATTCTATATTATCAACACATGCAACTTATAGATATTTATAATTAGCACCACTCCATATGTTATAGTTGATTCATACATTTTGAAAAATAACTTTTGATTTAGTACTGATAATAGCCACACATATTTAAATTTAATCAACACATGAAATTTGACATAAAAGAAATCATTTCATTTTTGTTAATTTTAAAAGAAATGAATGCATGATCACATATGGAAAACAACATTTAGCACGATAAGGAAAGAAGTAAATGAACATAAGCATGCAATTTCATTTATTCCAATTAATTCCTAAGGACAATCATACTAAATAAAGCTACTTAAAATAAGCCAAAATTCTTTAAGGCTATTTCATCTTTATGTTTGATTTGAGTTTGGTAATATGAGAGAGGTTTGCTGGTCCTAATCTCATTCCCCATGTGTGAGTTAATTTTGGTTCAATTAAGAAGTAATTAAGTTGATTTTATGGTTCAGTTAGGTAGAGATATGAATTAAATGAATTATTAATCCTTACCTATATCACCTTAAGTTAATTGATTAAACAACTATGAGCTAATGTGATATGCAACCACATAAAAATTAAATTTGCAATGCTCTTAAAAAATGAAAGGGGCCTAATGAAATTAGCTCATAAATGGTTAATTAATTAAGCTTAAGGAGCTCACCTTATTACTCTTATGGTTTTCTCATACATGTGAGCTAACCATAATTTCATTATCTCTCACTTTAGATTGTTGAACACCCAAAGAGCTACCCAAGATTAGAAAGAGAAGTTAGGTTCAATTGGATTAATTAAGTTCATTAATTAGTTAATTAAGTCTTAATTAATTTCAACCAATCAAAGTGAGATGGGTTTAGAGAAAGAGGAAAAGAAAGGAATCCAAGTTTAAATCCCTAAATCTTCCCAATTAATTAGTCAAAGTTTAGATTATGAATTGGATTTTTGATTAATCTTGTTAATTAATTAATTAAGAGGTGTTAATTAATTAATTACTTAAGATTAGGAGAGGAAAATATTGGAAGAGAGAGTCCCAACCATTTGCTGGTCATCATTAACGGTTAACAAGCTTAATTGATTGATTAATTTACTATTCTTTTGCTTAATTATCACTAATTATATTAAGAGTGATTGTTAATCCATTGATTCCCTAATTAAGCAACCAATAAAATCTTAGAAAGTATGGGAGGGAGGTCATCCCTCTAAAAATTCAGAGAAAGTTAGAGATCAATTGGGAGATTAATTAGGGAGTAATTAGTTTAATTAAGCCAAAATTGCTATTCAAAATAGATCAATGATAATTTTCCTGAATTCTACACTGAAATATCATTAAAATGAGCCTAAGTTTGCATTTTTTTTAGATTTTTCTATATTTAGTTATGAATTAAGGAAGTTTTAGGATTAAAAAAGAATTAATTAACCCTATTTAGAGGCTTAATCCTGTCGGGCCATGTGGTGGCTAACACGATATGCTTTCCACGTGGCGCGATAAGATTCGTTATTTAAGTTGTCACATCCGAGTGCTGACTTGGATTGTGGTGCATGTGACATCTATGTGGACCGTCCGATCTAAGATTGGATGGCTACGATCAAACCCACTATTTCAAAGGATTAAACAGAGGGGGCTAAGTGTGATTTGATTAGGACCATTCATCCTGATCACGCGGGGTGGACAGTCCATGATCTATCTCCTCCCGAGCTATGAAGGATGGATACCATCCATCAATGGCTGCTCAATCCAAGCTCAACTGAGCTCAGATGGAGATAAAAATGATCCCACACCTTTAGGGAAGCAAGAGAATCAAATCCAATTGTTGAGAACACATGCCATGAAAATTATTTTCATAAAAGACCGAACCAATTTCATTCAAAGATCAGTTTCAATGGCATACCTCACTAGATCTTGTGACTGACCGTTCTAACATTTTAGGAAGCTTCATTTGGTAGAAATGAAGACCTATTGAGCCACATGAGCTTTGACTTGGTGTGGTTTTGGAGACCAAGGTCTTAGAAGGTGGGCTGATCGAACTCCTCCGACCACAGAATGCTTGAAGGATTCATTCTTGCTTGACTCACTCCAAGGAAGGTGTGTGCAAAGTTAATTACACTTTGGTTGAAATTTGAGCAAATGGGAAATGTGGGATGCCTCCCTATTTCGGTTTCATGTAAAATCAAAATGGAGATTTGGGGATGCTTGGGAAGGCTTGGAAATGGCTTTGGGATTTCTCTCCTTGGTTGCTAGGGTCCATGGCTGACTTGGATTCTTTGATCAAAGGGTCACCATGGGAGTTTGGTTTTGGCAGGGAATCATCTGTGTTGGCTTCCCTTGAGTGGAGGATAGTGTGAGAGTGGCTGCTAAGGGAGTGGTGCTTGTCCTATAGCAATTTGGCAAGCTCCAATGGCAATGGGGAGGTGATTTCACCTCCCCATGGATCATGGCTGACCCAACCACTATTGGGTCAGGTTAGCCATGGTCCAAGATGCCTAGGTGGACCTATGCTTGGGTTGGTAGAGGAGAAAATGACATGGTTTACATGTCATTTCTCAAAGGATGCCCTAAAGGTAAAATGGTCATTTGGTTATGGGTTTGATTTGGATAGATTTGGAATGGGTCAAAAGTGGATTAGCCCAAATTTCAACTGGTTTGAAGTTTGTTTGGTTTGATTTGACCTATTTAGGTCAAATGGGTTAGGTTGGGTCAAGTTGACCAATTGGTCAAATTGGGTCAAACCAAGGGTTGGGTCAAGTTCATATGACCAATTGGAGTGTGTTGGTGTCATTGGTTTGGTTCAATTTGCTTTAGATTTGGTTTTGGTTCATTTGGGTTAATATAAGTCAAATGGGTCAAGTTGACCAATTTGACCAATTTGAGCAAAATAGGTTAGGTTTGGTGTTGACTCAAGTCTAATTAGCTAAGTGAAAATTATTGTAGATTGTGGTTTGATTCAATTTAGAATTAATTTGGATTTTGGGTAATTTGACCCTTTAGATCAATTTGGGCTAAGTTGGGTCAAGTTGACCAATTGGTTAACTTGGGCTTAATTATGGCTTTGGTCAAGTTCAATAACCAATTTGGGATGAACTTGAGCCATTGGTTGCAATCAATTTGAATCAAATCATGATTTGACCCATTTTTCTTTTTAGGTCAATTTGGGTCAACTTGGGTCAAATGGCCAATTAGGTTAGGTTTGGCTCAAGTGAAGGTTTGGTCATGTTCAATCATTGATCATGAATGGGGTTAAATCAAAGGTTTCAATGAATTTGGCATATGGTGAATTTTGGCTCATTTCATTTGGGCTAAATGTTGATGTGGTCAAAGGCTAGGTTTGACTTGGTTTCACCCAATTCAAGACAATTGATTAACCTAGAATGATTATTGATCATGTTGTGGGGTTTGGATGGGTTTAGTTTAATAAAATTTGGGTTGGATTAAAATTTGGTTCAAAAGGTCTTTTAGGCCACTTTGTCATCAAGTGAGCCTAAATGGGTCAATTGGCTTGATCGTCTTGGTTCATGTTTAGTTGAACTCACACATAATCTGAAATATAAATCCAATTACATTGATTTGGAGCCAAATGGATTTTGGTTCATATGATAATTTCAAGTCAAGGTAACTTAGGTTGGTTTTGGATTAGCTTGGATTTGGTTTGAGAATTGTGGTTTATGTTTATATTTTGGTTAATGATTGTAGAAATGATTGAATCATGAAGGAATCCATGAATTTTGAATTGGTTTGGGTATCATTTAGCCGAGTTCAAGAAAATGGCTAAAAAGGGCTAAGATTGGGAATTTGATTTGATTTGGTTTATAGGGTTTGAATTTGGACTTAATTTATATTTGTGAATATAAATGGATGAATGATTGATTCATAAGTAAATCAACCAAGTTTGAGTTGGTTTGAAGAAATTTTTTACTAAGCATATGAAGGTGGTTCATATGGCTTAGGAAGAGATTTTAGAATTTGGGTTTAATCATGGGTTTCAATTGCTGTATTTGGAATTGGTTCATGATTTGGAATTTGATTTGAGATTTGAAGTTGAGACAAATTAGTTGAATTGGGCTTGACTTGAATTTGGTTAAGGCTAAGTCCATAAGAAAAAAAAAATCAAAGGGCTTAGAAAGGGATTTAAAGTTTGAATTTGATCATGGGTTTTAATCATTGAATTTGGAATTGTTTTATGATTTGTAATTTGAATTTGAATTTGAGGCTTGGTTTGGAAGAAGGAAGCAATGATTGGTTTGGAAGAAGGAAGCAAGGATTGGTTTGAGTTATAGGGTAAACAAGTCCTCCTAAATCCCTAAGGCACAACCTATTCTTATGGTTAACTCTTCTAAGTCTCTAGGGTTAGGTTAAGTGTTCACCTAATCACTAGAAGTGTCTTAAGACTATGGAACTCTTAGTGTCTATGAGTGTTTTAATTTTATGATAAGGAAGTTGAG
Source organism: Cymbidium sinense (assembly GCA_021442155.1). NCBI lineage: Eukaryota > Viridiplantae > Streptophyta > Magnoliopsida > Asparagales > Orchidaceae > Cymbidium > Cymbidium sinense. The sequence continues at coordinate 171,341,932 of CM038218.1, read as the reverse complement.
AGCACACTCCAAAAGTGAGGTCTACTAGAGGTTGGTCTAATTTGTTATGGCTCCACTAGGGAGAATAGCTCTGGATTGAGGGCATATCCATTGGAGATGTATACTTGGTTAAATTTGTTTGATTTAGATTTTGATTTAAGCTCCACTAGGGAGACTAATTTGATTTGTGCCTAGTTAGGGAGAAGTTTTGTTTCTTCGATATGTTTAATTTGACTCCACTGAGGAGGTTGGTTTTGAATTTGATTTATTATGGGCCCTATCGGTGTATGCTAGACCAACTAAGAAGAAGCCACAGGGGCCTTTGCTTGTCATAGATTTACAAGTCCAAAGGGGTAGTCCACTTACCACAGGGTAGGGCTATTCGACCTAAGGGTTGCCATTCGGTGTGCAACAGCTATGCTAGGAAGAAAGCGTAGCAGACTTACATCTTCCAAAGTAGGAAAAAGTCATTGGGGTGATCTGTTGGATGTGCAATAATTTGAACCCTACCTAAGGTGACTACTGAGAGAGTGTTACTGGGGATCTTATCTAAACTCAAGACTAGTCAGAATTAAATTCATTTTAGTTTGATTTGGTTTGATATGTTTTGATTTGATTTAATTTTGTGTGTTATGTTGTGGACCCTGTTGGTGTGTGATGGACCCACTGAGAAGGGGCTATGTCGGCATTGACCTATCTCAGATTTACAAATCCAAATGGGTAGTCTACTAACCATAAGGTAGGATTATACGACCTAAGGGTTGCCTTTCAGTGTGCAACGATTGGGCTAGGGAGAAAGTGTAACAGACTTTCATCTTCCAAAGCAGGGAACAACCGTTGGGGTAACCTGTTGACTACCTAAGGCAACTACTGAGTGAATGCCACTGGAGACTTATGTTAGTGCAAGAGTAGTCAGGATTAATTTCATTTTAATTTGATGGTCCCTATCGGTGTACGATGAATCGCACTGAGAAGGGGCTATGTCGAACTTGGCCTATCTCAGATTTATTGATCCAAAGGGATAGTATATCGGTCGTAAGGTAGGACTATCCAACTTAAGGGGTGCCTTTAGGTGTGCAACGACTGTACTAGGAAGAAAGTGTAGCAAACTTACATCTTCCTGGGCAAGGACCAGTCACTAGGGTGACCCGTTGATGTACAATAGATTGAACCCGACCTAGGGTTGCCTGTCGGTGTGCAACAGTCGCGCTGGAAAGAATGCGTAGTAGACTTACATCTTCCAATGCAAGACTACCACCGGGGTAACCTATTGGTGGCACAACAAGTTGAACACGACCTAGGGGTGACTATTGAGAGAGCGTCGTTGGGGACTTATCTGACCTCAAGAGTAGTCAGGCGATTCATATAGGGAGTTTTGTTGATACTACCCTAAAAATAAGATGCCCACTTAGGAAATGTGCCACTGAGGGCATTAATTCCTAATCCACAAATGAATATATAGTTTGTTTATTTTATTATCATGGACCATGTTAGTGTGCGAGGGACCATACTGAAAGGGGCTATGTCAACCTTGACCTATCTCAAATTTACTGGACCTAGGGGGAATCTGCGCATCCGCTGAACAGAATCTCTAACCATAGGGGTGGTTACTAGGAAAGGTGGACTGTATAATCCAAAAGTAACCCGGATAGTGTCTAAATGGGGTGGCAAAGGACGTTATCCAAATAGAGTGCTCACAGGGGAGGTGTCACTAGGGGTTTTATTCTGGACCCTGTAAATAAGAAAGCCTATAGGTATTCGGTGGCCAACTCAAGGTGAAAGTGTTGCAGTGTTACATCTGCCAAGAGTGGTGTATCCACTGGGTGGGGCACTGTCAGCATAGCAAGAACCAACCAACCTAAGGTGCTCGTCGATGTGCAATAATTAGTCTAAAAAGAAGGCATGTTGACTTACATCTCCCTAAAGGAAAATTAATTCGAGATAGTCATCGCACTGATAGGTGTAACCTAACTTAGGGCTACGTTGTGCAATGGCGGTAAGAAAGCGTATGAGACTTACATCTTCCAAAGCGAGAGATCAACCACTAGGGTGACTCGTTGATGGCACAATAGATCAACCTGACCTAAGGGTGACTACTAAGTAGGGAGTCATAAAGAAGGATTAGACCCAGACTTGAAGTAGTCAAGATGAAAGGAGCCGCTGGGAGACTTACCCTAATCCTCTACTCGTCCAAGTCAGTTCACGATGGCTAGTTTAAGAAGAAGGCGTAGCAGACTTACATCCTCTTAAATGAGGCCAACATGATGGTAGCTTATCGACTGCACAGTAAGTCCTACTATAATAATAAGGTGCTCAATGGTGTGCAGTAGTCAAATCAAGAAAGAAAGCATAGCAGACTTATATATTCTTGAACAAGGGACCAGATGACGCATTAGCAGGGTAACTTGTCAGCTCAACCAAGAGCAATTAATGAGTGAGTGTCACAGGGGGTGTTATCCCACATCAAAGTAGCATGAGACAAAATATGTGTATTTGTGTATGTGTTTGTGTGTAGTTTGTGATTGTGTGATGTTGAGGAAGGGTTATGATGCTGCTTGGGTTTTCTTACACCTACCCTAAACACACATCATGGTGGATTCGCAAACAAGCAAATAATGCTTAAAATGAAGAGAATATTTGATGAATTGGAAATGGAGTTTTTATTGATGTTAATTACTTCAAACATAAATTCAAAGATAATATTTCTTTAAATAAGGCCCATTGATTAGAAGCATCGGCGCTCTCCTTTATGGTTTTTCAACTGATACAATCATCCTTGATAAGCCTTTTTTTATGATGAAAGAGCCTTTCCAATTGGGTTCAAACTTGCCTCCCATCATGTGATGAGCAATAATTAGTCTCCTTAGAACTAAAACAGGCCCTCATACTTGAAAAGCTCTAGGGCAGACCAGCTTGTTGTGAACTTGAATCATTTTGGCTTTGTATAACTCAAGGTTCTGGCATGCCCGTAAGTGTCTCTCCTCCAAACCTTCAAGCTTTTCTAATTGCAACTTGGCATTCTGCTCCATTTTGGTCTTGCTACCCAGCTATCCTTAGTGATGGGAGTTGGACTTGTAATGGTAGAATGGCTTCAGACCTATATACTAAGGAGAAAGGGGTAGATTGAGTTGGAGTTCTGTATGTAGTGTGGTGAGCCCACAAGACTTCAACTAACTGCTCATGCCACTATCGCTTGTTATCATCGAGTGTCTTCATTAATATTTGGATGAGAGTTTTGTTGAAGGCTTCTGCTAATCTGTTTGCCCTTAGGTAGTAGATGGTAGAGTATCTCCAATCTATGCTGTGTCTCCGAGAAAAAACTATTGATCTTGGTGTTTTTGAATGTAGTACCATTATCGAATATAATTTATCGAGGCACCTGAACCTATATATAATATGATTCTTAAAAAATTGAAGCACATGCTGAGCTGTGACCTCTCTGAGTGGAATCGCCTTCACCCACATGCTGAGCTAGGATGAACTGATGACCATTGGAAGAAGGAGGGTCAATTGGACCCTCTATGCCAGTACCCTAACACTCAAATGGCCATGAGGCCAATGTTGGATGTAGAATGTTGGGTGGTTGATGTAGGATCACACTATGTACCTGACATTGGTGGCATCACATAGCTACGCCCATGCAATTTGCAATCATCGAGGGCCAGTAGTATCATTATCTCTTGATCTTGGCTTTCATCTTCGGACTGGATTGGTGTGCTCCACATAGGTGTACCTTGGTCATAATCTTGTGGGCTTTGTGTTTGTATAAACAATGTAAAGACCGTCGGTACAAGGTGTCCTCCACGAGAGTGTAGGAAAGGGCTCTCTGCTTCACCTGATGTGATAGGGACTTCTCTCGAGGTAGTTTGCCTATATTTAGATAATTCATGAATGGTTGCCTCTAATCTGACTCATCATCCTTTTTGGCAATGACAACCTCCCCTTCAAGAGAGTGTCTCTCGATGAGTTCAGTATTAATAAGAGATAAGACTTGTCTACTTTGGACCCTTATTGATATGGACTCATCTTTTGAACATGCCAACTGCTTGGCAAGTTTGGCTAATGCTTCTAATACTGTATTCTCTCCTCGAGGAATCTTGTAAATGGTAACCTCTGGGATTTGGGCCAACAGCTCCATGGTGTACTTATGGTAGTGATGGAGCTTAGGCTTAAGTACCTTGTAGGTCCCAGTGATTTGGTTGATGACTAACTGAGAATCCCCATAGATATTCATATTCTAGATGCATAGCATGATTGCTAACTCCAGACCATCAATCAAGGACTCATATTCAGCCTCATTGTTGGTGCAAGGATTGGACATGTGATATGAGAATCTCATCACACTGTGGTTCAGAATTAGGAGAACTACCCCTTCCCCTGCCATTCTTAGGATAGTAGATTATGGTTTTTCTCTTCTTTGAGACAAAGCCACAGCATTATGGCACATCTCCCAATGGTGAATGCTAGTGTCCCCTATGTTCATGATTTGTTCATCGGGGAGGTCACCACTAAGCAGAGAGTTAGCAGAAAGTTGGTGCACTGCTAAGAAATCCGTTAGTGCTTGTACTTTCACCGCATCGGAGGGTATGAATGTAATATCAAAAATCAAAAAATCATGGACCAACACCAAACTGATAGCGTCGGTCATGTCATGAGATATTATAGTGGATTGATCCTAGAGATCAAGTTCACCTTATGAGAAAGCATGTAATATCGTAGCTTTTGGGATGCAAAGATTAAAGCCATGCAGTGCTTCTCAATGGGTGGATAATTTGCTTCAGTAGGGATTAGATGATGGCTAAGATTGTACAGAGTGTTCTCCTTCCCTTCATCATTAGCTTGGGCCAACAAAGTTCCAAGGGAGTCATCTAATGCAACAATGTATAGAATTAATGACCTACTTGGGATAGGGATTACTAGAATTGGCGGTGTCATCAGATAGTGCTTGATGTCTTCAAAGGCATGCTTACACTTATCATCTCACTTGAACTTGGTGTCCTTTTTGATAAGTGCTAAAAATGGTTGGAACTTCCCTGATAAGTTGGATATGAAGTGTCTTAGATATGCCAACTGCCCTTGAAATGATCTGAAGCTACTCTGAATGCTCACTTTAGGGGGTTCATTTTGAGGTTAAATTGCCTTAACTATTTGTAAACTACTCTCAAGTCAAAGAGATGATCTTCTTTTTCTTTACTTTTGTCTACAAGATCATCGACATAGCACTCAACTTGATGATGAATGAGTTCATCAAAGATTTGAGTCATGTCCTGCTGATAGGTAGCATCGACATTTTAAAGGCTGAAAGGCATGACCTTATATCAAAAGATTCTGATCAGGGTTCAAAAAGAAGTATTCTTCTCATCTTCAAGAGCTATCTTTATTTGGTTATATCCAGATGAGCCATCAATGAAGGAGAAAACTACATGAGATGAGGCAATATCCATCATCAGTTTTGGTATTGGTAGTTGAAATTTGTCTTTTGTACATGCCTTATTTAAGTCCCTAAATTGATTAGATGTGAATTTGGTCATTCTTCTTCTTAACTAGGATGACCGCCAACCAGATATTTTTTCTTCCTTCATAAAACTTCGATAAGTTTCTTGACTTTAGAAATGACTTGTCATTTAATGTCTAATCGCATGAGTCTAGGAGCTTGCTTGGTAGGGTTAGCATTAGGTTCTATTGCTAATTTATGGACTGCCACGTAAGAAGATAAACTGTGCATTTCTTCATAACTCCATGCAAAATAGTCCTTAAACTCAGTCAATAGCCTAACTAAGCCATTGGTTTCAGTTTCATTCAACAAGGAACTGATGTATGTCGGACATGGATTATCTTTAGTCCCCAAGTTGATTTTTTTGAGCACATTGATGGTTGACGTGATCTCCTCTTCAAACTTTGGTGGTGCATCTTTGACTTGAAACTCATCTGGATCATATGAAGTTTTGAAGCACACCTCCTCATATGAGTTAATGTGATTTGAAAAGAACCTATCAGATTCCAAATGATTAGTGATGATTAAGTAATAATCATCATCATCAACTGGACCCACTTTACCAAATCTTAGTCTTGGTCTTGATTGAGAATGTCTGCACTTATTGTCCCATAACCTCTTGAAGTAATTTGACCTATGTTTAGACTAAGCATGTGGAATCAATCCTTTCTTTCCTAAATTAAAAACACAAAGAGAGTACCAATTTAAAGGAAATTGTATTAAATCTGTATATGAATCATTCCCAACTTCTACATCAGCTTCCTGACTTGAGGATGATGCTCCCAAAAAGAACCTTTGCACTTTCACATCTATGGAAGATCTATGGGCTTCCTTAACTACCAAACCCTCAACTTTTTGAGATGAAAGTGGGGTTAGAGCTAAGGTTCCCAATTGTTGCTAGCAACTTCACACATAGACTGGGATAGACTAATGCTTTGCGTGGGGACCTAGTCTTCATCGTTGTCGGGCTCAACTGACACCTGCATGGGGATCTTCTATCTGGAAGTGCTAGTTAGTGTACAACCATATAAGACTCATCCTCTGAATTATGTTCCAAGTCTATATGGATAGTAGATGTACTCTTGGTGGTAGGGACATATCTTCTATTGGGTGGCCAATAAGGAGGCCTTCCATCCCTAGGGCTATCTTTGAATCTACCTCTTCCTCTGCCTGGTGGAGGTTGGGTCATCCTACCTATATGTTCAAATAGAGTAATGAACTATGAGTGAAATCTAATTTTAGGCTCTATTTCTCCCTCATGTCTTACTCCCTCTTTTCTCAATCTCCACATCTTTTTTTTTCTTTTTTTCTATTTTTCTATTTCTTTTTCTTTTTCTTTTTTTTCTTCTTTTATGATGTGGGAATTTTGACTAAGCTTGTGAGAATAGACCTTCTGATTTTGAGGGAGGTAATAGACTGCATCCTCATATATCCTGACCTCATGAACTAAAAAATAGTTTGAGATCTCTTTTGATGCAAGACTCGATCCCACCTCTCAACTTGGCACGATGTAGAGGATGGAACCATGTTGTTCTCATGTATCCATTTTCTCCCTAGCAAAGCAAATATATGTAGTCTATAATGTGGAACTTGGCTTGATTTTCCACTCATCTACCTCTAATGGAAATACTATGGAGCCTAAAGCCCTCTCGCCATGCTCATTGAATCATCTCAACATCATCCTTTCAAAACTGAGTTTGGAGATGTCAATCCTCAAGTAGACAAGGGTTCTTAGACTCATAATGTTGATTGATGCATCGGGGTCAACCAACACTCTTGATAACTTGAATTTGACCATGTCCACTGCGATGTAGAGGGGACAGTTAAGTCTGATCGTCCCTAAAAGTAGGTCTTCATCGCTGAATGTGACTCATGGGACATCCTTTGAATAATGAGCCTCTTCTCAAGTAGCGGTCAGCCGAGCTAAGCAAATCTCAGGATCAAGTAGAGGCTTGATTAAAGATTCCCTCTTCTCTTTGTATAAGATGAGGGTGCCATATATGCTCAATTTAGGTGGCAACTTTCTCAAGTGAGCAAGGGCGTTGTAATCCACTCTGGCTTAGTCCTCCATAAGGATATCCATGGGTGGAGCACCTTGTGGAGGGGATATCTACCCACTGGAACTAATGACTTGCTTACTCTTATCCTGAGGTGCAACCATAAGAGGTAGAACTTTGCTACTACAGAGGTTAACTTCGGTGATCTCTGGGGTGTTTATTTTTAATTATGTGTGTTTGTATAAGTAATGTGTGTGTGTGTGTGTGGGGGGGGGACACACATAGATTTGAGAATGTACTTATTGAGGTTATCAGGTATGATATTAAGGAATAGTACACCATCTCAAAATATGGAAATTATTACCCTATGATGAACCTAATCACCTAATAAGGACTCCTAAAGCATGATGGGTCTTCAAATATACTAGAGATTTTTTTCTCTACTTTACATGGATGAATAGAGTAGGGTTTACTTAAATCGGGTTCTAATGTTTCTTATGGGGGCAACCCCCCATAGTTAATTACATACTAAGGAAGGTGAGTTCCTTAAAAGTACTCTTGATTATAAAGTAGGCATTTATTGTCTCCAAAGAATTCAAAGATAGAACTATAAATAAATTGGTTATGTTTGGAAGATCAAAATGGAATAGATCGAAATGAGAGATTTATTATCGAAGCCAAAATGAGATGAGTAGGGGATGCTCATGATACTAGGAAGCCTAGTGAGCATCCCAAACTATCCTATGGTTGGGCTGTATATGTTTGAAATTGAGGAGAATTATATATATGCCAGTTGAAATTTTATTAGAAATCTAGGACTTATAATTCCGTAATACAAGATTATGGAAATGCCTAAGAGGTGAGGATTTATGCTTATAGCCCTAAAGTAAAATAACAACCTCAGATCCTAAATCTAGGGAGCATGAAAAAAGCACATATCTAAGGTGAAAGTGGGTATATTGTTTACCTCCATCTAACTCCTCCTACATTTTAAAACTATATGGTCAAATCATATGTTTTGCAAGATGGCTAGGTTATTTTTATTTAAAAAGAAACTAAAGTCCTTAAACCCACTCTATAAGAGACTAGAGCATGAGTGGTGTGAATAATGACTTAGTCTAATGCAAATTTTATCAAATTTTATTTGATTTTGGACTCTTTATTTTGACACAAGCTATAAGATTTTATATGCTTAAATGCATGATGAAATGGGTTATGGGCTAAATCAAAAGCGAAAGAGGTGTTTTCCATCATAGGTTCTCAAAGGTCAAGCTTTTTTCCCTATCTGGTAAAGATGGAAAACCTCTCTTAGCAAAGAAACAAAATGACATGCATGATATTAAACATACAACATTCTAAGGGGTTATTAAATATTTTATTATCTTGATTTAATGCCTAGGATTTATATGAGGTTATGAGTTATTTTAAAAGTTTAATTACAAGTTATAGTTGGGGTAGAAAATTTAATTTTCCTAAGAGCCTAAATGGATCTATGCCACACAATAATCATCAATCATGAAGAAACTAGAAAAAGACATACCATTTCTCTTGCACAATGTAAACAAATTATCAAATAATTTATAACCTCAGCCTGAAAGAATAGCGGTCGGGTGGGCAAACCATACAAAGAAATGGGTGAGCTCTACCCTTATACAACATATGAAAGAATAATTACAAGTTACAAAATGATAAGTGTTATGGAGGATCTTCAAGTCTTCATTTCCCTCCATTTATTCATTTGATTTGCTCCATTTGATTTGGTAGGCTTCTAGGCATCACATGGCACCCGTGATCAAGCCCTCTAGCCAATGTTCATCTTAACCCCATAACACTTAACTAAATTCCTAATGCATTAAAATAATGGAGAAGTATATCTAACTACCCCTCCAAAACAAGTGTTAGCTAAACACACCATACAACCCTAGTTATATGGGTAATTTGGGTTAGCACCTTACATGGGTAACTAAGTCCACCTATCCTAATATAGATTATGCTTAGGGGTTAAGCAATATGCAAAAGATAGCATTTATATTTATTTTAAGTGCCCCTTAAGCATAATATTTTATAGAAAATATAATTATATTAATCATGGCCTAACATCTAGTCTACGAAACATACACCCTAACATCCAGTCTACAATAGTACATCATAAAATAAGCATACATCAAACTATACATCGCCCTAACATAAAGCTAGAAGTAGTGACTTAATCTAATGTGTTTGTTAAAGCTTTTGTGGTATGCCATAGCTAGGCTTTAGAGAAAAATTTTCTAAGTATGAAGTACATTTAATTATAAGGGTTGTTTCACTTTAAGTTGTTTAGTTAATTTACAAGCTTTTCTTAATATTTTCTTTTGTTTCATTTGACCAACACAAAGCAACTAAGTATTATAAAGTGAGTAAAAGAGAGGATCACTCTCTTTCATCCCTACCTTAAATCACCTCTAAAGCCAATTAATTAAACAATTCTCTTTAGTGAATGACTTATTACATATTTTAATTAGTCCTAAGTTTAGATTCACTTTAAATAAACTCATTCAATAAGAATGAAATCTTAAGATTAGTTGGAATGAATTACTATCATATAACACATGCTTATTCATTTTTTTCGATCATGTATGTCATGCATATGATTAAATCCTAAGCATAGCTATACATACAATTTATATCTTAGCACACTTAAATGATGAATGTGAGCAAATGTATTTGGGATCAATGTTTCATTTGGTTGAATGATTTTATCATATTAATTTAAAGCTCTATCTAAATTCTTTTACAAAAATCATAAGGAAAGAACCTTAAATCGCATGACTAATCAACTCAACCAATTAAACAAAGTATGAATGCATGTCTTTTTTTAATAAAAAAAGAGGGGTTTTCATTCATTAGCCAAGTACACATTCACATGTATAAAAGTTTTAAACAAGTATGTCATCATTGTTCTACACTAAGGGAACGAGGTAAGAACCTCCTTGGGGCTACTTAAATATGTGCATCCTTGGAATGTCCAGACTAATATACCCGCTATCCTTAGATACATATGGATGCATAAATAACTACAAGAATAGAAAGCCATGCAAAAATTGTATTTTGATTTGATTGATTTATTTTTTATGTAAATGAATTAAATCTCTATCTAAATTCTAATGTCTAAATGGATAAGAATGAAATCAAGGAGTACTAAATCTATGATGGGGAAGTTGAGAGCTCACTCCCAAAAGTGAGTTCAATAAAGGGCACCCAATAGGTGTGGTGTAATTGACAAGACACACCCCATGTATTTATGTTAACCCAGAAGATCAACAACATTTGAAGGATTGCAACCACTAACAGAGACGATCTACTCCTAAACCCAAGATTTAGAAGGAATCAAGATCTTAGTGCAATGCAACTCAACTTATGCCAAGGGCATAAGAGAGGAAGGAAGGATCCACTGAGGGATCAAGTTTGTGAACCTTCCATTAACAAAGAAGGTTTGGATTATCCATAAAGGATAAGAGTTGAGTTTGATTTGATTTGGGGAGAAAAGATCTGTTGGGGATGAGTGCATGAACCTTCCACTAGGGAAGCAGGTTCAGATATCCACTAGGGATAGGGATTTGATTTGATTTTATTTTATGAGGGCTCCACTGGGGAGAGGATATGATCTAGTTTCAAGGGCACATTTGCTAAAGATATGAGCTCAGATCCATTGAGGATAAGTCGATTTCAATATATAGATTAAACCAGAATCCACTAGAGGGAGGATGATGGATTTGACAAAATGGACTCTATCGATGTGTGTTGGATCCACTATGAAGGGGCTAATATTAGCTTAGTCATGTCTTAGATTTACAAATCCAAAGGGATAGTCTACTGGCCATCAGGTAGAGCTATCCTACCTAAGGGTTTTCCTTTATTGCAATGGTCAGTGAAGAAAGCTTGTAGACTTACATCCTCCTAAATAAGGGACCACTAAGGTGATTGGTTAATAGAATAATAAATCGAACCCAACCTAAGGCGGCTATTTGATTGAATGCCGCTGTGGACTCACATCGACTTAAGAATAGTCAGAATTAATTTTATTTAAATTTTAAGATGGACCCTATAGGTGTGCGATGGATCCACTAAGAAGGGGCTAATATTAGCCTAATCTTATCTTAGATTTATAAATCCAAAGGGATAGTCTATCGACCGTGAGGTAGAGCTAACCAAGAGGGATGCCTTTTAGGTGTGCAATGGTTGTTAGGAAGAAAGCTTGTAGACTTACAACTTCTAAATAAAGAACCAGGGTGATGATTGGTTAGCACAAATTGAACCCAACCTAAGGGCATGGTCGGTGCAGTCATCTTGGAAAGAATGTGTAATAGACTTATATCTTCCAAAGCAAGGACAACCGCCGAGGTGACTAGTTGGTGGCACGACAAGTTGAACCAGACCTAGGGGTGACTATTGAGAGAGTGATGACCCGGGGACTTATCTCAACTCAAAAGTTATTCTATGGGGAGTTTCTTGAAAGATGGGATGCTTGCTCCTGGAAAAAAGGTATCACCGGGTTTTCATCCTAATCCACAAAAAAAGATATATATATATATATATATTATAATTATGTTTGTATGAACCCTGTGGTGCGAGGGACCACACGAGAAGGAGCTTATATCGTAGTCCTATCTCGACTTATTGGACCAAGGGAGAATCATATCCAAGACAAATTCTCCAACCACAGGGGCTACTGTGAAAGGGGACTCTCAATTAGAGTAAGTAGAAGGTGTCTAAATGGGGTCGCTAAGGATGTGATCCAAATAGAGTGCCCATAGAAGAGGTGTCGTTAGGGGATTTATCTAGAACCTTGTAAAAGAAAGCTTATAGGTATACGGTGGCCAACTCAAGGAGAAAGCATAATAGTCTTACATCTACCAAGAGTGGTGTATCCATTGGGTGGGTCGCTGTTAACAAAACGAACACCAACCAACCTAAGGTGCCCGTCGGTGTGGAACAGTCAGTCTAGAAAGAAGGCGTGTAGACTTACATCTCCCTAAAGTAGAACTTATTATTGGGATAGTCTATCTTTGGCTCGACATATCTTATCCGACATAGGGTGACTACTAAGTGGGGAGTCTTGTGTAAGGACTAGACCTAGACTTGAAGTAGTCAGAAGGAAAGGAGCACTGGGGACTTACCTAATCCTCACTTCGACCAAGTTATTCACGATGGCGGTTCAAGAAGAAGGAGTAGCACTTACATCCTCTTCTTAAAGCCAACATGAGGGTAGTTTGCCTAGGCCTACCATGCTAACAAGGCATTGTGCAGGTCTAGTCAAGAAAGCAAAGAAGACTTACATCTTCTGAAAAGGGACCATTAGGGTGACGAAGGTAGCATGTCCCCAGGCCTAGAAACTAATGAGTGAGTGCCATAGGGGGCTTGCTCCCACATCAAGGTAGCCTGAGAAAAAAGATATGTGTTTGTGTGTTTGTCATGTATACTCAGCCAAGTCAGTTCATGATGGCTAGTTTAAGAACAAGGTGTAGTAGACTAACATCCTCTTAAATGGAGCTTACATGAGGGTAGCTTACCAACCGTGCAGAAAGGCTTACCATGCTAACAAGGCACTCATTAGTGTGTGGAGGTCAAGTCAAAAAAGAAAGCATACACTTACATCTTCACGACAAGGTACTAGGGTGACTGAATGTAGCATGTCGACTAGACCTAGAGCTAATGAGTGGAATAAGAGGCTTTCTCATCAATAGCTTTGAGATAAAAGATATGTGTCTATTTTATATGTGGTTATGTGTAGTTTGTGTTGTTGTGTTGCTAAAAGATAGGATGTCACTTGGGTTCCTTACACCTACCCTAAACACATTGTGGTGGATTCGCAAGAAAAGATTTTTCTAATCAATATGAAGAGATGGAATTTGAAATGAAAAGAAATTTTATTAATAATTATTTTCAAACAAGATTTATGGATAATATTTCTTCTGGTTGAGCCCATTGATTGGAAGCATAGGGCACTCTCTCTTATAATTTATAAGCTGATAGGATCCTCCTTGGTAGGCCATTTTTATGGCTAAAGAGCCTTCCCAATTGGGTTCAAACTTGCCTCCCATCTTTCAACGAGCAATAATTGGTCTCTTTAGAACTAAAACAAGCTCTTCTACTTGAAAAGCTCTAGGGCAGACCAACTTTTAATAAGCTTGAATCATTTTGGCTTTATACAACTCGAGGTTCTAGCATGCCCGGAGGTGTCTCTCCTCTAAACCTTCGAGCTCTTCTAAGGCTATGTGATTTTACTACCCACAACTATCCTTAATGATGGGAGTTGGACTTCTAAAGGTAGAACTTCTTCAGACCCATACACTAAGGAGAATGGGGTAGATTGAGTTGGAGTCTTGGAGAGTGGGTGGCACTAACTATGCTTGCACATACTGCCACTTGTTTCAGTGTCTTCTTTATGAGAGTTTTTTTGAAGGCTTCTACTAAGCCATTTTCTCTCAGGTAATAGATGGTGGAATATCTCCAATCTATGCTATGTCTTCGGGCAAAGCTATTGATTTTAGTGTGTCTTGAATGCCATTATGATATCTAAGGCACCAACCTATATGATTCTGAACTGGAGCATGCTGTGACCTCAGTGGGATTACCTCCCCACTTGGAAAAGTAGTTGGTGGCGTAGAATGAATGACCTTGGAAGAAGGAGGATCAATTAAACCCACTATGTGGTACACCCAAATGGCCATGAGGCCAATGTAAGATGTAGAATGTTGGGTGGTTGGTGTAGGACCATACCATTACCCATTGGTGGCATCTCCTATATCCATGCAGTCTGATCATTGAAGGATAGTAGTATCCTAGTCTCTTGATCTTTTAATTTCATCTTGGTGGATTGTCCACATAAACGAGTGTATCTCAATCACAATCTTAGCTTCATGTTTGTCCAAACATAACCACATATGATCAAGACGTGGTATAAGGTGCCATCCATGAGCGTGAGAGCTCTCTTCACTGAAGGCTAATGACTTTTCTTGAGGTAGTTTGCCTGAATTTAGATAATCCATGAATGATTGCCTCCAATCTGACTCGTCATCATTTTTGGCAATGGCAACCTCCCCTTCAAGAGAGAGTCTATCATTGAGTTCAACATCAATAAGGGATAGGACTTGTTTGGACCCTTATTGGTATGGACTTATCTTCTCATATGACTCTTTGGCAAGCTTGGATAATGCATATTGTATTACATTTTCTCCTTGAGGAATCTTATAGATGGTAACCTCTGGGATTTGGGCCAGCAACTCCATGGTATACTTATGATAATGATGAAGCTTAAGCTTTAGAACTTTATAAGACCCAGCGATTTGGCTGATAACTAACTGAGAATCCCCAAAGATGTTGATACATTGGGCACATAGTGTGATGGCTAACTCCAGACTGGCAATTAGAGCCTCATATTTAGCTTGATTATTGGTGCATGGATTAGATAGAGATGAAATAAGAATCTCATCATATCAGAGTTAGAAGGACTATTCTACCTTTTCCAATCAGAAGAGTAGATCATTGTTCTTCTCTCCTTTTGAAAGGAAGCACCATCAAAATACATCTCCCAATAGTGAATACTAGTGTCCCCTAAGTTCATGATTTGTTCATCTAGAGGCCATCACTAAGCGGGAATCAGAAAGTGGTGTCTTCTAAGAAGTTCACTAGCTTCCTTTCATTGCATGAGAACAATGTGATATCAAACTATGATAAAATCATAGACCAAGGCACCAACCATCTGGATAGCATCAGCTGTGTCATGAGATATTACAGTGGATTGATCCTAGAGATCAGATTCACAGCATGTAATGCCATAGCTTTTTTGGGATGCAAAGATTAAAGCTAGCACCTTTTCAATAGGTGGGTAGTTTTCCTCGACAGATTAGATGACTAAGATAGTGCGTGCATTCTATTTTCCTTCATTGGTTTGAGCCAAAAGCACCAAGAAAGTCATCTAATGCGATATATAATAGCAATGGCTTGCTTTCGTGATAGGCTGCTAGAACTTATGGCATCATCGGTAGTGTTTGATGTCTTTGAAAGCATCTACATCCCACTTGAACTTAGCATCCTTTTTGACAAGTGTTGAGAATGGCTGGCATCTTCGTGATGGGTTGGAAATAAAATGTCTTAGATACATTAACTGCCCTTGAAATGATATAAGTTGGGTTAAACTTTTAGAGGGTGGCATTTTTAAGATAGTCTTGATCTTCTTTGGATCAATTTTTATTCCACAGTGTCGAAAAACAAACCCAAGGAATTTCCCTGAAGCTACTCTGAATGCACACTTCAGGGATTCATTTTAAGGTTAAATTATCTTAACCATTTAAAAACTACTCTCAAGTCAAAGAGATGGTCTTCCTTTTCTTTACTTTTGACTACAAGATCATCAACGTAACATTCAACTTGATGAATGGAGTTCATTGAAGATCAGTCATGCCCCTTGGTATGTGGTATTTTAAGGCCAAAGGCATGACCTTATAATAATAGATTCTGATCAAGGTTCGAAAGGTAGTATTTTTCTCATCCTTGAGGGCCATCTTAATTTAGTTGTTGCGAGATGACCCATCCATGAAAGAGAATACTGCATAAGATGAGGCAATGTCCACCATCAACTCAGGTATAGGAAGTGGAAATTTATCTGTAGGACATGCCTTATTCAGATCCCTAAAATTAATGCATATACAAATTTGACCATTCTTTTTCTTAACTAGAATGACACTGGCCAACCAGGTGGGATATTTTTCTTCCCTGATAAAGATAGCATTGATCAGTTTCTTAATTTTAGAAATGACCTATTGCTCAATCTCTAATCGCATGCGTCTAGAAGCTTGCTTGATAGGGTTACCATTAGGATCTATTACTAATTTATGGAATGCAACATTAGGAGATAAACTAGGCATTTCTTCATAACTCCATGCAAAGCAGTTCTTAAACTCAATCAATAGCCTAACTAAGTCATTGGTTTCTTCTTCATTCAACAAGGAACTGATGTATGTCGGGCGTGGATCTTTTTTTGTTCCTAAGTTGATTTCTTTGAGTTCATCGATAGTTGATATGATTTCTTCTTCAAACTCTGGTGGTGCATCTTTAGCTTCAAGCTCATTTGGATCATTTGAAGTTTCTAAACATACTTCCTCATAAGAGTTAGCATGATTTAAGAAGAACCTATCATACTTCAAATGATTGGTGATGATTAGGCAATGGTTGTCATCGCACTGACATGTTGAATCCTAATCTAGTCTTGATTAAGAATGTTTCTTTGGTTATCCCATAACCTTTCAAAGTAATGTGATATGTTTAACCAAGTATGTGGGATTAATCCCTTCTTTGCTAAGTTAAGAATACATGGTGAATGCCAATCAAAAGGCAATTATATTAAATCTTTATATGAATCATCCTCAAGTTCATCGGCTTCTTAATTTGATGCTAATAAAATCTCTTTGGCTTGACATCTGTGAATGACTTGGGGGCTTCCTTAACTACCAAACCCTCAACTTTTTTGGGAAGAAAATGAGGTTAGAGCTAAGGTTCCCAACTGTTGCCTGATTTTTCTACATAATACTGATTTGGATACATTCATGTTTTGCTTGGAGGCCTGGTCTTCATCGCTATCTGGCTCAAATATCACCTCCAAAGGGACCCGTTAAGAGGGGTTGATTGGCGTGCAGACCACATGAGACTCATCCTCTGAACTGGACTCTAAGTCTATGTGGATAGTGGGGTACTCTGTCATGGAATATAGCACCTAGTGGCCATCGACAAGAGGTCTTCCACCTCACTACCTCTGGATCCTTCTTCCTCTACGGTGGGTCTAGTCATCCCCACCTATGTGTTCATATAGAGGAATAAAGCGTGGTGGAATCTAACTTCAGCTCTACTTCTTCCTGTTAATGCGATTCTCGCTCACTTGTATTTTTATTTTCTTTTTTTCCATCTATTTTTTATTTTTATTTTCTTTTCTTTTTCTTTTCTTCTTCTTCTTTTTTCTTTTATTTTCAACATTAACTAAGTTGCAAGAATAGACTTTTGATTTTGAGGAAGGTAGTAGGCTGCATCCTCATATATCTTGACCTCTTTAACTAAAACTCGATTCCACCTCTTCGAAATTTGAAGCATTGATGTAAAGTGGATAGAACCCTGTTGTTTCCATGTATCCAAGGCCTACTAAGCAAAGAAGTGAATGATGTATCTGAATCAATTATGTAAAACTTGGCTTCTACCTTCCAGTCATCTATCTCTAATGGCAACACTATGAAGCTTAAAGCCTTCTCACCTTACTCATTGAAGCCTCTCAACACCATCTGATCTCCTCAGAGTTCAAAGAAGTCAATCCTTAGGTAGGCAAGGATCTTTAGACTCATAATGTTTATTGATGCACATGATTAACTAACACCCTGGAGAGTCTAAATCTGCCCGTATCCACTGTGATGTACAGGGACTGGTTGTGCTCGGTTGTCCCCAAAAGAAGGTCTTCATCGATGAATGTAACTCCATGGGCTTTTCTTGAATAACATGCCTCCTCTCCAATAGCAGTCAGCTGAGCCGAGCATATTTCTGGATCAAGAAGGGCTTTGATCAATGACTCCCTAATTTCTTTGTATAAGAGAAGGGCATCATATATTCTTAGCTTAGCTAACACCTTTCTCAGGTGAGTGAGGACATTATAGTCAACTCTAGGCTAGTCCTTCATAAACATATCCATAAGTAGAGCATCATGTAGAGGGGCTACTTGATTGCTAGAACCAATGACTTGCTTACCCTTATTCTAAGGTGCTACCCTAGGAGGCAGAACTTTGCCACTACGGAGGTTGACTTCAATGACTTCATGAGATGGTTTAATGGAAAGTTCTACCTGCTCATCAGGTTCATCTATAGCTTTGCTTATAGGATCATCAGAGTCAGATGACTCCAAATTAATCTTAATGGGTGAACCCGAGTGATTCAGGAATGGATAATCCATTTCTAAATTAGAAGAAAAAGAGTGATCAAAATTAGAGTTATTATTAATTAGACTTGGAGAGCTATCTATAGGAATAAACTCAGGAAGATCATCAGAAGTGACACAAATGTAAGTGAAATTAGCTTTCTACATTGATTTCTTAGATTTGGATGGAGGTACAAAATAGAAATCAAGTAAAGTAAGTGGAGTGAGAGATTTGGCACCCCTTGATTGATACACTAGAAAAGAGAGCTAGAGGCTGTAGTTGCAAGGAAGGAGTCTTTGGAACATTTTGCTACTATACTACCAGCAAGTGGAGGTCACCATGCTGCTAGGCTCCTACCTCCCTCAAGTAATCCTCAGTAACTTGCAATCCTTCCATAGAGTTGGAGGTTTGAGCTGCCTCAGGCACCTACAAGGATAATTTTCTGATCTTAAAAATAATTTTATTGGAGGTACTATCTTAAGAAAATCACATGTATCCCCAAGGATTACCTTAACAAAACTAAAGGGTTGTTCTAATAAGTATTCCTTGGGGATTATAATGGCACCTGACTTGAAGCTACGCTCAAGCTAGTCTTTAAAGGTAATGTGATCTTCTAAAATATGACCTAAGATGTGGTGGTAAGGGCAATAACTTGGATCATGACTCTTGCCCACTTCCTCTGGCCTCTTAGCCTTCTGTAATTGGAAATCAGGCTTCTTAAAGATCTTCCTTCTCCCTTGAATGAATAAGGTTTATTCTATCTATCGATAAGAGTATGTAAGTAACTAGTGGTGGGTAGGAATACTACACATGATCTTTGATGAGGAGGATGGTGGCGGGTAAATTGGTGGGTTGGTATGATGACCGAGGTGGTGGTAGAGGAGGTGACAGAGGAGGCTGTTGAGCTCGAGGCTTATCTGACTGAACCCTAGCTGGCTGCTTCCTCTTATCAACTACTGTGACTACCCTTGGTCTCTTCTTAAATGCCTTCTAAGGTCTGAGCTTGGCTGACTGGTCAGTGAAAGGCAACTATTTGGATTTTTCTTGTAGACTAGCTGCCTAGTTGATTAATTTCTTGAATGTTTTGATTTTAAAACCCTTGGGCATGAAAGCAATTGGGCCATGGATGTTCTTCAGGAGAATCTTTATGGTGTGCTGTTCAAACAACTATGATTTGCACTTCATACTCAAGTTTTGCCACTTGAAAATGTAATCAATAAGGAACTCATTGGGGGCTTATGTCACTACAATAACATCACATACAGTAACCCTTTGATGAGCTCCAACAAACCTCTTGATGAAGAGGTGCTCCAACTCAGCAAATGTCTTTCAATGGTTGGGCAATTAGGCATACCGGTCAAATCAACTACTAACAAATAATCTAAAGAAGAAGCGTTACTACCTCGGCATTGCGGTACCAAAATGTGCAATGTGTTGGCGAGGGTTCCCACTGCCATCAAAGATTTAGAAAGAAGGAGGCACAAAACCCTTATGATATTGGACTGCATTGAATTCCTCTGGGTAGGATCTATCCTTTGAAATAGATGAGCCACCTCGAGCTTGTGCCAGCACTTCTCTCACCTGTTGCTCCACCATGTTTTTGATATCCTTCTCATGCATGGAGGTACTATCCACCACCTTCCTATGCAAGCTACCACTATCTTCCACTACAGGAATGTGCCTTGGATGATCTGAGGTATGTGCCAACTCTGCTCTGTTGGCTACTATGGGAGAAGGCTGTAAAATTGTGGTTGAGTTCTGCAATACTGAAGCCACTACCATCAACTCCTCAATTTTGTTCCCCATCTTGTCAATATGATCACCTCTCTGTCTATGCTGGTGGAGGAGGTTGAATGAATGGACGTCATCCTCTTTCTACAATACCTTCTAACTCTGGATCTCTATGGAGGGCTCCTGTATCAAATGTGTGGACATCGAATCCTCAAGAAGGTCATCCTCATCAGGATCAAATGCTACCCTCTCATTCTGAATCACGTGCGATCCGCATAAGAGTTCTCTCTTCTGTAAAAGTCGCAATCTCATCCAAAGAATGATTTCCACCTTGTCGCATCAAATAAAGACTCATTGGCCGGTAGTAGATTGAGCTCACGATAAATACATCTAACATTGCTTGCCACTGAGTGCTATCTCTGAGGACTATGCTCAGAAGATACATGCTCATGACTACTCACTATCAATGGAGTGTTGTCTGGGAGGATCTACCATGGGAGTGTCTTCCTCCCCTCTATCGCTACTATCAATTGGTGGAGGTGGTGGAATGACTGTGCTATTGGTGCCATTCTCTTCACCAGTTGAAGTGTAAGGTCGAGAAGGAGAGCTCTACCCCACCTCAATGGGTGGAGTAGATGGAATGAGACCATGAGGTCATAATCAAATCACCAACGGAGCATTCTTCTCCCTAGAAGATGACTTCATGACCTTTGTGGGAATGCTAGATGGCGACTGACTGGGGATGGCGGGAGTGGATGGTGTGGTGGAGATGGCACCAGCCCCACCCTCACTGAGGCTTTCCCCCTATGACTGGTGGTACCCACCAATACTAGCTCGGTCCTCGCTCGGGATGATGGGAAATCAACTAGAGTGGAGGTTGCCACTTCCTGGCAAACCTCTGTCGCTCCCTACTCCCTGATTGAGCTGCTACTCTGTCCTCTGATGCTTTATCCTTGTGGACTACCTAGTAACACTCGTAGGGATGATCATCCTCAAATCAAATATTATGCGGACTCCCAGCATAGTCTGCCAACGCATAGTCTTAGTAGGCTTTCCTCATCCCTAGCCAAAACCTCATAGTATGTGGGAAATTGAGGCAATGCAGCTATCCTCCTGTAGTCTTCCTCTCCATGTGATGCCGAAAGGGGGTGAAACCGACTTCCACTAAGAAGTGGAGTGGTCTCACGGGGAGATTCCTCTTGAACATGGGATGTTTATCTATCTCTGTGCTCATGATGGCAAACTTGCAACTTTTGTTGCGGTAATGTGTGAGGCACTGTGTGCGGCTAAGTAGGACAATGCAATAACTAGATCCTACCTCTAAGGTAGGGGTGAATATCTCTGAAGTCAAGATAGCCATCCCCTTAGAGGGGACCAACGACGAGGTGCTAGTATGCACTGGCGGTGTAGAGCAGCGTGTGGGGGATCTAGTGTGGAACCTCGACTGCCTTCCTCTTTAAGGAAGGATACTCAGCATCAGATGACAGGTCAATGCGGATGACTGGCTTCTGCCCGGCCACCTCATCCCAATTGACAATGATGAGGGTCGCCCCCTCACAGGTAATGTGTGCTCCCTTAAATCCTTGGCCAAAAAAACTAAGTGGGTGCAGTTAGTCTGGGAGGCTCGATCAAGGCCAAATCCATCCGAATGGAAAGGTAAAGATGAACTTAGGAGGTCATATTTGATTGTGAAAATAAACGCTTGGCCAGTGCACTATATTTGCATGTGTTGAAATGTAACTTGAGTCGGATCTCTTTAATACTTCTCCCAGGAGAGTAATAGAGATTTGGAGTTTTGACCCCACACTCAACAATTCAAATATGTTAAGTGGGGTTCATTGGAGAGATTTTGATAATGCGAGGAGAGTCTTTGCCATATAATTTTGATTTGGAACCCATACTCAACCAATTTAAGTAGGTTGAGCGGGGTTGAGATATTTGAAGATGTTTGTGATATTATCTTGTTTGAAAAATTTTGATTTTGAAAAACTTTACTTAGCAAATTTAGGTATACTAAGGAAAGGTTATGATTGTATGTTTTGGAAATTCTGTGAAAAATCTTTGCTTGTGGTGATTGATTATTTATGAATACATGTTAATTTGATTTGAAAGTGGGGCTTCTTACTTAACAAATTTGGTATGTTAAGTAAGAACCAAATGTGATTGATATGTATTTATTTGATTTGAAAATGAGGCTCTGTACTTAACAAATTTGGTATGTTAAGTAAGAACCAAATGTGATATGATTTGAAAATATGATTCTCACTTAACAAATTTGATATGTTAAGTGGAACCAAATATAAATATGATTTGAAAATGGGATTCTCACTTAACAAATTTGGTATGTTAAGTGGGTATCAAAGGTAATATGATTTGAAAATATGATCCTCACTTAACAAATTTGGTATGTTAATTGGAACCAAATGTGGTATGATTTGAAAATGAGGTTCTCACTTAACAAATTTGATATGTTATGTGGGAATCAAATATGGCATGATTATGTGATTCTCACTTAACAAATTTGGTATGTTAAAGTGGAACCAAATATTATATGATTTGAGAATGGGATTCTCACTTAACAAATTTGGTATATTAAGTGGGAACCAACTATAATATGATTTGAAAATATGATCCTCACTTAACAAATTTGGTATGTTAAGTGGAACCAATTGTGATATGATTTGAAAATGAGATTATCACTTAACAAATTTGGTATGTTAAGTGGGAATCAAATATGGCATGATTTTCTTTTGAGAAGAGGGAAGCTTCAATTCTAACATATGTGAAATATGTTAAGCGAAGTTTTAATTTTATGCTATGATTTTGTTTGAAAATAGACTCCTCATTCAACAATTTTGAGTATGTTCAATGAATATGGTCATTTTCAAGAATGTGCTTTTGAAAAGATGGAAACCCCAACTTTAACATATGTGAAATATGTTAAGTGAAGTTTTAATTTTATGCTGAGATTTTATTTGAAAATAGACTCCTCATTCAAGAATTTTGAGTATGTTGAATGAATATGGTCATTTTCAAAAATGTGCTTCAAAGATGGAAACTCCAACTTTAGCATATTAAATATGTTAAGGAGTTTCAATTTTATGCTATGATTTTATTTGAAGATAGACTCCTCATTCAATAATTTTGAGTATGTTGAATGAATATGGTTATTTTCAAAAATGTGCTTTTGAAAAAATGATTTTGATCTTGATTTTAAAAAGAACCTCCATGTAACAATCATATGGATTGTTAGGTGAGGTTTGGTTATATGAGTTTTGTTCTTTTCAAAACTTTTGTGCAAAAAATTATTTATTATGTGAGTTTTGAAAAAGGTGCTTTTGGAAAGTGGCACTTTGCAAAAGAGTTTATTTTCTTAATCATTAAGATGAACCTTGCCTCACCAAGCTAGTGCTAAGGAGGTTTTAAATTTTTGTCATCTCCTTTCATGGGTTGATTTTATTTTTATCTATTGGCAAACCTAATAGGGGTTCTAGGACCTACAAGGAGTGAGGTCCTAAAACCTAGAAAATGTTGGCTAGCTTTGCTTAAGAATGAAATAAGCTAAGTGCCAATGGAAGGAAATATAATCTTGGACTCATATGAAATACAAGTCCACTATTGATGCTTGGAGACAATGTTTACTAGATGGAGAGAGGAACCATCCCCAATACGATGTACTTAATGAGTGATGGTACGACATGTATTACACTATAAAGATACATCTTACTCTGTCACCAAATAAGGACTCCTAAAATGGGTCTTCAAATATACTAGATTTTTACTTTACATGGATGAATAAAGTAGGGTTTATCGGTTCTAAAGTTTCTATGGGGAAGCCCCATAGTTACATCCTAAGGAATGAGTTCCTTAGGAATACTCTCGATTATAGTAGGTCTCCAAAAAATTCAAAGATAGGACTATCAATAAATTGGCTATGTTTGGAAGATCAAAATGGGATAGATTGAAAGGAGAGATTTATTATCAAAGATAAAAGGAGAAGAGTAGGACATGCTCATGATACTAGGAAGCCTGGTGAGCATCCCAAACTATCCTATGGTTGGGCTTTATATGTTTGAAATCGAGGAGAATTATATATATTTGAGTTAAAATTTTATTAGAAATTTAGGACTTATAATTCCATAATACAATATTGTAGAAATGCCTAAGAGTTGAGGATTTATGCATGTAGCCCCAAAGGAAAACAACAACCTTAGATCCAAAATCTAGGGAGCTTCAGTTAGGGCCAAAGAATGACCTATGGGTTTATTATTTACCTCAATAAGAGAGTAAACCATTGCTGGACTTACCACCTAGGTGACAACTAACTCCTCCTACATTTTAAAATCATGTGGTCAAGTCATATGTTTTGCAAGATGGCTAGGTTATTTTTATTTATAAAGAAACTAGAGTCCTTAAACCCACTCCCTAAGAGACTAGAGCATGAGTGGTATGAATACTGACTTAGTCTAATGCAAATTTTATTAAATTTTATTTGATTTTGGACTCTTTATTTTGACATAGGCTATAGGATTTTTTATGCCTAAATGCATGATGAAATGGGTTATGGGCTAAATCAAAAAACAAAGAGGTTTTTTCCATCATAGGCTCTCAAAGGTCAAGCCTTTTCCCTATCTAGCAAAGATGGAAACCCTCTCTTAGCAAGAGCAAAATAAAATGACATGCATGGTATTAAGTATATAACATCCAGCTAAGGGGCTGCTAAATATTTTATTATCTTGATTTAATGCTTAGGCTTTATATGAGGTTATGAGTTATTTTAAAAGTTTAATTATGAGTCATAGTTGGGGCAAAAAATTTATTTTTCTCTAAGAGCTTAAATGGATCCAAGCCACACATCAATCATCAATCATGAAGAAACTAGAAAAATACATGTCATTTCTATTACACAATATAAATAAATCATCAAACAATTTATAACCTCAATGTGAAAGAATAACAAGCGAAATAACCAAAAAATAAATGGGTAAAGCTCTACCCTTATACAACTGGTATATGAAAGAATATTTACAAGTTGCAAAATGATAAGTGTTATGGGGGATCTTCAAGTTTTCATGCTCCATACATTTCTTCATTTGATTTGTTCCATTTAATTTGGTAGGCTTCTAGGCATCACACAGATCAAACCCTGCCAATGTTCATCCCTAACCCCCATAACACTTAACCAAATTCCTAATGCATAATTATATTAAAAGAATGGAAAAGTAAATCTAACTACACTTGCAAAATAAGTGTTAGCTAAACACACCATACAATCTAAGCAATTATATGAGTAATTTGGACTTAGCACCCTGCACATGGGTAACCAAAGTCTACTTGTCCTAATGTAGATTATTCTTAGGGGTTAAGCAACCTGCAAAAGAGAGTATTTATATTTATTTTAAGCACATAATCTCCTACAAAAAATATAATTAGGCTAATCACAGCCTAACACCGAGTCTACGAAACATACAGTCTAACATCCAGTCTATAATAGTACATCACAAAACAAGCATACATTAAACCATACACCACCCTAACATAAAGCCAGAAGTAGTGACTTAATTTAATGTGTGTGTAGCTTATGTGTATGTCCTATATTAGAGTTAAGATTTTCTAAGTATGAAGGACATTTAATTATAAAGGGTGGTTTCACTTTAAGTTGTTTAGTTACTTTACGAGATTTTACTTAATATTTTCTTTTGTTTCATTTGACCTACACAAATCAACTAGGTATTATAAAGTGAGGAAAAGAGAGGATCACTCTCTTTCATGTTTTAATTAGTGAATGACTTATTACATATTTTAATTAGTCCTAAGTTTAGGTTCACTTTAAATAAACTTATTCAATAAGAAAGGCATCTTAAGATTAGTTGGAATGAATTACTATCATATAACATATGTTTATTCATTTCTTTCCATCATGTATATCATGCATATGATTAAATCCTAGCATAACTATACATGCAATTTGTATCTTAGCACACTTAAATGATGAATGTGAGCAAATGTATTTGGGATTAATGTTTCATTTGGTTGAATGATTTTGTCACACTAATTTAAACCTCTATCTAAATTCTCATGCAAAGCATAAGGAAATAACCTTAAATCTCATGACTAATCAACTCAACCAATTAAACAAAGTATGAATGCATGTCTTTTTTTTATAAAAAAGGGGGGTTTTCATTTATTAGCTAAGTACACATTCACATGTATAAAAGTTTTAAGCAAGTATGTCATGATTGTTCTACACCAAAGGAATGAGGTAGGAACCTCCTTAGGGATACTTAAAGCCATGCGTCTTTGGGATGTCCAGACTAATATACTAACACTTTTACTTATACAAATCAACACATGAAATGTAAGAGACTTCATTTCATACACAAAATTTATATTCACTTGAATTTCCTATGTATATATAACTAAAATTACAATATATATGTATATTCATTCATTAATAAACTTTTGAAAATATATTTGAGATTTAATAGTGATACTAGCCACACATATTTTTAATTAAGCCAGCACATGCAAATTAACATAAAGGAAATTATCTTAATTTGATTAATTTGAAAGAAATGAATGCATGAGTACTAGTGGAATACAATATTTTAGCATGATTGGAAAGAAATAAAGAAACACAAGCATGTGATTTCATTCAATCTAACTAAGTCCTGAGGACAATCATACTAAACAAACTCATTTAAGATAAACCAAAGTTTCTTAAAGCCATTTTTTATCTTTATGTTTAATTTGATTTAGGAAATGTGAAAGAGGTTTGCTAATCCTAATCCCATCCTCCATGTGTGAGTTAATTTGGTTTAATGAAGAGCAATTATGTTGATTTTATGTCTTAATTAGGTTAGGTATGAATTAAGTCAATTAATTAACCCTTACCTATATGTCTTAAGTTAATTAATTAATAATGAGCCAATATGATATGAAACCACATGAAAAGTAAATTAGCAATGCTCCTAAGAAATGAAAGGGGCCTAATTGGCTCATGATTAATAGTTAATTAGGCTTAAGGGATTTAATTAATTACTTTTATGATTTTCTTACACATGTAAGCTAAGCATAATTTCATTAAATTCTTTTAGACTATTAAACATCTAAAGGGCTACTCAAAATTATTAAAGGTAATTAGATGTGAATTGGATCTTAGATTGAGTTAATTAAGCTCAATAATCCATTTGGTTAAGCATTAAGCATGTTCAATTAATGAAATGAAAGTAACTTAAGGAAAGAGATCAAGAAAAGGCCTTAATCTCAATCCCTAAGTTCTATATTTGATCACTTAAGCTCTAATTTTGAAGATTAATTAATTAATTAATCACTTAATTACCATTAATCATTAATTAATTTGATTCAAAAGTAAAGAAAACTTAGAAATGAATTAGGAAAAATATCCCAATCACATTCCTAAGCTCCCTTATTGATCAATGGGGTAGCCTTAAATAATTAATTAGTCATTGTTCATTCACTAATTATCACTAATTAAATTAAAGAGTGATTAAGACTTAATCAATTAATTTCTCTAAGTAACCAATAAAATCTCAAAAAAATAGGGAGGTAGAGTCCCCTAAACATTCATAGAAAATTTGAGATTAAATGGGTGATTGATTAAATAGTAATTAATCTAATTAAAATTTCAATTAAATCTTAATTAAGCTAAAATTACTACCTAAAATCAATTAATAATAATTTTCTAGATTCTACTTTGAGATACCTTTAAAATGAGACATAGTTTGTATTTTTTAGATTTTTCTACAATTAATTATAAGTTTTAGAAATTTTAGGCTTAAAAGTAGATTAATTAAGCCTAATTAAAACCTTAATCCCGTCGGGACACATGGCAGCTGACGCGGTGCACTTTCCACATGGTACAACAAGATTAGCTATTTAAGTTATCACATCCACCGTGCTGACTCGGATGGCGGTGAGCGTGCTTTCCCGTGATTGGATGACCATGATTCAATTTGAGATTTAAAGGAGAAATTAGAGGATCTAACGGGCGATTAGATCATGATCATCCATTTCAATCAGGTGGAATGGATGGTCTTTGATCTGTCCCATTCAGGCGAAAGATGAATGTCGTGCCTTTCCCCATTCGATCCAAGCTCGCCCAGATTGTTCCAATTCATCCCACCGGAAGGTAAATGCACATCCAACTACTAAGATTCACTCAAATGCATATTCACTTCACAAATGACCAACCTATTTTTACTAGGGAGCTCAATTTTGCAAAATTATCTCACTTGAGCTAATATCTGGTGGTGGGATCGATGGAGGTAGCTTTCTCTAGTAGAGAGCTCGAGAAGATTTGGGCTTGATTTGATGTAGCTCTGGTCGACCAAGCCATGCACGTAAAGTCTTGATTGAACTCTAATCTTGGTCGAAGGCTGAGAATGATTCAGTTGCATTTGATGAAGTATGAGGATGGTGTGGGTGCGAGGAATTGGTATTTGATCAAGTGGAGAGGGAGTATTGATCTGAAGAAGGCTGCCTTATTTTGGTTTCACACGTAGAGAGAAAATTTGATCGAGGTAGGCTTCAGGAATGCTTGAAATTGCTTTGAGGGATTTCAAAAACTAAGGCCAAATGTTTCATTTTTTCAAATTGAGGGGTATACCCTCAATTGCATGATGGACGGGATCCATCCCTTGATTTTGATTCACTACGCGGAGGTACCATCATCATGTGGCTGCCATGAGTGGTCGAAGCTATGTTAGGCCACCCAAGGGAGGAATTGAGCAGATGGAGTGGGGTTGCTCCTTCTTTGTGTCCATGGTGGGTTCAGCCATGAGGGAGAAGGGAGAGATTACCTTTGGTCCATGGCAAGTGCTAGCTATGTGTAGAGTGGGCTAAGGTGTCTTAGGAATGCCTCATTTGGCAAGTGGAGGGTTGTTATGGGAAAGACAAAGTGGACTTTGCCACTTATGGCAAGAATCCTATGCAAAGAGCTTTGCATATTGGCCTATTCCCTTGGATTGGATCCCACTTGGATTTGGGGAGGCTGACTTAGTGTTTAGGTCAGGTTAGGTCAGCCACCAAGGTTCCATAAGATGGTTTTGGGTGATTTGGCTTCATATGGTCAAAATAGGCTCAATTGGGTTAGGTTGGGTTAGGTTGTGTTGACCATTTGGTCAAATTGGGTTAACCAAGCTTGGGTGAGGTTCATAAGATGATTTGGGATGTTTTGGTTCAATTGATTTTGATTAATTTGACTTAGGTTTGAATTTGACTCACTTGGATTCAAAAGAGTCAAATGGGTCAAGTTGATCAATTTAACTAATTTGAGCAAATTGGATTGGGTTAGGAGTTGATTCAAGCTCAATTGGTTGACTAAAAGTAATTGTAGTCTTTGGTTTGGTTCGATTTGGGTTTAATTTGGATTTTGGCCACTTTGACCTTTTAGGCCAAATTGGGCTAGGTTGGGTCAAGTTGACCAATTGGTCAAATTGGGCTCAATGATGGCTTTGGTCAAGTGTGACTTGGAATGAACTTGAGCCATTAGTTGCAATCAATTTGGATCAAATCATGATTTGACCCATTTTGGCTTTTTAGGCCAATTTGGGTCAACTTAGGTCAAATGACCAATTGGACTTGGTTTGGCTCAATTGATGGTTTGGTCATGTTCAATCATTGATCATGAGTGGGTTTGAGTCAATGGTTTCAATGAATTTGGCATATGGTGGGTTTTGGCTAGTTTAGATTTCATTTGGGCTAAAGGTTAATTTGATCAAAGGACCAAGTTGACTTTGTTTGACCCAATCCAAGGTAGTTGATCACCTTAGGATGATTGTTGATCATGATATGAGATTTGAAAGGGTTTAGTTCAATCCAATTTGGGTTGGATTAGAACTTGGCTCAAAATGGGTTTTTAGGTCATTTTGGGTCAAGTGGACCTAAATGGGTCAATTGGTTTGATCATGGTTTTACTCAAGTTTAGTTGTATTGGTAAATGGGTTTGAGATGAAATATAAATCCAATTGCAAATGGTTTGAAGCCATATAGATTTTGGTTCATATGACAATTTCAAGTAAAAAACTTGGGTTTGACTTGGGTTACTTGGATTTGGTTTGATAATTATAGTTTGTGTTTATACTTGGAATAATGATTGAATCATGAAGAAATCCATGGATTTTGAATTGATTTGGGTATCATTTAGCCAAGTTCAAGAAATTAGCTAAAAAGGCTAAAATTGAAAATTTGATTTGATTCACATTTGGTTTTGGATATTTGGATTTATATTTCATTTATATTTGAGAATATAAATGAAGATATAAATGATTCATGAGAAAATCAATTGGGTTTGGGGTGATTCAGAAGCAAATTTGACTATGTTGAGGGATGTAGGTCAAAAGAGCTTAAGTAGGGAATTGATTTAGTTTGATTTAGTTTGATTTGATTTGAATGGTTCGAAGTTGGATTTCATTTATAATTGTGAATATAAATGAAGGAATGATTGATTTATAAAGAAATCAATCAGATTTGATTTGGTTTGAAGGGGTTTTGGCTAAGCATATGAAGGTGGTTCATATGGCTTAGGAAGGGATTTTGGAGTTTGAATTTAATCATGGGTTTCAATCATTTGGAGTTGATTTGATTTAGAATTTGGGTTGGGATTTGATTTGAGATTGAATTTGATATTTGAGAAAATCAATTGAATTAGGGTTGATTTGAATTTGGTTATGGCTAAGTCCATAAGATAAAACCAAAGGGCTTAGGAAGGGATTTAGAATTTGAATTTAATCATGGGTTTAAATCATTTGGAGTTTGATTTGATTTGGAATTTTGGATTTGAATTTGAGGTTTGATTTGAAAGAAGGAAGCAAGGATTGGGTTTAAGTCTATAGGGTAGTCAAGTCTTCCTAAATTCCTTAGGCATAACATCTTCCTATGGCTAACCCTTCCAAGTCTCTAGGCTTAAGTTAAGTGTTCACCTAATCACTACAAATGTCTTAAGGCTAGGGAGCTCTTAGTGTACAAGAGTCCTAGATCTATGATGGGGAAGTTGAGAGTTCACACCCAAAAGTGAGGTCAACAATCTCTTATGGATGGTTAATGTAAAGTTCTACTTGCTCGTCGAGTATACCTACAGCTTCTCTTCGGACTCTCGAATGACTCGAAGTCAATCTCAATGGGTGAACCCAACTTAAAAAAGTCTAGTTTTGAATCATAAGAGAAATGATCATAATTATTTGTGCTATTATTATTATTTAGACTTGGAGAACTTTCAATTGAAATGAGATCATCAAGACTATCAAAAGTAGAGATGATTTAAGTGGAATATGCCTTTTTCATTGATTTCTTTCTAGGTGGAGGTACATGATATAAATTAAGTAAAGTAAGTAGAGCAAGGGGTTTAGTGCCGTCATCCATAGATATAATGTTTCTGCTAGTAGAAGAAGAGTTGGATGAAGTGGTAGTAGTTGCAATCATGGAATGGAGGCTGGACTCAGTCGGTGGTTGTGCTACTAGTCTATCCCGGAAAAGTTAGGATTGCTACTGCTACTGCTAAGCTCCCACTTTCCTTAAGTTATCTTTGCCAACTTGTAATCCTTCCTGTGTTGGAGGTTTGAGCTGCCTCAAACACCTATAAAGAGAGTTTCTTGATTTTAGAAATAATTTTCTTAGAGGTTCGAGATAAGAAAATATCCCAACCTTCATTTGTCTTAAGAGGATCACATGTATCCCCAAAAATTATCATAATAGAATTGGATGATTATTCTAATAAGTAATTTTCAAGATAATTATGGCACCGACTTGTAGCTGCACCCAAGCCAATCCTTGAAAGTGATGCAATCTTCTAAGATGCGGCCTAACATGCGGTGGTACAGGAAAAAGTTAGGTTCATCACTCTTTCCCATTTCCTTCCGCCTAGTTCGTAACTATGCTTCTTTAAGAGGTTCGTAAAGATCTTCCTGACTACCTCCCTCTTAAATAAATAGGGATTATTTAGTTTGTCTAAAAGAGTAGATGGGTAGTAGCTACCTGGTGGCAGATATGAATACTCCTGCTGTGTGTATTGCTGAGGAAGTGGCAGTGGCAATGGCCATTGAGGTGGCCGGTATGACTGCCAAGGCGATGGTAGACGAGGTGAAAGTGAAAGCTACTGAGCTTGAGGTCTCTCAAACTAAACTCTGGTCGGTTGCTTTCCCTTATCAACTGACACTACTACCTCTGGCTTCTTCTCAAAATCTTTTTGTGGCTTGGAATTAGATGACTGGTCTTGAAAAGGTAACTGTCTGACTTCCCCTTGCTGACTAGCCACCTCATTAATTAGTTTCTCAAAGGTTTTGATAGTAAATCCCTTGAGCATGAAAGCAATCATGCCATGAATATTCTTAAGAAGATTTTCTATGGCATATTTTTCGAATAGCTGTGATTCACATTTCTCACTAAGGTTTTGCCACCTAAAAATATAATCAACAAGGGACCCATTGGGGTTTGTTGTGCCACAACAAGGTAGCCCATAGTTACCCTTTGCTGAGCTCCAACAAACCTCTTAATGAAGAGTTGCTCTAACTTAGCAAATGTCTTTACCGAACTATTGGGCAATTCGGCATACTAATCGAATGCAATCCCTGACAAACTATTGATGAACAAGCGAAAGAGAAGCATGTCGATGTCTTTAACATTGCAACAACAGGCTCTAAAGTGCGCTATATGCTGTCTAGGGTTTCCATTGTCATCAAAAATCTTGAAAGAAGGATGCATAAACCCTTTAGAATACTGGACTGTGTCAAATTCCTCTGGGTAAGGTCTACCCTTTGGAACAAATGAAGTACCCCAGGCTTGTGCCAACGCTTCTCTGACCTGATTTTCCATCATTTATTTGATATCCTTCTCCTACACGGAGGTACTATATATGACCTTCCTATGTAGGCTTCCACTATCCTGATCCATAGGAGATGCACTCTTAGGAGGATCTAAAACATGTAGGAGCTTAGGCTAATTGGCCTCCATGGGACTGGGTTATAAAATCAAAGCTTGGTTCTGTAGTACAAGAACTGCTGCTAATAGGTCTTCGATCCTCCTCTCTATTCTGCTGACCTACTCATCCTTCTGCTTGAGCTATTAGAGGAGGCGTTGGGTTGAATGAGAGGTGTCATCCTCTTTAACCATAATACCTTTTTGACTGTGATGGTCTCTAAGAAGGAATCATCGGGTATCGTATGGACTTCTACTAAGTCCTCAAATAGATTGTCCTCATCGGGGTCGAAGACTACCCTACCCTCTTCCGGATCTGAATGATCGCTCCCAAGAAGTTTCTTCTTTTCAGCAAAGTAGTATTTTAGGATGTCATTTAAAGAACGGTCTCCTACTCTGTTGGGCTGGACTAGCACAAACACTTGTTAACTACTGACTGTAAGGCTATGTTCGTCTGACTTTATGCATTTAACACTGCCTATTGAATGGGTTCCCTCACTAGGATGGTCAACTACCATGGGAACTGTGTTGTCATCCCCCCTTCCTCTGCTGCTACTAGCAGCTATGGTGGTGGTACAATGATGATGGCTGAAGTGGAAGGTCGAATAAGGGAGCTCAACCTTACTTCAGCTAATGGGAGAGATAGAGTGGGATCCTTAGGCCGAATCACCAATGGGGATTTCCTCTCCCCATATGTATACTTTTGGACCTTGATGGGGACTATGGAAGGGGGAACTTGAATAGGTGACGGTGGATGAAGAGTGGAGCGGTGTGATGGTGGTAACAAAGATTGCCATCCTATTAGGACTCTCTTCTGACTACTGGTGGTGCCTATTAAAGTAATGCTGGCAGTACGATCACCCCTAGTGGCCCGTTGATCAGGGAAATCAACAAGGGCAGAAGTCACCGACTATCTAGCATAACTCTATCTCTCTCTCCTACCAGCCTGGGCTGTAGCTCTAATCTCCGCGGCCTTCTCCCTATGGATCTAGCTACTGAGGTTCCTAGGAATTACATACCTCAAGTCAAATAATGCACCACTCAGCATCCCTAAGCTCTACCAACCGGTGAAGAACTATCTTGAGACCGGCATAGGGCATTGTGGTGAAATTTTATTATGAAATTTTAAACAATAAAAATATATACTTCCATCTTCACTCTATGCGGGATAAAATAAAGATAGAAATATACATCTTCTTCTTTTTATGCATTTTTGACACTACGTAGATCCGTATATGTTCTTATTGAGGGTGATGGGTACATTGAGGAGAGGTGTACTATCTCAAAAGATAGAAGTCACCACCCTAAAATGGACCTAATCACCTCAACAAGGACTCCTAAAGACAATGGGTCTGCATATGTACCAGAGATTCTTCCCCTACTTTACATGGAAAAGTAAAGTAGGGTTTATTTTAAATTGAGTTTGTTAAGTTCCCTACAAGGGCAAGTCCTCATAGTTAATTACATTCTAAGGAATGAAATCCTTTAGGAATACTCTTGATTAAGGTAAATGATCGTTGTCTCCAAAGATTTCAATGGGTAGGACTATCAATCAATTAGTTTATTTTAGAAGATCAAATGGGATTGATAAGAGAGAGAGAGAGAGAGAGAGTTATTATCGAAGCCAAATGAAGATAAGTAGGAGATGCTCATGATGCTAGGAAACATTGCGAGCATCTCAAACTATCCTATGGTTGGGCTTTACATTTTGAAATTAATTTAATTTATTTGAGTTTTCATTAGAAATTTAGGCTTATGATTCCACAACACAAGATTATGAAAATGCCTAAGAGGTGAGGATTTATGCTTATAGCCCATAGAAAGGAGAAGCAACCTCAGAACCTAAATCTAGGGAGCTTTGGCGAGGGCCAGAAAGCACAATCTAAATCTAAGGCAAAAAATGGGTATTTGGTTTGCTTCGACAAGAGAGGACAAACCACCCGACTGCTTGGACTTACAATAGCCTAGGGGTGGCCGCCAACTAACTCCTATAGTTTTAAATTCATGTAGGCAAGACATATGCTTTATGCAAGATCGCTAGGCTGTTATTTATTTAGAAAGAGACTAAGTCCATTAAACTCACTCTAAAGAGACTAGATCATGTATGCTTCAAATGGCCTAAATCTAATGCAAATCATTTTTCATTTTATTTTCTTTTTTGGGAAATCATTTAACTCAGGCTTATAAGATTCATATGCCTAATGCATGAGAAGTAAGATTATTAGCCAAAATTAGCGAGATGGGGGGAGGTGTATTTCCAGTATGGCTCTCAAAGGTCAAGCCAAGTTTTTCTGGCAAAGGTGGAATCCCTCCAATCAAGAGTGAAAATAATATGCATTTATGCATGATGTTATAAAAGAAATACTCATCCAACTAAGGGGTTACTAATTCCTTTATCTTGATTTTAGCCTAAGTTTTAGGTCAGGTTATGAGTTCTTTATTTTTAATTTTGAATTATTAAATTTGGTAGAAGATTTATTTTTCTCCTAAGTGTCTAATCCACATCCAGGCCATACATCAAGCAAGGAAGAAACTAGGAAAAAGATGACATCTTAATGCACAAGCTAAATAAATCATCTATCAATTTATAAAGCTAACATAAAAGAATAAGAGGCCATTTGTGGTCGGGCACCACCGTACAAACCCGAAAATAAATTGGGCAGTCGAGCTCTACACTTATATAACCTGAATTAGAAATGAATTAAGTACAATTAAGCAAGGAACTCATTATTATAGGAGTCTTCAAGCTTCATTTCTTCTTCATTTCTTCTTTCTTCTTCTTTTCTTCTTTCTTCTTTGGTTCCTTCTTTTGATGGTTGAAGTGGTTGCTCAAAGGTCACATGGTACATAAGATGAGATCTATGACCAATGCTCATCCTAATCATAACAATCATTCCAAAATCCTAAAAAATTACATGAAAGAAAAAAAAGTAAATCTAGCTAACACCAAAAAACAAAGATTAGCTAAACAAACCACAATCCCAAGCATGTATATTGGACTTATCACCCCACATGGGTGACTAAGTCCACCTATTGGATTATGCTTAGGGGTATAAGCACCTGCACAGAAAAAATATTTATATCTTTATTTATTACAGCGTCTCTTAAGCACAATCCCCTATAGAAAATAATGATTAGACTAAATCATCCTATCATTCATTCTATACACATTCACCCTAACATCCAAAATAAAACATATATCACAAAATAAAAGTAAACATCAAACCATGCACTGCTCTAACCTAAAGCTAGAAGTGGTGACTTAGTATAAAGTGTGTGCTTTTAAGGTTTGTGTGTGGTATGCTTAGCTATGGCTTTAAGTTAGAATTTTCTAAGTGTGAAGAATGTTCAACTTAGAGGAGGGTTTCATTTAAGTAGTTTAGTTATTTTGGGTTGATTTTATGTTTTGATTGGGTTCAAGTGAATCACAATTAATTACTAAGTTGTAAAGAGGGAAAGAGAAGAAAACTTCTCTTTCCTTCCCTAACCTAAGTAATTTCTAAAGGATTCATGTTTTAGTTTGTTTAGTGAATATTTTATTATGTGTTTTAATTAATCCTAAGTTTAGATGAACTCTAAACAAACCTATTCAAAAAGAAAGGCATTTTAAGATTAAATAAAGTGAATTAAGATCACAAAACACACATCACTTCATTTCTTTCCCAACATGTATAACATGCATATGAATGAATCCTAAGCATATCTATACATACCAAATGGGAATGTTTAGCACACTTTATGATGCATGCTAAATAAGTTAGTTAAGAAAATTCAAATATTTATTATGCATGATTTTCATTAAGTAGAAAAGGGGTTTGTTATCCAATTTTCAATTAATGTATGAAAGGCATAAGTGAATGCCATTGTTAACTAGAGGTGTAAGGTACAAGACCTACTTAGCTTAAAGCCTCACAACCAGGGTTCTAGACTAATATACCACTTTCCTTAAATACAAGCATATGTACAAAAGAAATGAATGGAAAATAAAGAATGCAAAAGTTTGATTTGTTTTATTTTTTTGTTTATGCAATTTATATGTAAGTGTAGATCCTTCTTAAGTCATAGGAATGAATATAAAATGGAATTAGGCAAGTGTTGTGTTCTTTTCAAATGAACTATACACTTTGCCAAATCTATTCAAAACTATACCAAAAGAGGAGAAGGAAAACTACACTAAGCACATCACATGCAACTTATAAGTAAGATATAAGTAACACACTTTCAGTTTTGATAATTGATTCATATATTTTGAAAATAATTTGGATTTAATAGTGATAATAGCCACTCATATTCTTACTTTAGCCAAACATGCAATTTGACATAAAGGAAACATTTTCATTTTAAATTTGATTTTGAAAAGCATGAATGTATGAAATCATATGACACACACATTTAGCATGTTAGGAAAGAAAAATTAAAGTAATGAAAGCATGTAAACACATTCACCTTAATTAATTCCTAAAGACAATCTTATGAAATAAGAAAGCTTAAAACAAATCAAAGTTTGTTTAATGTGATTTTGTTTGATTTTGAGTTTGATTTAATTTGAAAATGTGAGGTGAGTTTGTTCCTAACCCATTCCCATATGTGTTTGATATTTTTGTTCAATTTTAGGTGATTAGATTCATTTTATATTTTGATTAGGTTAAGGTAAGAATTAAGCATGTTAATTATTCCCTATCCACACCACCTTAGCATAGTTAATCAAATAATTATGAGCCAATGAGATGACATAAAACCACATAAGGAATTTAAATCAGCAATGCACCTAGGAGGAAAAGGGCCTAATGCAATTTGACTCATGATTAATGATTAATTAAGCTAAGGGAGTTAATTTCAAAACACCCCTCACACATATGAGTTGAATTTTGATTTTTAATTGAACTTAGGCTCTTGAACACCTAAGCATCTACCCAAGATTTAATTAAGTTCTGGAAAGTTTTAGAATTTTATGAAATTAATTAAGGGATAATTAGTGAATTAACCTTTAATTAAGATTAAGAAAAAAAGGGGTTTAAGGAATATCTTAAGGAAAGTATCCCAAAATTATTCTAAACCTCACATTCACTTAATCAAAACTTAATTGGCTCAATGAGGTTAAATCACTAATTATCTTAATTAAGTCTAATTATATTAAGGAGTGATTAAGAAATGAAAGCAATTCCTAATTAAGCCACCAATAAATCCCAAGAAAATTAGAGAGGTAGAAGTCATCCTCTAATTACACAAGAAGTTTGGGATTAATTTAATTAGAGTAATTAGCAAATTAATATTCCCAATAAAACCAAATTAGAGAAAGAACTATTCAAATTAATCAAATTAATTTTAGAATATTCTATGTTCAATTATCTTTCTAATGCAATTTATTTCATATTTTTTTATTTTTCTATGTTGAGATATGAATTTTAGAAGTTTAGGTGATTATAAAAATTAAATAACCTAATTAAATCATTAATCCAATGGTGCCATATGCGGCGGCATCATGCTTTAGCACGTCAGCTGAGATATTTAACATCACATCGTATGTCATATGGCGGCGGTGTTATGCTTTCTCCTCAACCATCGATCAAGGATCGGGTTGAGAAAATGGATCATAGGAATAATATATTAATTTTTCTCGGTCGTCCATCCAAAATGTTGGATGGACGGATCCATCCTTATAATTCCCCATGAGGATCATCCATCTTTTAGGCCATGATCCGAGCTTGATTAGAATTTAACACCCTCATCATGCATCCTAGATCACATCTAACGGTCAAAATCCATGCCATGAAAATTTCTTTCACAAAGCTCCAAACCATATTAAAGCTAAAATGGCTAACCTCAGAGGTGATCACCTCGATTCTTGGAGAAGCTTCATCAGTTGAGAAGCAGCCGAGTTTTGAGGTTGAGTGGATCTCTATGGACCAACTCCCTCCCACTTGAGCTCTTTGGTGAGCACTCCTCTTTTCCTTTGGAGCTTGGGAAGAACTTGGGTGAGCTTGACTTGGTCCTCTAAGTGCTTGCAAAAGGAATGATTGAGTGTGAGAAGTTGGAATCAAGGGAGCTCCCTATTTTTGTATGAAAATCGAGAAATGAATTTCAATCTCTCTCTAGGAAGCTTAGGATCACTTGCAAATGGCTCCTCGGACCTAACACTCAATCAAAATGTTCTTGAATGAGGAATTAGGGGAGTATATCTCCCCTTGATTAGATTAAAGGAGAAGCCATTTGATCAATTGCCTTGATTCAAAGGGTTTGAGCTGTTAGGATGTCCTTGAGTTCATTTTTCTGAGTGGAATGGTGAAGTCCCATGTGCTTCAATTGAGTGTAAGGATTCCCATGTGGCCATTTTAGCATGTGTGGTTTGGTCATTTTAGGTTGGGTGACCCAAACCCATTGGGTTGGGTGCACCACCCTCCCAGTGTTTACTTGATCCACTAAGAAGTGAGTATGAAGAGGATTTGACCAAATTCCAAGTGGATTGGACCAAAATTTACCTATGGCCTAGGTAAAATGGTCATTTGGATTTGTATATTGGTATGTTGAGAAAATAGGTTTGGCCAAGTTTCATTGGATTTGGAGTTCATTTGTATGGTTTGGCTCATGTTGACCCATTTAGGTCAAAATGGGTCAACTTGTCAAGTTGACCAATTGGTCAAATTGGGTCAAACCAAGGGTTGGGTCGTTCATATGACCATTTGAAATGTTTTGGTGGCTTTGGTTTGATTCAATTTGGTTTAGGTTTGAATTTGGTTCATATGACTTCATTTAGGTCAAATGGGTCAAGTTGACCAATTTGACCCATTTGACCTATTTGAGCTAGGTCATGGGTAGGTTTAGGTTTGGTTGGTCATATGAAGTGGATTGGTATCTTTATTTCCAATCAATTTTGGTTAAGTTTGAATTTGGCTCAATATGACCCTTTAGGTCAAGTTGGGTTCAAGGTCAATTGGGCTAGGTTAGGTCTAGTTGGCCAATTGAGGCTTTGGTCAAGTTCAACAAGTGATTTGCAATGAACTTGGCACATTGGTTTCAATCAGTTTGGCTTAGATCAAGTTTTGACACATTTTGACTTGTTAGGTCAAGTTGGGTCAACTTGGGTCAAGTAGCCAATTGGGCTAGGTTAGGCTCAAATGTTGACTTGGTCAAGTTCAAACATTGATCATGAATGAACTTAGATCAATGGTTTCAATCAATTTGGCCTATGGTGGATTTTGGCTATGTTGGGTTTCATTTTGGCTAAGTGTTGACTTGGTCAACCCTTAGGTTTGACTTGGTTTGACCCAATTTGAGTGATTGATCATCTCATGATGATTGTTGATCATGATGAGAGGCTTAGGTGAGTTTGATTCAATCCAATTTGGTTAGGATTAGAATTTGGCTCATAAGGGTACTTTAGGTCACTTTGGGTCAAGTGAGCCTAAGTGGGTCAAATGGCTTTGGAAAGCTTGATTTGAGTTTGATTGAACTTACATATGGACTTATGATTGAAATATAAATCCATTTGTAAGTGGTTTGAAGTCAAATGGGTTTTGATTCATTTGATAATTTCAAGTTCAAAGGGTGAACATGAAATGGATTTTGGCTTGATTTTTTGAATTGAGTTTTGGTTAAATGATTGAAGTTTGTATTTATATTTGGATTCATGATTGAAGGATTGATTGAATCATGAAGGAAATCATGAGTTTGGCTTGATTTGAAATTGATTTGGCTAAGTTCAAGATTTTGACTTGAAAGGCTTTGGTTGGATTTTGAATGAGTTTGAGTTTGATTTTTTTAGTTTGATTGATTTGAATATATTTCATTTATATATGTGAATATAAATGAGAATATGAGAAAATTTCATGATTTGAAGTGATTTGAGATGATTTAGGCTAAGTCCTTAAGAGAATTAAATTTAGAAAAAGATTTTAATTTAAAATTTGAATTTTGAATTTTGATTTGATTGATTTGAATTTATATTTCATTTATATATGTGAATATAAATGAGTTGTGAAAAATTTTGAATTTTGATTTGATTGATTTGCTAAGTCCTTAAGAGGAAATTAGGAAATATTTGGAATTTTGGAATTTGAATTTGGATTTGATTTGATTGATTTGAATTTATATTTCATTTATATATGTGAATATAAATGAAAATATAAATGAGTTATGAAAATTTCATGAATTTTAGTTGATTTGAGATGATTTGGTTTCCAAGAAATGAAAGGACTTAAAGATTTAAGATTTCAATTTGGAATTCAATCATGAATTTGCATGATTTCAATCATGATTCAATCATGGATTTCAATTGTTTCAATCATATGATTGATTTGAGTTTGGAAAATCAATTAGCTAAAATTGATTTAGGTTTCATGTTGATTTGATTTTGACTTGAAGGAAGGAAGTAAGGAAAGTTCAAGCTATGGGGTAATTTTCCTAACACCCCCAAGGCATGACTATTCTAAGGCTAACTCTTCTAAGTCTCTGGGTAGGTTGAGTGTCCACCTAATCACTAGATGTATCTTAAGACTAAGGAACTCTTAAATTCTAAGAGTGTCTAGATGGAGGGGTTGAGAGCTCATCTAAAATGAGGTCAACAAAGGGCAATAGTGTGGTGTGGCAGGAACACCACATTATGTTGACCAAATGATCAATAACATAGATCACAAGCACTACAGACAATCTACTCTAAAGGTGTAGAAGGAATCGAACTTAATGCAATGTGGCTCTACTTATGTCAAGGACATAAGAGAGGGAAGGAGAAATCCACTAAGGATAGAGTATGTGAACCTTCCACTAGGGAAGCAGGTTCAAGTCATCCACAAGGGATGAGAGGTTTGATTTGATTTGAGTTTCACTTTGGGGAAGAGAGTTGAATTTGTTTTAATTTTTAGATTTGATTTTGAGATGGACCCTTGGTTTTGATGGACATGGTAGAGCCATGGAGGCCTACTAATTTACCAATCCAAAGGGGTAGTCTACTAAACACATAGTAGGACTAGCCAACCAAAGGGATGCCTTTGGATATATAATGTACTAGGAAGAAAGCGTAGACTTACATCCTCCAAAGTAGGGACATTGGGGTAATCTATTGGCAAAATGATTCACCCATAGACTATTGAGTGAATATAGGGGACTTAAATCAACTCAAAGATAGTCAAGATTAATTTCATTTTTAGATTTTTTTTGATGGATTTCATTGGTATGGATCACTAAGAAGGAGCTTATATCGCCTAGACATCTTAGATTTACTAACCAAAGGGTAACTTCCCACATGGGAGAACTATCCAACCAAGGAGTTTCTTTGGTTTGCAATGATCAATTGAAGGAAGAAAGCTTGGGGACTCACATCTTCCACTACAAAAGACCATTGGGGTGATCAATTGCTTTGGGCAACAAATCAAACCACTAGTCATCGGTTTGCGACAATCATGCTAGAAAGAATGCATCATAGTCTTACATCTTCCAAAGAGGAATGATTCTGGGGTAACTTTTATGTAACAAAATAGACAACCTAAGGGACTATAGGTGAGTGCCACCATTTATCTTACTCAAGTAGTCGCAATTCCTATGGGAGTTCTGCGACCGCCTAAAGATAGGATGCTTGCTTGGGA
The DNA here is from genome assembly GCA_021442155.1 of Cymbidium sinense. Lineage (NCBI taxonomy): Eukaryota > Viridiplantae > Streptophyta > Magnoliopsida > Asparagales > Orchidaceae > Cymbidium > Cymbidium sinense. The sequence goes on along the minus strand of CM038218.1, from coordinate 171,299,286 downwards.
AAAGGGCCTTTGGGGGCTTGAATTCCTAATCCATAAGCAAATTAATTTATTTATTTTGTTTAGTTTATTTATTGTGGACCCTATTAGTTTGTGAGGGATCAAACTGAGAAGGAGCTTATATCAGCCTAGACCTATCTCATTTACTCACCAAGGAGAATCATGCATGGAAAATAATTCTCCAACCATAGGGGTGACTAGAAAGGGGGATCAATCCAAAAGTAACCCGGGTAATTTCTAAATGGGGTTGCAAAGGATGTGATCCAAATAGAGTGCCCGAGATGGGCTAAAGGCTTAATCCAAACCCCAGAAGATGACATGGTTAGTCATATATCAAATAGGTATTGGCCAACTCAAGGAGAAAGTGCAGGACTCATCAAGAGTGGTGCATCCACCGGTGAATATCGAACATCAACCAACCTAAGGTGCCCATCGGTTTTGCAACAGCCTCAAGAAAGCTTGGGACTCACATCCTCTATATGATGTTGGGATAGTCATCTTGACTCGAGGTGCCATCACCTGACTCTTGAGTGAATGCCACGGGACTTATATCAACTCAAATGTAGTCAAGAGGAAAGTGCCTCTGGGACTTATCCTAAAATATACTCAACCTAGTTAGATCATGATGATTAATTTAGAAGAAAGCACGGGACTCACATCTTCTTAAACAAAATCAACATGAGGAACTAGCGGCGGTAGAAGTCACCATACTAACAAGTGCTCGTTGGTTTGTAATGGTCAAGTTAGAAGAAAGCAGGGACTCACATCTTTCCAACAAATGACCATTGGGGTGACATATTAGCGAGGTAGTATGTACCCAACTAGAATATTAATGAGTGAGTGCATAGGGGCTTGCTCCCACATCAAAATAGCTCGAGATAAAAGATTTGTTTATTTTTTTGTATGTGTTAAAGGAATAGGATGCCTGGGGACTCTTACACCTACCTTAAACATCTTTGGGGATTTTGACAAAATGGTGCCATGGATGGCAACCAAAATTCCCACAAAAAAGGATGCTTGGGTTCTCTTACACACAACTTAGTTGCTAATCAAATAGGATGCCTCTTGGGTTCTCTTACACCTATTCTAATAGTGTGATTGTGTTTGTGTTTTGAAGAGGGATAGGATGCCAGGACTCTTACCTACCCTAAACACATCTGGATTCAGAGCAAACACGCTTAAAGAAGATTTTGATGAAATGGAATCAGATTTTTTTTGATTGATAAAATTATTTTCAAACATGATTTATTTCATGGGTAATATTTCTTTAGATAGAGCCCATTAATTGGAAGCATCGGGTGTTCCCCTTTATCAATGAGTTGATAAGATCCTCCTTGGTAGGCCTTCTCACATAGGGGCCTTCCCAAGTGAGTTTAAGCTTGCCTCCCATCTTTCGTTGGGCAACAATTGGTCTCCTTAGGACTAACACAAGTTCTCCTACTCAGAAAGACCTAGGGTGGACCAACTTGTTGTGAGCTTGAATCATTTTGGCCTTATACAACTCGAGGTTCTAGCATGCATGGTGACTCTCCTCCAAACCTTGAGCTCTTCTAACTAACTTTGCATTCTACTCATAGTGATCTTGCTACCCAATGCTATCCTTAGTGATGGGAGTTGAACTTCTAAAGGTAGAAACGCTTACCCACTAAGGAAAATGAATGAGTTGGAGTTTGGTATGTGTGATAGGCCCACAAGGCTTCGACCAACTGCTCATTCCATTATCATTTATTATCATCAAGAGTCTTCTTTAATATTTGGATGAGAGTTTTATTGAATGCTTCTTGTAAACCATTTGCTCTTGGGGGGTAGTAGATGGTGGTGTATCTCCAATCTATACCATATCTTTTGGTGAAGCTGTTGATCTTGGTGCTTTTGAATGCGGTACCATTATCGAATATAATTTGTTGAGGCACCCCAAACCTATATATGATATGGTTCTTGAAAAATTGAAGCACTTTGTTGTGACCTCTCGAGTGGGATTATCACTTGGAAAAGTAATTGGTGGCTAAGATGAAATGACCCTTGGAAGAAGAGGACGGACCCACAATGTTGGTACCCCAACACTTGAATGGCCATGAGGCCAATGTAGGGTGTAGAATGTTGGGTGGTTGGTGGAGGACCACACCGTGTACCTGACACTGATGGCATCTCCTAGCTACATCCATGCAGTCTATAATCATCGAAGGCCAGTAGTATCCTAGTCTCTTGATCTTCATCTTCATCTTCAGACCGGATTGATGTGCTCTACATAGACCTCAATGTACCTTGATTATAATGCTATGGGCTTCATGTTTGTTTAAATGGCGTAACCACATTTGGTCAAATGACTGGTGGTACAGGGTGCCATCAACAAGAGCATAAGAGAGAGCTCTCTGTTTTACTTGATGGGCTTGTGACATTTCTTAAGGTAGTTTGCCAGTGTTCAAATAATATTTGAACGGTTGCCTCCAATCCAATTCCTTGTCCTTTTGGCAACAACCTCCCCTTCAGAGAAAGTCTCTTGATGAGTTCAACATCAATAAGATAGGACTTGTCTATTTTGGACCCTTATTGAAATGGACTCATCTTTTTGACATGCCAATTCTTTGGCAAGTTTGGCCAAAGCATTTTCTCATTCTCTCGGGAACCTTGTAGATGGTGACTTAGAATTTGGGCCAATAACTTCATGGTATACTCATGGTAATGATGAAGCTTGGGTTTGAGAACCTTGTAGGACGACAATCGGTTGATGACCAAGAGAATCCCCAAAGATGTTGATGCTCTTGACACGATAGTGATGGCTAACTCTGACAATCAAAGCCTCATACTTGGTTCATTGTTGGTGCGGGGTTGGAAAGATAATGAGAATCTCATCACATGTGGAGTTAGAGAACTATTCCTACCCACCTTTCAGGAAGAATAGATCATGGTGCTTCCCTTTATGAAAAGAAGCGCACCATCAAAATACATCTCCCATCGATGGTGTCAACCTCCCTAAGTTCATGATTTGTTCATCGGGGAGATCATCATTAAGAGAATCGTGAGGAAGTGGGTGTCTTTGCTAAGAAATCGCTAGTGCTTATCCTTTTCCACGAGGAATGTGAATGTAACTGTGAGAGAATCATGGACCATCATGCCAAACATCTAGATAGCATTGGCCTGTCATGAGATACATGGATTGTTCTAGATCAAGTTCACCTTATGAGAAAGCATATAGTGTGTAGCTTTTGATGCAAAGATCAAAGCTAGGCAATGTTTCTCAATAGGTGGATAGTTGCTTCAGGAATAAAATAATGATGAGGTAGTAGAGAGAGTTCTCCTTCCTTCATCATTGGCTTGGGCCAACAAAGCACCAAAGTCATCCAATGCGTGTAGAGGATGAGTGGCCCAGATAAGGCTAGAAGGTGGCTTCACCAAATACTTGCTTGATGTCTTCAAAGGCATGCGACACTTGTCATCCCACTTGAACTTGGCATCCTTTTGACAAGTGATAAATGGCTTGCATCTCCCGATAGGTTGGAGATAAAGCATCTTAGATACACCATCCTTGGAAGGATCAGTTGAGTTAAACTCTTAGGAGGTGGCATTTCTAAGATAGCTTTGATCTTTTGGATCTATTTCTATTCCCGTGTCGACAACAAACCCAAGAATTTTCAAGCTACTCCAAATGCACACTTTGGGATTCATTTTGAGGTTATATTATCTTAACCATTTGAAAACTACTCTCAAGTCAAAGAGATGGTCTTCCTTTTCTCTGCTCTTGACTACTAGATCATCAACATAACTCAAGATGATGGATGAGTTCATTGAAGATCGAGTCATGGCCCATTGGTATGTAGCACCAGATTTTAAGGCGAAAGGCATGACCCTATAATAAAGATTTGATCGGGTTTAAAGCAGTGTTTCTTTCATCTTCAGAAGACATCTTGATTTGGTTGTAGCTAGATGACCCATCCATAAAAGAGAAGACTACATGAGATGAGGTGTTGTCCACCATTAATTCTAATATAGGAAGAGAAAACTCATCCTTAGGACATGCCTTATTTAAGTCCCTAAAATCGATGCATATGCAAATTTGGCCATTCTTCTTCTTAACTGGGATGACACTGGCTAACCAGGTAGGATATTTTTCTTCCCTGATGAAACCAAGCATCGATCAGTTTCTTGACTTCAGAAATGACCTATTATTCAATTTCTAATCGCATATGCGTCTAGGAGCTTAATAGGGTAGCATTAGATCTATTGCTAGCTTGTGGACTATCGAGATAATCCGCATCTCTTCATAACTCCATGCGGTCTTTAAACTCAATCAATAGCCTAACTAAGTCATTGGTTTCTTCTTCATTCAAGAATGAACCGATGTACGTCGTTTTTTTTTCTTCAGAGGTTGATTTCTTTAAGCTTGTCAATTGTTGAATGGATCTCCTCTTCAAATTTTGGCGTGCATCTTTGATTTGGAGATCATCGGATCATCTCGATTTCTAAACACACATTCTCATAAGAGTTGGTGTTGTGTGAAAAGAACCTATCGACTCAAATGATTGGTAACAACTAGCATAGTCATCATCATCGGGACCCACTATCAATCCTAGTCTATCTTGATTGTGCTTCCCTATTGTTCCAGCTCAAAGTTTTCGACTATTCTGACCATGTATGAGGAACTAAACCTTTTTTGTATAAGATTATGAACACAAGGGTAAAAGTCAAATGGTAATTCCATTAATTCTTTAAATGTATCCTCCTCAAGTTCTACATCAACTTCAGACTTGAGGATGATGATCCAAAGAATCTCTTGACATATCACTGGAAGACTTAGGGGCTTCCTTAACTACTAAACCTTCAACTTTTTGAGATGAAAGTGAGGTTAGAGCTAAGGTTCCCACCGCCTAATAGTTTCACATAAACCTGATTCAAATACTTTGCTTTGTCTGAGGCCGATCTTTGTATGTATGGATCGAAAGTCACCTCCAATGGAACGAGAGGGGTTGGTTGGTATACTAATCACATTAGACTCATCCTTCGAGCTGGATTCCAAGTCTATGTGAATAGTAGGGGTACTCTTATGAACTGGAACATGACTCTATTGGCTGATGGCCAACTAGGGGTCTTCCACCTCTAGAACTACCTCTATTTCTACCTCTACCTCTGCTTGGTGGAGGTTGAGTCATCCTACCCACATGTCCATATGATGGAATGAATTGTGGGTGGAATGTGATATGCGATCTATTTCTTCTTCAATTCCCCTTTCTTGTTCACTTGGATTTTATTTTTCTTTTTTTTTTCTTTTTCTTTCTTTTCTTTATTTTCTTTTCTTTTGAATTTGAGTTTTGTCCAAGTTCACAAGAAAGGGTGTTTTGAGGAAGATAGTAGGTCGCATCCTCATAAATCTCAACCTCTAACGAAAATGGCTTTTCATCTCCGACATGATATTCAATCCCATCCTTTCACGAACTTGATGCAGATGGAGGGAGGATGGAATTATCTTATTCTAATGTATCCAAGGCCTACAAAGTATGAATGAAGTATTCAAATCAATGATGTAAAACTTGGCTTTAGTCTTCCATCACCTATCTCCAAAGGTAACACTATGGAACCTAAAGCGCTCACCTTCATTGAATCCTCTCAACATCATCCGATCTCCTCGGAGTGTGGAAATGTCGATCCTCAAATAGGCAAGGGTATTTAGACTCATAATGTTCACCGATGCACCTAGATCAATGAGAACTCTAGCAAGTCTAAATTTGCCCATGTCAACTGATGTAGGGGATGGTTGCTCCAAGTCCCCGGAAGAAGGTCTTCATCTGTGAAGTGATCCCTGCTTCTTTTTTTGTAATGTGCCTCCTCACCTATAAGTGGCTGAGCTAAGCATATCTTGATCAAGGAGAGCCTTGATTAATGATTCCCTCATCTCTTTGGATAAGACAAGGGCATCATATATGCTTAAGATGATAACTTTCTTAGATGAGAGAGGACATAATCCACCTTGGTGATCCTCACAAGCATATCCAAGGGTGGAGCATCCTATGGAGCAGCTTCTTAATCCTCTATACCAATGACTTGTTTCCCTCTATCTTGAGGTGCTACCCTAGGAGGTAGAACCTTGCCACTACGGAGGTTGACTTCGGTGATCTCTTGTGGTAGGGTAATGGAAGGTTCTACACGCATCAGCTCACCTACGCTTCTCCTATGGGACCCTCAAAATGGATGATTCCAAGTCTATCTCAAGAGTGAACCCGTAGTATTCAGTGAAAGTCAACTGAAAGAAGAGAAGATCAAAATTATTATAGTTATTTTGACTTGAAGAGTTATCATTAAGAATAAGTAGATACCCATCAGTGACACGATGTAATTCAAGCTAGCTTTATTCTTCAATTTCTTGGATTTGATAAGAGGTACAAAGTAGAAATCAAGTAAAGTAAGAGGGGTAAGGGATTTGATTCTCTCATCTACCGATATAAGAGTTATACTAGTAGAAGAAGAAGAACTAGCTAAAGTAGAGGAAGTCGATGTGGTAGCTGATGGGGAGGCTAGACTCGATCGGTTGTTGCACTACTTGGGCTATCAGACACATATTTCTACTAGCTCCCCTTTCCGAGTTGGCACTGCAACTTGCAAACCTTCCTTGATGTTGGAGGTTTGAGTGACTCAGGAACACTGTGAAAGTTTCTTGATCTTCTGATGATCTTTTTTAGGTTTTGGATAAAGATATCCCAACCTTCTTTGGTTTTGGAAGGATCACAAGTATCCCCAAGGATTACCCTAATGGAACGATGGTTGTTCCACAAGGTATTCCTTGGGATAACTATACTCTCTTGAAGCTATGTTCAAGCTCCTTAAATGTGAAGCAATCCTCCAAAACATGACCTAGCATATGGTGGTAGGGCAAAAGTTAGGATCATGGCTTTTGCCACTTCCTCCGATCTCCTAGGTTGGGGTAATCGCTTCTTTAAGAGATTCTTAAAGATCTTTGATTACCTCCCTCTTAAATGAATAAGGTTTGTTAAGCTTATCTAAAAAAAGTAGGTGGACCATAGCTACTTGGCGGCGGGTATGTGTGCCTTCTATTAATGGTATGGGAGGAGGCGGCGTGAGCCATGGAGGCTATGTGGAGGTAGAGGCCTGGTGTGGTGGTAGAAGGTGGAAGTGAAGGCTATGGTCTCGGTCTCGATCTCTAGTTGGTTGCTTCCCTTATCTACCATCCCTGACTTCTTCTTATATACCTTCTGCGGCTTTGCTTTGGGCAATTGGTCTTGAAAAGGAAACTATTTGGCCTCTCCTTGTAGACTAGCTACCTTGTTGATTAGCTTCTCAAATGTTTTGATAGTGAAGCCCTTAAGCATGAAGGTGACCGGGCCATGGATATTCTTTAGAAGAATCTCAATGGCATGCTGTTCAGATAGTTGTGGCTCACATTTCATACTCAGGTTACACCATCAGAGAATATAGTCAACAAGGGACTCACCTAGGTGTTGTTGTGCTACAGATCACCAAGAACCCTTTTTGAGCTCCGGAAACCTCTTGATAAAGAGTTGCTCCAACACAACAAATATCTTTACTGAACCATTGGGAAGTTCGACATACCAATCAAAGCTATCCCCTATAGAAGAGGTAAAGCATCATACCATCGCATAACAAGCGGCCACGAAATGTGCAATATGCTACCTCAGGTTTCCACTGCCATCAAAACTCTTGAAGGAAGGTGGCATGAAACCCTTGGGATATTGGATTGCATCAAATTCCTCTGGGTAGGGTCTACCCTTTGGAACTGATGATCCTCCCTTGGCTTGAGCTAATGCTTCCTTCACCTACTATTCAACCATAGATCTGATGTCTTTTTTCCTTTATGGAGGTACTTTCCACTACCTTCCTATACATGCTAGTGCTACCTTGCTCAACGGGAGGTAAGGTCTTGGTGGTCCAAGACATGCACTAACTCTGACTAATATGTAGTAGGATGAACATTGCTTATTTGAAATCTGAGAATCGCTAATAAGTCAAGCCTTATCCCCATCTATTTGTTCATCTTTCTGCTCATATCGGTGTTGATTGGGATGTGTCTTCTGCTCAACCTCATCACCTTCCATAATCGCTCTCGAGGAGGGATCTCCTATCCACCATGCAAACCTCGGCTAAGTCTCCCAACAAATCATCTTCATTAGGATCAAAGCTGATCTTCTCCTCATCGACCAATCATACCCAATTTTCTTCTTTTCTACAAGATAATGTGCCACTATCTCCTCAAAGAATGATCAATCGAATGGACACAATGATTTTTGGCGTGTGATCACATCATATCTTGAGGAACCTCCTCTTTTGGAGAGTCAATTGATTGTACTCACTAGAAGAGCACACTCCCGACTGTCTCTAAAAGGGGTGACATTCTTGAGGTTTTACTATCATCGCGTAACCGGGCTATCATCTCGCTTCCTCTACAACAAATGCCACCATCTCCGTGCCGGCCAACCGGTGGTGTTGGTGAAGGGATGACCACTATGCTTTAGGGTCGCCATTCCCTCTGCACCACTACTGGGGTAGAAGGTCAATCAGGAGAGATTTGGCTCACCACAATAGGCGGTGTAGATGGAATAGGATCCCTCGGTTGTAGTCAGATCACCAACATGGTACGCTTCTCCCCGGATGTGGCCTTCATGGCCTTTGACGGAACTGGAGATGCTACAATGTGAACAGGAGATGGTGGATAGGGGGTAGAGTGGTGTGGTGAAGACACCATCGACTCTCTCAGGAGAATGATAGATCTCAAATTTAATTGAGCACCGACTCGTAATGTTCAGAAGCTAACCCGGCGCGTAGAACCGACGAGGTCGGCATATGACCTCCTGCTCTAGCTAACTAGGGGCTGGTGTTGAACCACTGGTGGAGGTGAAGTATCCTCCTAGCATCCTCTCTGTCATACCCAAAGAGAGGATGAAACGGGTTTGTAACCAGGTGATAAAGTGGTACCTCCTCCACACCGACCGCATCCATCTCCATCTCCTAGCAATAATGCAGGATATCGCTAATCATGCATTTTATTTCTCTAAGAGTAGGTGAGTGAGTAAGAACTAGACCCAACCTCAAAGGCTGGGAGGCAATCTCGGATCGAGGAGCCTTACCCTTAGAGGGTGCAATGAGTGGGTGCTAGCCTTACTAGGCACCACGAAACCATGACGCACAGCCATCACTACACCGCTATAAACATGGGACTACCACTGCTTTCCTCTTTAGTGAGAGGATGTTAAAATCTGATGGCAAATCGATCTGAATAACCCTCTTCTACCCGGTCATCGTATTCTTTCTAACAAATATGAGGAGAGTGCACTCACAGGTGATCCTCACCCCCCTCGAAACCTCTGCCGAAATGGATGAGATGGGTGTGATCAGCTGGGGAGATTGTCCTGATCCAAGGCCAAGTCCATGCCGTAGGGGAAAGTAAACACAAAATTCTATGAACTTTACATTTATAATCAACTAAAAATTGAAGAACTGAACTATAGTTGTAACTGAGATTGATGCTGAGAATCTACAATGTTAGAAACAAGCTTGGATCAGATTTCTATTTTATTGATTTTTGAATTTGAATTTTAAAACTTAAACCCACATCCAACATCTTGGAAGTGTTAAGTGGGGTTCAAATGGATTTAGAGAAGATTTAGAGATTGGAAAGAGAAATTTTTGAAAATGAATCCAATTTCAACAAATTTGGGTATGTTGAAAATGGGTTCAAATATTTTTAGAAAGATGCTTCCATAGGTTCATGTTTGAAATTAGATTTTGACCCTTTTACTTAACAAATTTGGGTATGTTAAAGTAAGGGTCAATTGGTTTTATTTTTTTTTGGGAACTACTCTTAGCAAATTTGGGTATGCTAAGTGAAGTGTTTGAAAACAACTGTTTCTTTTTGTGAATTGTTGTTGATTTTGAAAATTGGAATTCCCACTTAGCAAATTTGGGTATGCTAAGTGAAGAACCCAAGTTTGTTTTGTTTTTGAAAGATTTTTGAAATAGGATTCTTAAAAAATTTGAGCATGCTAAGGAAATCCTAAAGTGTTTCATTTGTTTTGGATATTTTGATTTTTGTAAAAGTAGGATCCTTTAGCAAATTTGGGTATGCTAAGGAAATCCTAATGTGTTTATTTTTTGGATTTGATTTTTTTTTTTTTTTTGAAAAGTAGGATCCTTAGAAAATTTAAGTATGCTAAAGGAATCCTAATGTGTTTCTTTTTTGGATTTGATTTATTTTTTGATTGAAAGTGGAGACTTCACTTCAGAAAATATGGTATGCTAAAGATAAAGTTCCACTTAATTTTGTGAAATGAAATTTCACTTAACAAATTTGAGTATGCTAAATGAAATTCCAAAAGATGTGTCTAAAATTATTATGTTTTGGTTTTATATTGAAAATGGAGACTTCACTTTAGCAAATTTGGTCTGCTAAAGAATGAAGTTCAAAAAGTGTTTTTGGAAATTTTGTGAAGTGAAAATTTCATTTAGCAAATTTGAGTATGCTAAATGGAATTCCAAGGTGTTTCAAAAGTTTTGTTTTGGATTTTGAAAGGATACTTCATTTTAGCAAATGGGGTATGCTAAATTGAAGTTCCAAATATGTTTCAAGTGGAATGGATATTTCACTTAGAAATTTGAGTATGCTAAATGAAATTTCCAAAAGTGTGTTTCAAATTTTATTTTTGAAAAGAGAGACTTCATTTAGCAAATGGGATGCTAGAATGAAGTTTCAAATGTATTTTGAAAATTTTGTTTTCAATTTGAGACTTCAATTAGCAAATGTGCTAAATGAAGTTCCAAATGTGTTTTGAATTTTGAACATACGATTGTTAAGTTTTGATTTTTGAAAAGAAGGCTTCCATCTAACAAATTTGGGTATGTAGAAATGGAAGACAATCATATTTTGTAATGTGAAAATTTTGTGTGTTATTATTATTTTGAAAGAGGGAATTCCAACTTAATCATATATATGTTTAAGTGGGATTTCAAATGATGTTATTTTTATTTGGGAATGAAATATTCATTCAATAAATTTGGGTATATTGAATGGAGATGTTCATATGAGCTTTTGAAATTATGAAAATCCCAAACTAACACATGTGGAATGTACTAGGTGGAAGTTCAAAGTTATGATTTTGCTTGAAGAGGTAATATCCATTAAATACATTTGGTTGTGTTGAATGGAAAGGCCTATCATCAAATTTTATGCTTTTGAAAATATGATTGTTGGAATTTTATTTTTGTAAAATGATCTTCACATATACATAAAGATTATTAGATGAAGATATTTAGAAAATTTTGTGCAAAATATTTTATTATGTGCATTTTTGAAAGAGTGCTTTTTGAAAAGCATGATTTTTTATAAGGGTTTATTTTGTCTTTATTATTTTAGAATGAACCTTTCCTTATCATAGAAATGATAAGGAGGAAGTCTTTAAATATTTTTTTTATTAGATCTTTTTTATTTTTTTTACCCATTAGAGAACTAACGGGGTTTTAAGACCAACATGAGGTCCTAAAACCTAAAGATGTTGGCTAGCTTAACTTAAGGATGAAATAAGCTAATGCCAATGGAAGAAAGATAGTCTGATTCATACCAAAGTACAAACCCACAATTGATGTTTGGAGACATCATTTACCAAAGATGGAGAGAGAACCATCCTGGAGTCCCAAAAATGTGAAATTTTATATAAAATTTCTAAACAATAAAAATATATACTCCATCTTCACTGAGATAAAATGAAGATAAAATATACATCTTCTTATATGCATTTTGATATCAATGTAGATCCACAGATGTTCTTATTGAGGGTGATCGAAACATTGAGGAGTACTATCTCAAAAGATAGAAGTCACCACCTACAATGGACCTAATCACCTCAACAAGGACTCCTAAGGACACGCAATGTACTAGATTCTTCCCCTACTTTACATGAAAAGTAAAGTAGGGTTTATTTTAAATCGGGTTTGTTAAGTTCTATAGGCAAGCCCCATAGTTACATCCTAAGGAATGAGATCCCTTAGGAATACTCGATTAAGGTAAATGATCTCTAAAGATTTCAATAGGACTATCAATCGATTAGTTTATTTTGAAGATCAAATGGGATTGATCAAAGAGAGAGAGTTATTATCAAAGCCAAATGAAGTAGGAGATGCTCACGATGCTAGAAACCTAGAGCATCTCAAACTATCCTATGGTTGGGCTTTACATTTTGAAATTGATTTAATTTATTTGAGTTGAATTTTTTATTATAAATTTAGGGCTTATGATTCCATAACATAAGATTGTGAAATTGCCTAAGAGGTGAGGATTTATGCTTATGGCCCAAGGGGAGAAGCAACCGTAATCTAAATCTAGAGAGCTTTAGAGGGCCAAAAGACATCTAAAAAATGGGTATTTGTTTGCCTCCACAAGAGAGGACAAAACCACCCGACCGCTTGGACTTACAACCGCCTGGGCCTATGGTTTAAATTCATGTAGGCAAGTCATATGCTTTATGCAAGATAGCTAGGTTATTTATTTAGAAAGAGACTAAGTCCTTAAACTCACTCTAAAGAGACTAGATCATGGGTATGCTTCAAATGACCTAAATCTAATGCAAATCATACATTTTATTTTCATTTTGGACAATCATTTGACTCAAGATTATAGGATTCATATAATGCATGAGAAGTAAGATTATTGGCCAAAATCAGAAGGGAGGAGGTGTGTTTCCACCATGGCTCTCAAAGGTCAAGCCAAGTTTCTCTAGGAAAGGTGGAAGCCCTCCAATCAAGAGTGAAAATAATATGCATTTGTGCATGATGTTATAAAAGAAATACTCATCCAGCTAAGGGGTTACTAATTCTTTTATCTTGATTTTAGCCTAAGCTTTAGGTGAGGTTATGAGTTCTTTATTTTAATTTTGAATTATTAAATTTGTAGAAGATTTATTTTTCCTAAGAGCCTAATCCACATCCAGCCATACATCAAGCAAGGAAGAAACTAGAAAAAGATGTCATTTAATGCACAAGCTAAACAAATCATCAATCAATTTATAAAGCTAACGTAAAAAAAAGAATAAGAGGCCATTTGTTGGGCACCACAAAACAAACAAAATTGGGTAGCCGAGCTATACCCTTATATACAACCCGATTACAAATGAATTAAGTACAATTAAGTAAGGAAGTTATGGGGTCTTCTTCATTTCTTCATTCTTCTTTTCTTTCTTCTTTTTTTTCTTTTTCTTTCTTCTTTTGATGGTTGGAAGGTGGTTGCTCTAAAGGCTTCACATGGTACATAAGATGAGATCTTATGACCAATGCTCATCCTAATCCCCATAACAATCATTCCAAAATCCTAATTGCAAAAATTACATGAAAAGGAAAAGTAAATCTAGCTAACACCTACAAAATAGAGATTAGCTAAACAAACCACACAAATCCCAAGCATGTATATTGGACTTATCACCACAAATGACTAAGTCCACCCCTATTGGATTATGCTTAGTATAAGCACCAAAAAAAGCATTTATATTTATATTACAACACCCCTTAAGCACAATCCTAAAATAATGATTAGACTAAATCATCCTATCATTCATTCTATGCACATTCACCTGAACATCCACACTAAAATATGTATCATAAAATAAAAGAAAATATCAAACCATGCACCGTCCTAACCTAAAGCTAGAAGTGGTGACTTAGTCTAAAGTGTGTGCTTTTAAGGTTTGTGTGGTATGCTTAGCTATGGCTTTAAGTTAGAATTTTTTAAGTGTGAAGAATGTTCAACTTAGAGGAGGGTTTCATTTAAGTGGTTTAGTTATTTTGGGTTGATTTTATTTTATGTTTTGATTGGGTTCAAGTGAATCCTACAATTAATTACTAAGTTATAAAGAGAGGGAAAGAGGAGAGAACTTCTCTTTCCTTCCCTGACCTAAGTAGTTTTTAAAAGGATTCATGTTTTAATTTTATTTAGTGAATATTTTATTATGTGTTTTAATTAATCCTAAGTTTAGATGAACTCTAAATAAACTTATTCAAAAAGAAAGGGCATTTTAAGATTAAATAAAGTGATTAAGATCACAAAACACAGATCACTTCATTTCTTTCCCAACATGTATAGCATGCATATGAATGAATCCTAAGCATATATATACGTACCAAATGGGAATGTTTAGCACACTTTATGATGCATGCTAAATAAGTTACTTAAGAAAATTTGAGTATTTATGATGCATGATTCTCATTAAGACCAAAAGGGTTTCTTATCTAATTTTCACATGCACATATGAATGTATGAAATACATAAGTGAGTATGACGCCATTGTTAACCAGGGTGTAAGGTACAAGACCTACTTAGGGATACTTAAAGTCTCAGAACCTCGGGGTTGTCCAGACTAATATACCACTTTTCTGAAATACAAGCATATGTACAAAAGAAATAAATGGAAAAGAAAGAATGCAAAAGTTGGTATTTGTTTATTTTGGTTTGTTTATGCAATTTATATGTAAGTGTAATGTCCTTCTTATGTCATAGCATAGGAATGAATATGAAATGGAATTAGGAAAATATTGTTCAAATGAACTACACACTTTGCCAAATCCTATTCAAAACTATACCAAAAGAGAGGAGGACTCACATGCAAGCTTATAAGTAAGATATAAGTAACACACTTTAAGTTTAGATAATTGATTCATATATTTTGAAAATAATTTGGATTTAATAGTGATAATAGCTACTCATATTCTTACTTTAGCCAAAACATGCAATTTGACATAAAGGAAATATTTTCATTTTAAATTTGATTTTTGAAAAGCATGAATGTATGAAATCATATGACACACACATTTAGCATGTTAAAAAAGAATTAAAGTAATGAAAGCTTGTAAACACATTCGCCTTAATTAATTCTTAAAGACAATCCTATGAAATAAGAAAGCTTAAACTAAATCAAAGTTTGTTTAATTTTGAGTTTAATTTAATTTGGAAAATGTGAGATGAGTTTGCTATTCCTAACCCATTCCCACATGTATTTGATATTTTGTTTCAATTTTAGGTGATTAGATTCATTTTATATTTTGATTAGGTTAACATATGAATTAGGCATATTAATTACCACTTACCTACACCACCTTAGCATAGTTAATCAAATAATTATGAGCTAATGAGATGACATAAAACCACACAAGGAATTTAAATCAGTAATGCACCTTGGAGGAAGAGGGCCAAATACAATTTTGCTCATGATTAATGATTAATTAAGCTAAGGGGTTTAACTTAAGTAATTTCAAAACACCCCTCACACATATGAGTTGAATTTTGATTTCCTTAATTATACTTAGGCTCTTGAACACACCAAGCATCTACCCAAGAAGAATTAATTGAGTTATGGAAATTTTTAAATTAATTAAGGGGATAATTAGTGAATTAACCTTTAATTAAGGTAAGATTAAGGAATAAAAGGGGTTTAAGGAATATCTTAAGGAGAGTATCCCAAAATTATTCCCTAAACCTCACATTCACTTAATCAAAACTTAATTGGCTCAATCAAAGGGTTAAATCACTAATTATATCCTTAATTAAATCTAATTACATTAAGGGAGTGATTAAGGAATAAACTGGCAACTCCCTTAATTCAGCCACTAATAAATCCCAAGAAAATTAAGAGAGGCAGAAGTCATCCCTCTAATTACACCCAAGAAATTTGGGATTAATCAATGGATTAATTAGAAAGTAATTAGCAAATTAATATTCCCAATAAAACTTAAATTTAGAGAAAATAAGAATTTCAAATTAATTAAAATCAATTTTAGAATATTCTATGTTCAATTATCTTTCTAATGCAATTTATTTCATATTTTTTTATTTGTTTCTGATAAGATATGAATTTTACAAGTTTAGGTGATTAATTAGGAAGTAAATAATTCCCTAATTAAATCATTAATTCGCTGGCGCCATGCATGTCGCTGATGAGGCATGCGCTTTACACACATCGCCGCCTGATTGGATACTTAACCTATTACATCGTACCGTAGCATGGTGGCAACGCAACACACTTTCTCCTTAGCCATCCGATCAAGGATCAAACGATTGAGATTAAAGCCACGGATTAGAGGAGTAAATATAAATATATTACGCATTTTAATCTCGGTTGTCCATCCAAAATGCGGATGGATCCGAGATCCTCTTGTAATTCTCATGGAAAATGGATCCATCTTCTAGTGAGCGATTGAGCTCGAAGAATTTGGCCCACACCTCATCATGCATCCTAGATCACATCTAACGATCAAAATATGCCATGAAAAAATTTCTTTCACAATGCTCCAAACCACATTAAATTTAAGCTCAAAATGGCTAACCGCCGGTGATCACTGATTCTTGGAGAAGCTTCGTTGGAGACAAAGCTTTGAAAGTTTGAGTGAGGTTGAGTGGATGGCTCTATGGATCCCTCCTTGCACTTGAGCTCGCTTTGGTCTGGCACCCTTGTCTTTGGAGCTTGGGAAAGAACTGAGACTGACTTGGTCCTCTAAGAGTGTTTGCAAAAGGAATTAGGCTGAGGTTGAGTGTAGAGCAAGTTGGCAATCAAGCTGAGCTCCCCTATTTTCAGTGTATGAAAACCAAGAAGATGAACTTTCAATCACCCTCTAGGAAGCTTAGGATCACTTGCAAATGGCTCCTCTAGCTTCCTAACACTCAATCGATAATGGCTCTCTTGGAATGAGAGTGAATTAGGGGGAGTATATCTCCCCCTTTGGCAATCGGATGGCCAAGAAAGGAGAAGCCATTTTGATCCAATTGCCTGGATTCAAAGGGTTTGTTAGGCTGTTAGGAGTGTTCTTTTGTTCAATTTTGGATAGAGAGTGGAATGGTGAAGTGGCCATCTGCTCAAATTGAGTATAAGGAAGATTCCCATGTGGCTATTTCAAAGCATGTTCTTGGTTTGGCCATTGGATCAAGTTGGGCTGACCCAAACCCATTGGGTTGGCTGCACCACCCTCCCTAGTGTTTACTTGATCCACTAGGAGAGTGCCAAGTGAGTATGAAGAGGATTTGACCAAATTTCAAGTAGAATTGACCAAAATTTACCTATGGCCTAGGGTAAAATGGTAATTTGGCTAATTTTGAATTTTGTTTGATATGTTGAGAAAATAGGTTTGGCCAAGTTTCATTGAATTTGGAGTTCATTTGGTATGGTTTGGCTCATGTTGACCCATTTAGGTCAAAATAACTTGGGTCAAGTTGACCAATTGGTCAAATTGGGTCAAACCAAGGGTTGGGTCAAGTTCATATGACCATTTGAAATGTTTTGGTAGCTTTGGTTTGATTCAATTTGGTTTAGGTTTGAATTTGGTTCATATGATTTCATTTAGATCAAATGGGTCAAGATGATCAATTTGACCCATTTGTCCTATTTGAGCTAGGTCATGGGTAGTTTGGGTTTGGTTGGTAATATGAAGTGGATTGATATCTTTGTTTTCAATCAATTTTGGTTAAGTTTGAATTTGGCTCAATATGACCCTTGTCAAGTTGGGTTCAAGGTCAATTCAGTTAGGTCTAGTTGAGGCTTTGGTCAAGTTCAACAAGTGATTTATAATGAACTTGTCCCATTGGTTTCAATTTGTTTAGATTAAGTTTTGACACATTTTGATTTTTTTTTAGGTCAAGTTCAACTTGGGTCAAGTGGCCAATTGGCTAAGTTAGGCTCAAATGTTGACTTGCTCAAACATATCACATGAATGAACTTAGATCAATGGTTTTAATCAATTTGGCCTATGGTGGATTTTGGCTATGTTGGGTTTCATTTGGCTAAGTATTGACTTGGTCAACCCTTAGGTTTGACTTGGTTTGACCCAATTTGAGTGATTGATCATCTCATGATGATTTTGATCATGATGAGAGGCTTAGGTGAGTTTGATTCAATTCAATTTGGTTAGATTAAATTTGGCTCATAAGGGTACTTTAGGTCACTTTGGGTCAAGTGAACCTAAGTCAAATGGCTTGTCAAAGCTTGATTTGAGTTTGATTGAACTTAAGATGGACTTATGATTGAAATATAAATCCATTTGCAAGTGGTTTGAAGTCAAATGAGTTTTGATTCATTTGATTTCAAGTTCAAAGGGTGAACATGAAATGATTTGGCTTGATTTTAAATTGAGTTTTGCTAAGTGATTGAAGTTTGTATTTATATTTGGATTCATGATTGAAGAATTGATTGAATCATGAAGGAAAATCAAGAATTTGGCTTGATTTGAAATTGATTTGGCGAAGTTCAAGATTTTGACTTGAAAGGCTTAGGTTAGATTTTGATTAAATTTGAGTTTAAATTTTAGATTTAGTTTGATTGATTTGAATTTATATTTCATTTATATATGTGAATATAAATGATAATATAAATGGGTCATGAGAAAATTTCATGAGTTTGAATTGATTTGAAGATGATTTAGGCTAAGTCCTTAAGATGGAAATTAAGGACTTAGAAAAGATTTTGAATTAAGAATTTGAATTTTAGATTTTGATTTGATTGATTTGAATTTATATTTCATTTATATATGTGAATATAAATTATAATATAAATGGGTTGTGAGAAAATTTCATGAATTTGAAGTGATTTGAAGTTGATTTGAGCTAAGTCCTTAAGAGGGAATTAAATGATTTAGGAAATATTTGGAATTTTGGATTTGAATTTTGGATTTAGTTTGATTGATTTGAGTTTATATTTTATTTATATATATGTGAATATAAATGAGAATTTAAATGATTTATTAGAAAATTTCATGAATTTGAGTTGATTTGAAGATGATTTAGGCTAAGTCCTTGAAGGGAAATCAAAGGACTTAGGCAAGATTTGGAATTTGGGATTTTAATCTTGGAATTCAATCATGGATTTTTGTCATGGATTTCAATCATGTGTTTCATTTCATCTAGTTTCAATCATATGGCATTGATTTGAGTTTGGAAAATCAATTAGCTAAAATTGATTTAGGTTTCATGTTGATTTGATTTGTAATGACTTGAAGGAAGGAAGTAAGGAAAGTGGTTCCATGGGTGGCAAATTTTCCTAACACCCCTAAGGCATGACCTACTCCTATGGCTAAACTCTTCTAAGTCTCTAGGGGGTTGGGTTGAGTGCCACCTAATCACTAGATGTATTCTTAAGACTAAAGGAACTCTTAAAGTCTAAGAGGAGTCCTATGTTTAAGATGGAGGGGTTGAGAGCTCATCCTAAAAATGAGGTCAACAGGCTTCCTACGCTCCCTAGCCGGTTCCTCGTAATGAGCAGGTGGTGGAGGTGATGCGACAATCCTCCTAACATCTTCCTCTCCATCTAAACTGGAGAGGAGGTTGCTACCACCCAAGAAAAGAAAGACCTCTCATGGAGAGCCCTCCTCGACAATGTGGTAGGCAGCATCGGTCTCCCTAGCTGCTCGCTCATGATGCCACTTGATCGTCCTATTTTTATTGTGGGATTTATATAGGAGAATTGGGTGGTGCAAGAACTAGAACCTACCTCAAAGGTAGGGGAAACAATCTCAGATGCCAAGATAGCTTTCCCCTTTGAGGGGACCAAAGAGGAGGTGCTAGCTCAGAGGCTCTAGGGGACAACAATAGGCGAGGGGAACCACTAGCACTGACGCTATTGAAACTAACACCACTGTGGGAACCTCCACAGCCTTCCTCTTCAAGAGGAAAACTCTGAGTTGGATGGAATGGCAAAAAGGAGAAGTGGCTTCTGTCCAGCCACCTCCTCCCTACTAACAGTAGTGAGGGTTGTCCCCTCACAGGCGATCCAGACTCCCTCGAAATCATAGCCAAAGTAAATCAGATGTGTAGTATCAGTCATGGTGAGATTGGCCTGATCTAATGCCAAATTTACCCTAGAGGGGAAGGAGAAAACAAACTTGCTGGGAGCCATAGAGGTGAACTGATTGAAGACTATGAAGGAACTGACCGTGTTGATACCTCTACATCTATTGAAATATAAGTGAGTTAGACCCTTGCTTTGATATTTGTCTTCAAAAATTAATTTTTGATATTAACTTGGAATTTTGAACCCATGCTTAACAAATTTAAGTATGCTAAGTGGGGATCATTAAATTGGAGAGATTTGAGGAGAGTCTTTGCTATTGAATTTTGGTTTTGATTTAGAACCTTCATTCAACAAATTTTAGTATGTTGAATGAGGTTCATTCCATTTTGTAGAGACTTTGGAGATGTATTGTTTTGTTTATCCTTTGTTTGAAAATTTTGATTTCATGTTTGGAGTATTCACTTAGCAAATTTGGATATGCTAAATGAGACTTAAGTGTATGTTTGAAAATATTTTTGAAAACAATTTTGTTTGTTTGCGACGATGTGTGTCATGTACTTAATTTCTTGAATTTGATTTGAAAATGGGATCCTTACTTAGCAAATTTAGGTATGTTAAGTATGGCCCAAATGTGTTTGATGAATTTTTATTTGATTTAAAAAAAGAGACATTTACTTAAGAAAATTGGGTATGTTAAGTAAGGCTCAACTGTGTTTGATGAGTTTGTTTTGTTTTTTTGAAAGAGGGAAACTTCTATTTAACAAATGTGGTATGTTTAATATAGTTCAATATATTTTCAATTTTGAAAAATGGAACTCTCATTTGACAAATTTGGGTATGTCAAATGGAATTCAAATGTGTTTTGATTTTATTTTGAAAAAGGGGATTCTCATTTGACAAATTTGGGTATGTCAAATGGAATTCAAATGTGTTTTGATTTTTTTTTTTTTATGTTGAAAATGGAGCTCTACTTAGCAAATGTGGGTATGTTAAATAGAGTCCAATTTGTTTTGATCTTTGAAAAAGGGAATTCTCATTTGACAAATTTCAGTATGTCAAATGGAATTTGAATGTGTTTTGATTTTGTTTTTGATTTTTGAAAAAGGGGATTCTACTTAGCAAATGTGGGTATGCTAAGTAGAGTCCAATTTGTCTTGATTTTGAAAAGGGAATTCTCATTTGACAAATTTGGGTATGTTAAATGGAATTCAAATGTGTTTTGATTTTATTTTTAGGGTGATTTTTTTGAAAAGGGGGACTCTACTTATCAAATGCAGGTATGTTAAGTAAAGTCCAATTTGTTTTGATTTTTGTAAAAGGAAATTTTAATTTGATAAATTTGGGTATGTCAAATGGAATTCAAATGTGTTTTGATTTTCGATTTTTTTTTTTTTTTTTTTTTGAAAAGGGAACTCTACTTAGCAAATGTGTGTACGTTAAGTAAAGTCCAATTTGTTTTGATTTTTGAAAAAGGGAATTCTCATTTAACAAATTTGGGTATGTCAAATGGAATTCAAATGTGTTTTGATTTTGTTTTGAAAAAGGGAACTCTACTTAGCAAGTGTGGATATGTTAAGTAAAGTCTAATTTTTTTTTTATTTTTGAAAAAAGGAATTCTCATTTGACAAATTTGGGTATGTCAAATGGAATTCAAATGTGTTTTGATTTTATTTTCAAAAAAGTAAACTCTACTTAGCAAATATGGGTATGTTAAGTAGAGTCTAATTTGTTTTCATTTTTGAAAATGAGGAGTTCCATTTAACAAAACTAGGTATGTTAAATGGAATTCAATTATATTTATTGATTTTCAAAAATGAGATTTTTGTGTGTGATATTGCTTTTGAAAAGGGAAACTCCAACTTAGCACATGTGGAATGTGCTAAATGGAATTTCAATTTTTTGCCATGATTTCATTTGAAAATGGGATCTTCATCCAACAAACCTAGGTATGTTACAATGGAGATAGCTATTTTGAAAATTGTGCTTTTGAAAAAGGGATTTTAAAATTATTTGATTTTGATTTTGAAAAGAACCTCCATGTAACAATTGTGCACATTGTTAAATGGAGTTTTGTTATCTTTAAATCTTTTGAAAATTTTATGCAAATATTTTTTCATATGATTTTTAATTAATTTGAAAGGAACTTTTGAAAATAATATTTTTGCAAATGATGTATTATGGGATGAATCTTGCCTCACCAAGAGGATGGTAAAGAGGTTCTAAAAATTTTTAGTCATCTCCTTCAGTTTAGTTAATTTATTTTTACCTATTGGGGGAACCCAATAAGGGTTTTTAAGACCTACAGATCCTAAAACCTAAAGGATGTTGGCTAGCTTTGCTTAAAGATGAAATAAGCTAAGTGCCAACAGAAAAAATAGTCTTGGGCTTATATAAAATATAAGTCCACTAACGATGCTTGGAAATAATAATTGTCTACTAAAGATGGAGAAAGGAAATTAAACTCTTATTCCCCAGTGGAGTTGCCAGAAAAATCTGTAGTGTTTATTTTCATATGTGTGGGACACCATGCAGATCTTACACGATACTTTTTGAAGTGATCAAGTATGATATTAAAGAATGATGCACTATCTCGAAAGATAGAAATCATCACCCTATAATAGACCTAGTCACCTAATAAGGACTCCTAAGGCATGATGGGTCTTCAAATTTGCTAGAGATTTTTTCCCTACTTTACATGGAAAAGTAAAGCAGGGTTTATTTTAAGATGGATTCGTTAAGTTCCTTATGGAGGCAAGCCCCCATAGTTAATTACATCCTAAAGAATGAAATCCCTTAGGAATATGCTCGATTAAAGTAGATAATTAGGGCTCTAAAGATTTCAAGGTAAAGACTATCAAAAGATTGGTTATGTTTGAAAAATCAAATGGGATAGATCAAATGGAGAGACTTATTTTGGAAGCCAAAGGAGATGAGTAAGGAATGCTTATGATACCAGGAAGCCTAGTGAGCATTCCAATCTATCCTATGGCTAGGCTTTATATGTTTAAAATTAAAGAGATTGATTTTATTAAAGTTGACATTTTATTAAAAAGCTAGGACTTATAATCCACCAACACAAGGTTATGAAAATGCCTAAGAGGTGAGAATTTATGCTAGTATCCTGAAGAAAATAGCAACCTCATATCCTATATCTAATGAGCTTTGGCATAAGCCAAAGCACGACCTAAGTCTAAATGAAGATGAGTATATGGTTTATCTCCACAAGAGAGGGTAAACCACCCAACTGCTGGACTTACAACTGCTTGGAGTGACAGCCAGCTAACTCCTCCTATGCTTTAAATTCATGTGGTCAAGTCTTATGATTTTGGAAGATAGGTGGGTTATTATTATTTAGAAAGAGACTAAAGTCCTTAAATCCACTACCTAAGAGACTAGAGCATGAGTGGTATGAGTAATGACTTAATCTACAAATGCAAATCTTTTCAAATTATATTTGATTTTTAACACTTCATTTTGACAAAGGTCGTAGGATTTTTGTATGCCTAAATTCATGTTGAAATGAGTTATGGGTCAAATCAAGAGAGAAGAGGGTGAAGCTTCGTCAATAGGAGTTTCTCTCACAGGTCAAGCAGTTCCCATATGTGCAAGGACCGAGGCCCTCATTTTACAAGAGTGATTCAAGATGATATGTATGATGTTAAATATACAACATTCAGCTAAGGGGTATTAAATTTTTTATTTATCTTAATTTAGCACCTAGGCTTTATGTGAGGTTATGAGTTATTTAGAAATTTAATTATGAGTTGTAGTTGGGTAAAAGATTTTTTTTTCTTAAGAGCCTAATCGGATCCAGGCCATACATTAAAATATCAAACATAAAAAAACTATTAAAAGGCATGTAATTTCTAATGCACAAGCTAAATATAACATCAAATATTTTATAGCTACTATAAAAGAATAACAGGTCGGTGCGATCGGGTACCACCATATAATCCAAAAAGAGAAAATGGGTAGCCGAGCTCTCCCCTTATAGAACCCAGAATCAAAATAATAATTACAATTTATAAGACACTTTAGAGGTCTTCATTCTTCCTGTCTTCATGTATTTATGTATCTTCCTCCTTCTTTGATTTGATTTGTTCCACTTTGAAGGTATCACAGGGCCTCCTAGGACAAAGCCTTGTAGTCACTGCTCATCCTAATCCCCCATAGCATAAATCCTACTTCCTAATGCAAAATCATATTAAAAATAGAAAAAGTAAATCTAACTACACCTGAAAATATAAGTGTTAGCTAAACACACATACAATCCCAAGCAGTTATATCATAATTTGGACTTAGCACCCTACACATGAGTAACCAAACCCACATGTCCTAACTTGGATTATGCTTAGGAGCTTAAGCAACCTGCAAAGAGAGCATTTATATTTATTTTTAAGTGGCCCCTTAAGCATAATCCTCTACAAAAAAATATGATTAGGCTAATCATGGCCTACCATCCAATATATGAAACATGCACCCAAACATCCAATCTAAAATATTACATCACAAAATAAAATATACATCAAACCATGCACTGCCCTAACATAAGCCTAGAAGTGGTGACTTAGTTCTAATGTGTGTGTTAAAGCTTATGTGGTATGTCTTACTAGGCATTAAGGTTATATTTTTTTTCTAGGTATGAAAGGAATTCAATTTAACCATAAAGGATGATTTCACTTCAATTGTTTAATTTATTTGAGAATTTTAAATTATATTTTATTTGGTTACACTTAGCAACTAAGTGTTATAAAAAGAATAAAAGAGGATTGCCCTCTTTCATCCCTATCGTAAGCCACTTTCTAAAGAATGTTAATTTGATTTTATTCTCTTTAGTAAATGGCTTATTACACATTTTAAATTAATCTTGAATTTAGGTTTGCTCTAAATGATTCCATTCAATATGAAAGGATTAATTTGATTGAATTACTATCACATGACATATGTTCAATCATTTTTTTCCATGACATGTAACATGCATATGATATTAAATCCTAAGTATGTCTATACATGCAATATATTTCTTCTGGCACACTTTAAGTGAAAGATGCATATGTGTATTTGGTAGAAAAAGGGATTTTCACTCATTAGCTAAATACACATTCAAGTGTATAAAAGTTTTAAGCAAGTACTTTGCCATTGTTAACCAGGGGAGTGAGGTAAAGACCTCTTTAGGGCTACTTAAAGCCTCGCATCCCCGAAATGTCCAGATTAGATATACCCACTATTCTTGAATACACATGAATATACAAATGACTACAAGAATGGAAAATCATACAAAAGTTGTATTTCTTTCAATTGAATTATTTATACATGTGGGCTAAAGTTGAAAAAGAGATTTTCATTCATTAGCTAAATGCAAATACAAGTGTATAAAAGTTTTAATCAGATACTATGCCATTGTTAAACCAGGGGAGTGAGGTAAAGACCTCCTTGGGGCTACTTAAAGCCTTGCATCCCCAAAATGTACAGACAAGATATACCCACTATTTTTGAATACACATGAATGTACAAATGACTACAAGAATGAAAAATCATGCAAAAGTTGTATTTCTTTCAATTGAGTTATTTATACATGTGAGTTAAAGTTGAAAATGATATTTTCATTCATTAGCTAAATACACATACAAGTGTATAAAAGTTTTAAGCAAGTACTTCATCATTGTTAACCAGGGGAGTGAGGTAAAGACCTCCTTGGGGCTACTTAAAGGCTCGCATCCTCGAAATATCCAGACTAGATATACCCACTATTCTTGAATACACATGAATGTATGAATGACTACAATAATGAAAAATCATGCAAAAGTTGTATTTCTTTCAATTGAATTATTTATACATGTGAGCTAAAATTTTATCTAAATTCTAACATAGAAATACATAGGAATGAATTCAAACAAATATTGTGTCTTTTTCAAATGGGCTATACACTTGTTAACATTCAAACTTTATGTAAATCCATAGATACTAAGGAAAGGGAACTCCATATCACATGGTCTAAGCCATAAACACATGCAAGCTTGTAGATATTTATAACTAATTTCACTCCAAATATTATAGTTGACTTATAAACTTTTGAAAATAATTTTGATTTAATAGTGATAATAGTCACACATATTATAAATTTAATTCAACACATCCAAGCTTAACATAAGCAAAATTTCATTTAATTTATTTTTGAAAGACATGAAAGCATGATTTCAAATAACATACAACATTTAGCATGATTGGAAAGGAATACTTGAACATAAGCACATGAGTTCATTCAACTAAGTTAATTCCTAAAGACAATCATACTAAATAAAATCATTTCAAGCAAACCAAAGTTTCTTATGTCACTTTTAACTTTTATGTATCGATTTGATTTAATGAAATGAAGGGAAGTTTGTTGATCCTAACCTATTTCCATGTTTGTGAATTTATTTTGTTTAATAAAATATGATTAAGTTGATTTTATGGATTAATTAAGTTGTAATATGCATTAAATCTATTATTTAACCCTTTCCTATATTACCTTAAGGTAATTAATTAAATAATTATGAGCTAACATGATATGCATGGAAAATAACTTGCAATGTCCTAAGAAATGAAAGGGCCTAATGCAATTAGCTCATAATTAATTATTAATTAGGTTAAGGAACTTAATTAAGTACTTTTATAGTTTTCCCACACATATGGGTTAACCATAATTTCCTCAAATGTCTTTAGGTTATTGAACACCCAAAGATCTATTGATTAATTAGAACCTTATGTGTTTTAGATTTTAATTTGGTTAATGAAGTCATTAATCACTTAATTAAGTCTACCCTTAATTGCCACATGAGTTAATTAACCTCCAAATGAAGTAGACTTAGGGAAAAGATTAGGAAAGAGGCCCAATTTAATCCTATGTCTCCTCACTATTAATTAGTGACAAATGAGCCTAATTAATTACTGAATTTACTGTTCATGTGATTAATTAACTCTTAATTAAGTTAAGAGAGTAATTAAGGCCTAATTAGCTAATTCTCCTAATTACTTAATGAATAAATCTCAAGAAAATTAGGGGAGGCAGAGATCATCCCCCTAAACAATCTCAAAAAATTTGGGGTTAATTAATTAATTAATTAGTTAGTAATTAAGGTAATTAACTTTTCAATTAAACCCTAATTAAGCTCTAACTACCGTTTAAAATTAATTAAGGATATTTTTGATAAATTCCTCTCTCTAAAATACCTTCAAAATGAATATTTATTTGTATTTTTATGATTCTTTTATAATCTGTTATGATTTTCCAAAGTTTTAGCTGATTTAAATGATTTTTCATGATTTTTATAAAGTCTATTAATTTATTTTTACTAAAATAGACTATTTGAGTTTTAAAATACAATATCTTCCAATCCAAAAAATCCTTTTGAATTGAAATTTTTATGATAGGTGTATTTTAACTTCAATTTTAATTCCTGAAAATTTCAAACCAATCTAATATGCATTTTTGGTTTAATCAATGCAATTTGATTTTCACTAAAACCTAAATTAAGCTACAAATGTTCAGTGAAATTTGGGGATTTTAGGTTTGTTGGATTCCTCTTAGAAAGATGAATCAATGAGAATTTATTTATAGTTTTTTGTTAAGTATTTTATTTTCTATAAATTTTTGAAGTTCTAAGTGATTTTATTAATTTTTAAAAGCCAAAAATCAAAAATTTTTTACTTAACTTAATCGACCGCCATGCGACTAGACCAGCGCTTCCGCGTGGTTGTGGCAAGCTGATCCCATGCGGCGGATTTGGCGCGGTTCCATGTGGGCATCAGCGTATTTCACATGGATTAGATCGGACCATTCGATCAAATTGAGACGGTCGATCGTGATGTGATCAAAGCTAAAATGGATCTAGCTCAAATCGGTCGTTCATTCCCAACGTGGAATCGAAATGTTGCTTCAGTAGCAAAAGTGATGGATGCACATTAAAATTGAGATGATTTTTGAGAAAAATCATGAAGTCAAATGAAATTTTATCCGATTGGGCTCGATTTCACATCGATTCTCACCGAAAAACTTCTATCTTTGCATTGGGATTATATAAAATGAAGGATGTAAGGGTTATTTTAAGGAAAATTCCTAAAATTGTGTAAAAATCATCACAAAGAAAAGAACCTATGGCCAGCTAAAAGATTTGAAAATTATCTCGCTAGGGATGGATTATGACAGTTATGTTGATCCAAGAAAGCTCCTAGATGCAAGAAAAAGCTTTGGGATGGACCTAGGCTCTTGCTTCCCTTTGGAATGATGTATCCACCAAGAGTCATCGCTTCCTCGCCAGAATCCGCTTGATTTTTGGTGGCTTTAGCTCAAAGGAAGTAGGGGATGAATACTGGTTGTTTGGGAAGCTCTTGGAGAGTGAAATGAGGGTAGAATGAGTTCTTCTTTTTCTTCCCTCCCTTTGTGCTTGGTTTTGACCAAAAATCACCATTTTGGCCCCCAGTGGATGTCTTATGGCTTGGGGTGGTTGGGAATGATAGGGAATCATCCTAGGTGGCTTCACTTGAGTGGAGGAAGGTGTGAAAATACAGCCAAGGCAAGGGGAGTGGGAGTCCTTGCTTGCCAAGTGTTTCAATTGGGGTGGGGGTGAGATGAATTAACCTCCCCATGAGTCATGACTGACCCAACCACCTCTTGGGTTAGGTTGGTCAATGTCCTTGGAGCCTAGGAGGACCAATGGATGAGTGTCAAGTGGCCAAGAAAAGGAAATGATCATTTACATAAGTATTTTATCTTATATGATACCCTTAGCCCAAGGGTAGAGTGATCATTTATCATTGAATTTGATTTGAGAAGATTTGAAAT
This sequence comes from Cymbidium sinense, assembly GCA_021442155.1. Taxonomy (NCBI): domain Eukaryota; kingdom Viridiplantae; phylum Streptophyta; class Magnoliopsida; order Asparagales; family Orchidaceae; genus Cymbidium; species Cymbidium sinense. The sequence continues at coordinate 171,270,690 of CM038218.1, read as the reverse complement.
GAGTCAAAAGTGAGTTGGACCAAATTTCATGTCATTTGGAGTTCATTAAGTTTAATTTGACTCAAATTGGATTAAAATGGGTTAGGTTGACCAATTGGTCAAATTGGGTCAAACCAAGGGATGCCTGTAAGTCCTAAAGTATAATTATCAACTCCTCCGGGCCAATCCAATAAGTGTTAATACTAGCATCCCAGAACTCTACTACTCCACGAGCCCAAGAAGAAGGCATACCTCCAAAATTAAATAAAGACACATATACTGCTTTATAAATGCTAGTTGTTCGTAAAGTGTCTCTGTGAGCCTGCAAAATGTATCTAACCCATGTGACGTATCCATGTGGAAGACTAGGAATCTTTCCAACAGATGAATCTTGAAGCAAGTCTGATGAGCTCATTATAAGCGGGATTGGATCAAGTCAAGCATCGTCGCTTCAATGCCGCCAAAAGTAGGGCGTAAAATATCATAATATCGATTGACTCTTGTACTATTGTAGTCCCCACATTTTAGCTTAATGGTAGCCAACCAGTTTGGGATCCTCGGCACAGTCAGAAATCGGTGAAGCATGGAGCATGCAAAAAATCATGGTAAAAATCCGTCCCTCAACATATCGGTTGCTACTTATCCATCCACGATATCAACATATCCCGAAGATGGTTCTCAATCTCTAAATAGCCTCGCCAGGCTGTGATGATAAATCATTAGGTCTTCTCGGTGAACATTCTCTATCAAGTGATTAGAAAGACATAAGAATCTAAGTGACAACATAATAAAGTGTAAAACAAAAAAGGGAGTTATACTAAGAAGTAGTAAAAAGAAGGGGAACAAAAAAGAGAGAGAGTGAGAGAGAAGAAAATCAATAAATTCAACCAGTTTTCAACAAACGTTACTCGCTTTATGCATGAAACACATTTATTAGGGGGCATTTGTTGACCTTCACATATGCTACACAAGCTTAATCGAGCTTATAAGGTGAATTTGATCAACTTCGGATGCTCTAGCGCTTAAAAGATTTAAACATCATCAAAATTAGTCCAAATGACCTTCGATCGATGAATAAACTTTACCATTTCCTTCAAAACATTAAAATTTATCAAAATATAAATATGGCATAATCTAAAGATCAACTGATCAAGCGATCGAGCTATCAATGTGCTAACATGCATATCAAAGTCAGGAAGCTACGATGATATCTAAATGACCTCTATTCATAAAATTGATTGCAACATTAGCTTCAAAATATTAAAAACTACCAAATAAGACTATTCACTCTTAATTCGGATGAGTATGTGCAAATATCAAATGATCGGAGGTAACAACACATAAATCAAGGATGAAATACACTGGTCATCACCAAAATTAGTTAAAATGATCTCTGATTGACTAATGGACTTGACCATTGCATTCGAAACATCAAAATTGATCAAAATATAAATATTATACAACCTGATGATCAATCGATCAAGCGATTGAGTCGTCAATACATTTACATGCATATCGAGGTCAAGAGGTGCCCGCTTAAACCAAACGATCTTCGTTCATGAAATTGATTGTGACGTTAGTTTTGAAGTATTGAAATCTATTAAGTGAGACTATTCACACTAAATTCAGGTAAGTTTTAGTGAAAATCGAGCGATCGAAAGTGATAACGTATATTTTGAGACCCAATTTGACACTGATTTGATCCAAACAACCAATGGAAATGGACGTGTTGCATTTGAAATATCGAATAACCTTGAATCAACATATATATATATATATATATATATATATATATATATATATATATATATATATATATATATATATATATATATATATATATATATATATATATATATATTTATATTTAGGTTGGTGTAAGGTTCATATTAAAGTTGATTAAATTACATAAAAATATTATTAAAGGCTAATGCTACATAACCCCTCATAATCAAATCTCTCCCTCTTCACGCATGACCTGAGCTCCCTTCTATCCCATTTGCACGATCTCTTCAAATGCACGCTCACTCATTTGGCTCTCCCTCTTCACGCACAATTCTTCCCCACTTCCACTTGATCCAAAGAATGGAACTCCTCACTCCCGCTCTTCCATTTGAATGGCCAAACTGCATGATCTCCTCAATCGTTCCTCCCTCCTTCCTCCTCCTTAAAGAAATGAAACCCTCGGTTGGACTCCCATTTTTTCTCCTCTCTTCCAAGCCGCACATACACTCCCTTACCCATAAGTTCTCCTTCTTCTTTCCCTTTTCCTTCCCATCCTCCCTACTAGAAATGACTCTCTCCTTCTTCTTTCCCTTTTCCTTCCCATCCTCCCTAGCCGAAACCACTCTCTCCTTCTTCTTTCCCATTTCCTTCCCCATTTTTTCCAACCGAAAATCCTCCCTTCTTTGCCCTAGCCGAAAATTTTCTCTTCCATTTCCTTCCCCCATTTTCTCCAACTGAAATCTACAACCCCCAAATCATTTTCTCCAACCATCGAAATACAAAATTTGAAGTTAAAAGGGAATTTTACTTTCTTTGAATTTTGCAATCTCCCTAGGTACTCTCGTTGATCCTTTTCATGTGAAAAATAAGTTTGAATATGTGTGATGTGAATGTGAGAATATATGTGTTGGTTGTTTTTTTTCATTTCAAGACTCTAATGCTAATAGGGCATAGTCTAAAGAAGTGGTGTTGCAAGACACCACTTCTTATCTTAATAGGCGTCTCAAGCCAAAAAAAATTGTTAGATGTCTCCCATAGAAATCTTTGCCAAAATTTAGACTAAAATCCAGAACTTAGATAAATTTAAATAGAAATCTTTTAAATTGAAATCAAATAAAAAAGAAGGGAGAGAAAGGAATATATAATGAATACAAAGGTAAAATATTAAATCAAAGAGAAAAGAGGTAAAAAATACTTACAAGATTTATCTTAATAAAGTTGAAAGCTCACTAAAAAAAATTATCCCTTCTCTTTAGAACTCAACTCCTACAAATGGAAAGAAAGAATTGGCCTTATTTATAGAGATTGGGGAGTAATGAAGGACATTCTTACAAAAAAAAATTTAAGTGAGTCTATGTTCTTGCAAATTTCTCAAACAAAAGGGAGGAGAACTAAACAAGTTTTAGCGAGAGGGGGGTTGGAGAGTTAAATGTTAAATTCATAAAAGAATTATTACAAAACTTGAAGTACAGTCATTCACTAAATATGAAATATAATGTGGAGTTAGGGATATTGGAGTTGATGTTTATTTATGTGAATAGAGCCTCTTATTGAATACTCAAAGCATTAAACTCACAAACAAGTAATCATAAAACTAATTGAACAATTGAAAATTAGGCCTGATGTCAAAAGAAGTAGGAATCTTTATTGAACATCAAAGAATAAGAGAGCTCTTGGAATTAAGACACACTCTTCAAATATACTCAAATAAATTGAAGAAAGTTAAAGAATTCATCAGTGATTTTCCATGAGATCAAATGATTGTTAATAAGCATAAGCGATGAATCCTTGAAAAATATTTGAAGTATATTCCTCACCTTATTAAATACTCAAATTAGATCAAGGAGAAATTGAGTATAGTTGGTGACGAATTTGAGAATTATCATAAGCGGGAGTCTATTGAATATTCAAAGACTAATCAACTTGGGATAAAAGAAAGTAATTCAATATTAATCTGAAAAATATAATAAGATATTATACCAATTTAAAATATCTTCTACACCACTTGATTCACACATGCTGGCGAATAGAAGGCTTTAATTAAGGCATTAATAAATATACCTACATGTGCTACATAGATTTAAAGTGTAAAAATAGAAGCATTAAGTTAAATTAAATTAAATGAAAATATGAAATCTCATAATTAAATAAAATTATTGAAATTACTAAATACCATGGACTATCTTTGAATGTTGATTCAAGTGTATGAGGATGTTGCATGGGTTGCTTCCCGGTTTGGTCTTAGGACCGAGTCCGAGTTTACAAAACCTAAAAATCCAATTATTATAAGAATTTTAACTTGTTAAAATATCTGAGAAGCTAATGCTATCATGTGATAATAGATCTGATCCTTTGTTAGGAGCTAAACAGAGTTGACATAATCTAAAGTTCTCAAATATATTCGATTCAATCAAATTAACAACCTCAATGATGGCTATGTTGAATGGTGATTTCAACCGGAGGGAAAACTTTCATCAAAATGTGATTCTAATTTCAAATCAAATTAACTCAGATTGAGTATCAATCTAAAAGCTGCTTAAATGAAATTCATTCTCTAAAAACTTGAAGCTAAATCCAACCCACCTTTCGTAATAGTTTATTGAAGGTGACAAATTAAGAAAACTCTAGCTCATAAAGGAGATAATGTCAAATTAAGTGTTATGTTATATTCACTCTCATGATCTCATGTGGGGCGTCGTAGTCCTCTAATTAGTGGCTTTTTGGTAGGCTCCACAGATGATGCAGTTACCACCAGAGTCCTCTGATCGGGTGGTTTGTCCAGTAAGGCTCTATTATATTACGATCACGATCATAGCTCATATGCTCCCCAATGGATTTGCCTTTTGAGTTGTGAATCATAGGGTATACTTAATAGGGAAGAAAGCCCTCTATTAGCTAAGGTAGACTTAAGATTGACTCCTTAGACAACACCAGTCCCAGATCTACAAGATTTCTTGGATGACGTAACCCATGTATCGTGATATGATCCTTCGTCCCCGGTCACTACCTCCTCCGACTAAGTAGACTGTGGACCGCGTACCGGATGATCTAACCATGGGATCTAGATCGGGCACATCATCATTCCCTCAACCATCTACTTTAAGCTAATATTGATGAATTTCATAAATCTAAATTTCAAAACTCCACAAGCTTCTACTATATGATGCGCATTCAGTGATCTAATGACTAGCCTTAATTGAAAGTTCTCTCTCTGTATTGAGAGGGGTGATTAACTATAGGTGCTTGTGCCTATAGGAAACTTGGAACTAGATCTAAAGTCCTCACAAAATGAGGGCAAAATCTCTGGGTAGTGTCTTATCTAATATTCCATCTGCCTTTTGAAAATTACACTGACACATTAATTCATACTCTCTTCATTTGTCGAGAGGTCGGTGGTGAATTTTTGAAGCCCACAGCCATTTAGGTCAATTTGGGTCAACTTGGGTCAAGAGGTCCCATTGGGCTAGGTTCAGCTCAATAGAAGGTCAAGTAATGTTCAAATGTTGGTTTTGGGATGATTTGAATCATTGGTTTAAATGAATTTGGCTTAGGTTGCAATTTGACTAGTTTGGGTTCATATGGGTTAAAGAGTTGAGTTGGTCAAAGGGCTAGGTTGACTTGGTTTGACCCAATTTATGATAATTGACCAACCTAGGATGATCAACAATCATGTCATGAAGTTTGCATTGGCTTAATTTACTTTTATTTGAATTGAATTGGATTTTGGTTTATGTAGGTCAAATTGGCCACTTTGGGTCAACTGAGCCAATTAGGTTTAGTTCACTTGATTTTGGGTTGAGTTTGATTTAGTTGAGTTTATATATGGATTTGGGATTGATATATGAATTTAAATGCAATTGGTTTGGATTCAATTGTGTTTTGGTTCACTTGAATATTTCAAGTCAAATGGGTTAAGTTGGGTTTGACTTTGGTTGATTTTGATTTGGCTTGATGATTGTAGATTTCATTTATATTTGGTATAATGATTGAAAGAATGATTGATTCGAGAGAAAATCCATTAGTTTTGACTTGATTTGGATGGATTTTGGTTAAGTCCAAGAAATTAGCTTAAAAGGTATAAATTAGGTTTTGATTTGATTTTGGATTTGGTTTTGGCTATTTGAATTTATATTTCATTTATATTTGGAAATATAAATAAAGGTATTAATGTCTTATGAAAAAATCACTTGAATATAGAGTGATTTGGAAGCAAATTTGACTAAGCTCGTGAAGGTAGGTCAAAAGGCTTAGAAGGAAATTTATTTAGTTTTATTTAGTTTTGATCATTTGAATTTATATTTCATTTATATTTATGAATATAAATGAAGATGTGATTGATTCATGAGGAGATCAATCAAGTTTGGATTTGATTATGGGATTCAATCATTTGGATTGGGATTTGAATTTGGATTTGGATTTGGACTTGAACTTGAGTTTGATTATATGTTTGATAGGGTGAATCTGGATTGGATTTGGGTTGCGGGATAAGAGGGTTATCCTAATCCCTAAAGCATAGCCTAATCCTATGATTAACTCTTCCAAGTCTCTAGGTTTAGGTTAAGTGTTCACCTAATCACTAGAAGTATCTTTTGACTAAGGAAGCCTTAGTGTCTAGAAGACTCCTAAGTCTAAGATGAGGAGATTAAGAACTCAAATGAAACGTGAGGTCAACAATATCACAATTGCAAGCATGACTTAGTGGTTAAATCTTTTGTTATATAAAATATTGGCGCAGGTTCGAATCTTCCCTCTTACAGATTTTTTATATTATTACATTTCGAGCTGATACGAGCCATTTTGAATAATTTGAGCCGAACACGAACATTGAAATTTTGAGCCATTTGGAACATGAGCCGAACATGAACAAAATAATTTTCAAACAAGTTAAACACAAACAAGGGTTCAGCTCGCTCAAGCTCGGCTCGTTTACACCTCTAGTTAGATGACCAAACAGACTATCCTCATGTAAGAAACTATGAATCCATATACCTAAATGTATCATTGCTCGAGGATGCATAAGTAAATAGGCTGCTCCGTATGTCTGGCAGTAGTGCCTCAAAAGCTCAGGGTAAACTACTGGAAAAATGAGTCCACCTCGTCGATCACCATCATTTGTAGGCTGCCTGTGAAAGAGCTTCTCATCAAGTGGGATACACTCATCATAGTGGTAACCAAAGACAGAAAGTCCTAACACTATCTATAAATTCTGTAAAGTGACTGTCAACTCCTTCGAGCTGACCCAACATGTATTGCTACTAGAATCCCAAAATTCTATCATGCTTCGAATCCATGAAGGAGAAATACTGGAGAAATCAAACAAGGAAGTGTACACTGCCTCATAAACCCCTGTTGCCTTAGTGTTTCTTGATGTGCTTGTAAAATGTATTTGTCCCAAGTCACATATCCACCAACTAGGTTAGGAAGCTGACCTACGGTCAAATCTCATGGTCACTCTAGTGTGCTAGACTGAAGCTGACTATGGCTTAACAACCCTAACTATCCCACTGGTTCAATTTTGTCACCAATTAATTGTAAAATGTCACACATCCCACAGCTAATCTAAGCCATACTATAATCCAATGGGTTGTACTCTCCACATTTTAACTTGATGATGGACACCCAGTCTGTCGGATCCTCAAAAGGTAGTGAATCTGAAGCACTATCTGGAAGTAGAGGTGAACGTGTGAAAATGCTTGGAAAATATCGTGTCCTTGTAGCATACCTCATTCTGCTCAAGTCTATCCCTAAATGTCGCCATCTCCTCGAGGATCATGTCTATCAATAGTAGTCTAAAATAGCCTCCACATTAGGCTCGCCTGGTACCATGTCAGCAAGTCTACTCCAACGAAACATCTCCTGTAGAAGGAAAGAAGATAGAGGACTCAATATAATAAAGAGAACAATGAGTATAAGCAATTATACAAAATACCCAAAAAAAAATTACTCTTCTACATCAAAAGGGACAACAAACATGATCCGCTCTAGCAACACATCATGTTTGTTGGGGGTATTTGTTGACCTACATATTTATATCAAAAATATGAAAAGGCCAAAATCAATGAAGGCGACATGCACAAACTAAGTCAAATTCATCTCGATCCTCATAGGAATTAATAGAGTAAATAAATCCACCAAATCCTAGATCAACTATACACAAATTAAGCCAAATGCACTTCGACGACCGTCAACATTCCCCAGATGATGTCTGTTCACAATATAGACTGCTCTGACAAAGACGAAATGTCGAAAATGTTTGAAATAGATGTCAATTTTGCATGGATTAATGCACAAATGTAAAACACATTTACCTACACATGTGAGGTGGTGGAGAAAGGCGAGATGCAAAAAAAAAATCTATAATATTGTATTTATAATTAATGCACTAATTATATATATATATATATATATATACCAGCCCAAAAATTATAAGAAAATTTGTGAACATGTAAAATAATGAAGGAAAATAAATGATTAAAGTTTCAAGGCAATTGGGCTAATATTTTATGATAAATTAATTAATTAACTAAAATCTTAATTAAGCAATTACTTTTAAAATACCCAAAGCCATTTGAGAATTTTAATTTAATCGATTAACTCTCTATTACGTGAGCACAAAAAGGGTTCATTTGTAATTTTTAAATATTTATACAATTAGTTATGAATTTTCTAACCCTTAGGTTAATTAATTAATAAACAAAAATCTCTTAATGATAATTTTAAGAAATAATTATGACTAGAGGTCTTAATAAAATTTTTTAGTCATCATTAAACTCTTAAAACACATCTATCCATTCATAATAAAGTTTATAATTTTTCTAATTAAATAAATTCATTAAATAGCCAAACATATTAATTAGGGTTTGAAAATATGGATCTCTTAATATACTCACTCAATTGACTTGAAATAATTATGGGAGGCAGATGTCATCCCATAGAATGTTCATCTAAAATTTCAAGTCATTTAACAAAAAAATTAGGATTTAATTTTAATAATAATGAAAATCTTCAAACCCTAATTAGCCTTTGTACACTTCATAGAAATTGGGGCTTTTATTTTTCCTAAATTCTTCTTTGTTTAAAATTTTCAGAGAGAATTTATTTATATTTTTAGATTTTCTTATAATTAGTTATGATTTTTTAAAAGTTTTATCTAATTAATCACATTATAATCCTATTTAAGCTGGATTACATAGTCAACATTGAGTGAGCAACACTTTATGCTTAACACTACGGGATTGCTTATTTAAACCATCCCCCATGGCTGCTAACTTAGTGGAAATGAACGTGATTTCGTTCTGGGTTATTCAATCTTTATTAAACCTGTGGTTTTAAGAAAATAAATCATAAATTCTAAGCACGATTTATCACTGTTATCCATTCTAATCATGCGAGATTGATGGCCTATGATTTGTCTTCAACCTCTGGCGAGAGAGGAAGATTCAAATCGAGTGGTTCTCCATAGTGTTTGTGTACATTTTACTTCATGACCGACTAGCTCTCAACCTAAATTTAATATCATTCTAAAGTTCAATGATGATGTAGTTTTTATCATAATCACACCAAACTCTTATTTGGAATCACATGAAACTAAACCTCATATATGTATTTGTAATTATAGGTCTTGTAGTAGAAAAACGCATGAGTTTCATGGATAACTCAAAGCTAGCTTAAAGTTGTGATTACGTGTGAGCAAGGAAAGTGAAAGGTTCAAAACCTATTATACAAATAGGTTGCAATCACATGACAACCAAATAGAACTTTAAATGATTGACAAGAGATACTTCAAACTCTTAGCTAATTACGCATGTAGGTACATGTAGTCTTATGGCTTCAAGCTTATACCATTATGTGCATACAGCCATTTGCCTTTAATGCAAACCTGATTCATTAAACTCTTGAATCTCAACTACACTTTTTTGATCACTTCATAAAAATAGCAATAATATTATAGTAAATGGAACCAATTAGTGCTTATACCATTATGTGCACACTTCAAAGCTCTTTTAAAATATTCAGAGGTATTTATAAACTTTGTCCCATCGAAGGATCTCTTTTCATCAACCTTTCATATGCTTCAATCTTTATATTTTTGATATCAATCATGCATTAATTAAATATTATTCTTTCATTAATGATATTGACCCATTGCACTTATTTGAAATTGATATTTATCATTGAGCTTTCTTAAAATATTTTAGCAAATTTTTGAAATGACATCTATGGGTTGCCCAAAGTAACATGTCCTTATTATTATGCACAAGTCCAGTGTGACATTCTGAAATCATCTATAAGTCTTGTCTAGTAGGAACTTCTAGAATTACTTCACACAATATCTTTAAGAAAAACCATCATGATGCAGTCAGACTTCACAACAACAAATGATAACAAAATTAAACCATTATTAGTATTAATTGCTACCGTAATCAATAAAGTACCTCTATATTTACCCCCGAGGAAAAGTTTCATTTATGTTCAGCATTGACTAATGATAATTTTATTTGCTAATTGATGATCCAAATGTCAAGAATATTTATTGAATTAATTAGAGAGTCCATATAGTACTTTGTAAATTGACCCCTTAAAGTTGAGCAAATGCACTCCATAAACTAAATAAAGATTAATACGACTTTCTGAGCTTTCGAATATGACCTTGATAGGCTTTCATATATCATCCCAATATTTTATGTATGAAATCTTAATACTAAATTTAGCTTCTACTTATCACATTACTTCATTTAATTTAAGATCTAATTACTATTATTAAGAAGTAGTATGAACAAAGATATAAACCCAGAGATGCACTATTGATGACAACTTATCGTGAACAAATATATATAAGTCTATCAGGCCCAATAAGAATGAATTATCATGCCAAAATATGTATATGTATAAACCCAGAGATGCACAATTATAATACGATTTAGTATATTATTACTAAAGAACCCATGTTCATATCATAACCCATTAAGGATGGATTATCTGGCTTCATATTTACATTATCTTCAGGCTCATTATAATCATATTCCTAGCACCACTTGATATGCTATTCATTATCTCATAATCTGCATCAATTGGAGATAGGTAAAACTCTAATTAAATCTAGAAAGAAAATGCTACATAGAACTACCAACATTAATAGGGTTAAAGTTAATCTTACATTATGTAAGATAATAAATAGTGAAAAAACTACACACCATGCTAAAAATTATTGCTATAAACTAATCTAAAAAGTATTAGTTCCTTAATGTTTAATTATGGCCCGCATTTGTGTTTGGTGGTGTCATACAAAGTCCTTGCTCTCCAAATGTATAATTAGATGGACAATAATTGTGAAGTGATGTTATCAACATTAGCCATATCAAAAACCAATGGATCCATTTTCACATACACAAATATAGCCTTTAAGGTGGCCACTTTCAATATATAGTCATAGGCATCATCATCATCATCGATATGAGTCCCGCTAAAATCATCATCAACAAGAAAACAACATATTAAATTTATACTTTTTAGTGTATCTCTATATTTCATACTCAACGATCAAAGTGCTATGCTTTTAAATCAATAAATTAGTTTATTGGCTGACTTCAATAAGACTATTTCTACCTCCAACACACTTCGGCATAACTTCATCTAATAGAGTTAACTCTCCATCATAACTTAGCATCAATTGAACGTCAGCTTCACTTATTTAAGTACATATTTCTGATAAAATTATAGGAAAAAGTATTTAAATTTAATGAATGAGAAAAATTAAAACCATATTATAAGTGTAAGCTAATGATTAACCATAAAACAATTGTTTAAGCTCTAAGTAATAAGGAAAATGGACTGAATTTAAGAGTAAAGTTTTCTTATTTATTTTATCAAATAGACTTATTTTAAATATTGATTTAAAAATAGATTTTAAGTTTATTAACATAATATTTTATGTAAAAGAAATATTTATTTTTGATTTAACTCAAATTCAATATTTTGTTTTAAAAAACTATTTATTCTGATTAAATAAATTATAGACATTTATTTTAAATTTTGAAAACTTTATTTGCATAAAAATTGGAGCATCACAACACAAATTTGATATGTATATAAATAATAATTAAATTTAAGATATTAATAATGATGATTTTGAAGATATTTCTTAATTATTTAGCATCACTGTACGTACATCCTTGTCTTGCACCCAAAAGAGAGAAGAGAATTACATGAATTTAAAATTGATTTGTCCGTGAGATCTGACCACCTAGCAAGGAGTTTTAGAAAGGGGGAGATAATAGACTTGTAAGAAAGAAATGAGCACAAAAAGATAGAGAATGTAAGCCTTTGTATTGTAGATTTGCATCTACACGAGTTTTAGGAAGACTGATTTCCCAAAAGTTCAGAAGTCCAAAAGTTCCCCAAAAAAGAAGTATTCTAACTCGTGGGAGTTTTCTCTATTTATAAGTTCAAACTGACATAGGTTTTCTTAGGGGTTGTTCAGTTTATGTATTTGGAGTGTAAAGTAAATTAAAAGTAGAGATTTTAACTTTTTGAGTGTTTGTCATGATGCAAAGTGAAAATCCAAAGTATTTGTGATGTATTTGAAATGTATTTGAAGGGTGATTTATAGTGTATTTAGAATCACCCAATTTGGCTGAATTCCAAATACACCGATCGGTGTCAAGTGAGAATGATCACCTCGCCGCTACCGCTAGTTACCGCCATCACTGTTGGCCGCTGTCATCGCCGCTAATTGCCGCCATAGCACATCGGCCACCCCGCCACTACTAGACGTCGAGCGACAACCCCTACTAATGACTACTACCATCATCACTCTTAATCCAACAAAATACTTTATATTACATTCATTCTATCAAATAAGAAAAAATAAACTCATGTATTTGTAGAGTTTACAACCAAACAACCTAAAGTAATTTAAATATATTATATTCACTTTACACTAGATTCTTTTTACACTACACTTATTTTTCAGGCAATCAAACAGCCCCTAGTCAATTACATTGAATTTAGCCTTTACAAAGATGATTTGGATAGATACTCTTGGAGTAACATTATCAATTATCGGGTTGTGTGAGGCGTTTCATGCACCTACAATAAGTGTTGGTAGTAGCTGATACAACGAGCCTTGAACATTTTAGGCTTTGAATCGAATATTCTTGATATATTATAGATGGATGGTGATTTTGGCTATGAGCCCAGTTGAAGATGCATAACCTTATCATGTTCAATCTAGTGATTATAGAAGTATACATTTCAAAGTTTCCCGTTATTTGTATTTATTATTATTATTTTTTTTTTTTTTGTTAGATTGGGTCATTGTGATACATATCATTTGTGAATTATTGTAAAAGAACCTCTTTGTAACAGCCTTGCCATTTATGAAATAATATTTATCTTTTCTATCATAAAAGTTACGTTCTTTTTCTGATGATGCTAATATAAGGCGCTGATACAAAAATATTTGTAGCAAATGAGGCACCGTATTTCGTGAATTGCTAATTTACCCCATGATTTAAAATTTTAGTATTATAAATAGCATGGCATGAATCTTCATCTTTCACATTCCAATAATCACTTAGTTTCTAAGAGTTCCTTACTTTCCTTTTTGTTACTTCTTCTACTGCTAAAAAACCCTTACTCCCCTCTCAAAAGATGACTTTTTGTTTTCAATAACATCACTATCACCTTCTTTTAGAGTTCATTCTGAGGGATGCTATCAACTATTTAGAACACCATCAAGATAAGTACATTTATGATAATAGCATAAAGTTCTGTCTACCAAGGCTAGAAGAAAGGTTGAACAGCCTCTATGAAAATGAAATTTGTTATTTCAAAGACCAGTTGGTGCTGGATTTGAGGTTTCCCCTTAGGGTCGAACTTATTAATATCTTCAACTTTTACAGTGTTGTTCTTACCCAAATCATGTCGAACTCTTTCGCCAGCATGATGTGTGTAATCTTATACATGACTTACAAGAAAATCCATTGGTTTTTGAATCTTTTTCACCACCTTTTTTTTTTTTTGGTAATCTAATCCTACACTATGTGTATGACTTTCTAAAATCAATCGTCGAACTTTCTTTCGCCAGCATGATGTGTGTAATCTTATACATGAGTTAAAGAAAATCCATTGGTTTTGAGCGGTGAGTTTTTACCACCTTTTCACTGTTAAGACTTTTAGTATCGGCCTCATTGTCTTTGTCATTATTGGTGTTCAAATCATTGACTTGGCTAATAAAGTACGCAAGTGGACAAGCCAATTCTGCTTTGCATATTGTTCCCGCCAATGACCTATGCCCACCAAGCCGCAGCCGCTCTCGAAGGAGATGGCAGTGCTTCATGAACTCATTGAAGTAGAACAACAAAGGTTTTTAATCATTAGTGCATTAAAACTAAAGATCAGTGAGATGTTAGCTGAAGACTTTATCAAGGCCATGATATTATGTGAGTAACTTTTTAGTTAATTTTATTTGCATTTCTTTTAGTTGGTTAAGTTCTCCAAGTTTTAATATTTCTTCATTCATACAATCGTTGACTCTGCTAGTTACGTTCCTTCTGCATTTGGCTTTGAAATTAATGCCTATTTGGAAGGACAAAGGGAAAAAAAATAAAAAGATGGAATTTGATATTCTCGTTCCTAATCTTGTAGTGGTAAGCAATTTCTTGAGATTTATTCTGCATTTTTTTTATTTTTGAATCCATCTTCATGAATTTGAATGTTTCTTTTACAAGAGAAGTTACGAATGAAGGAGGTCTGCCACATCAAAGGAAGATTCGCTTCCTTCATTGGTTAGGAATCCGTGCACCAATCTTGGATTCAAGCGCAAAATGACTAATGGGGTTGTGATGCTTAGAAGAGTACCTCACTCAGTAGGGTGCAAACGAACCGAAAGCAAACGTTTATTCGCGACTCGCCCGACTTATGCGCTCATTTAATTAATCGAACGAAAACACTTTTGTAAATACCGATTGTTAAATGAACACGCAACAGTTATTGTTCATTCGATGTTAGTGAACGTCATTTAAAGTTTCACAAGCTCATAATACAAGCTCGAGGGCGCCGATTGGGGCTTGTTCATAAAAGGCACCGAGGTGTAGACAAGGCCACATTTCATTAAACGAAGCGTTAATAGCCGATAAGTTCTCGACCAACCGCCATGAATAAACTCGAGCCGAAGCTCAACACGCTTTTTTTTAAACGACCTCGAGCTCGAACACCATCCTAAAGCTCTAATAGAGAGCCGGCAGCTCAATACTCAGAAACGAGCTTGAACTCAAGGCTCTGCTTTCTCGGTTCATTGCAACCCTACTCTTCAGGTCGTAGAAGCTGTGATGCTTCGAAGCAGTAAGTTCGGTTTGCATCTCCGACATCTAATTTTTCAAACGCACATACATACATATATATGCATGTAAGCATGCATACGCATATATATATATATATATATATATATATATATATATATATATATATATGTATTGATTCTCTTCAGTGTAGTTATTGTGATCCGATGATAGTACATTACAAAATTTTAGCTTTTTGTATAAAAAGTTTTCCAAGTGTTAACAAGCACAAATAAATCAATATCGTTAGTTAATACGTAGTTATGCATCATCTTTTGTTCTTGTCTCCTTTATTTAAGACCGATCATTTATGATTAAGAAAAGCACAGCACACCAAAGAAATCATCTCTCTAAGGTGTATTTTATAAGTTAGAAATTCGAGTGGTCAATTAAAGCTAATTAAAATATTGGATCACAATCGCATAAATAAATAGTTTAAAAATCCATCTTTATAGAAAAGTTAGTTGACCACTTGGATGTTGAAAATTTTGTTCTATTGGGAAGGCTTTGTTTGAAGGATCTTAACATTTTAGCTACTAAATTATTGTGGTGGTGGGAGAATGGGATTCGAAGGTGACATAAAGATAAGACATTATGTTTAAAGAGTCTTCAATTGTCAGGATCACTTTTAATTTTTAATTTTTATTTTTTATTTTATTTTATTTATGTTTTGCTTAAAACTAACACTTATTTGATTGTACTTATTTTTAAAAATACTCAAAAAAAACTAAGGGGTTGGGATCACTTTCTATTTTTTATTTTTTATTTTTATTTTCTGTTTTTTTATTTTTATTTTATTTTTGTTTTATGTGAAAACAAAAACATATTTGATATTTTTATGAATTTTTTATCTTAACAATAAAAAATTAAAAAAAAATTAAAAAAACATGTTTAGTTGTTATTTATAAAAAAATTTAATGAGAAAAATAAATTAATGAAATTAATTATTACTAAGACCACTTTGATTTTTTTTTTTTAACTTTAAAATAAAAAAAATATGTTTGATATTTTCTTTTTTTTATATAAAGTAAAATTATTTGAAGAATGATGATGATATGTGATCTACATATCTATTATATCGTCAATCGAATCAAACGAATTAATCAACGAAAAGATCGAAATTAGATTAATCATCATCAAAACACGAATAAGACTCATAAAAGAATTACTTAGAAAAATTTAAAATATAAAAATTTATCAAACAAGAATTTTCATAGTTGAATCAATTCCACATAATAAAATTGACAAGTTACAAATGTGATATCACACGATTTGACCAATATTATTTTGATCAACGCCGATGCTACTTAAAAAATGTCTACTTACAAGATAAACTACACCGATGTATTTGAAGCGTTGAAAATGCAAAAAAAGACACTCATTTATAGGAGTTGATGCATAAACATGAAATATAAAATACTTATGCGCATATTTAAATTCTATAAGAAAGATAAAATTTATGAAAAAATATAAATATATTTTAAATAATAATTATTGATGAAGTTAAATTATTATTATTATTATATAATATTGTTAAATTTAATTAGAATCAATCAAAAAATAAAATATAAATTCCAATTTATATTATATATAAAAACACACATGATACATTAAAATTAATCTACAATTATCCTACATTCAAGATAAATCTTATTAGATTAAATTAATTAAACTTTATAATATTATATAATATAATTTAAAAAATAAAAAAATCAAATCCAAATCTTTAAAAATCTGAAAAGTATGATGGGTGTTTTAAAAACAAAGAAAAATAGGTTATACATATTTGTAATGTTTTTAAAAATAAAAAATAAATTTGTTTAAAAATAGAAAAACAAAAATAATATTGTATAAATATATATTAGTTATATTTACCTATTATATAAATATATTTATACAACTGTGTAATCCTAAACAAGCAATCTTAATGCACAACAAATATATATTAGTTAAATTTTAAAATATAATAACAGATTGTTAATTTGAAAAGCACGTTTAAATAATTATAAAAACTTAATAAATAATAATTAAAATAAAATTTGCATAGATGATTCAAAGAAGAAGAAGAAGGACCAACAAATAATCAAATCAGAGATATATGATGACTAAGAAAATTATTTAAAGTGGGTAACAGCTATGATGGGAATGTGTAGGGCTTGCCAACTATAATGCGTCTTGCACTCAGAGGCCAAATTGATTTTTGGTTAAGAAGTCATTGTCATGCACCAAATGGAGGGCATATTAGAGCTTTCTTCTTTATCTTGGCCTTGTGCTTAGTTTTTGCCCCCATCTAGACCTAAAGTTATAAATCCTATGATAAGAGTCTTAGAAGTTATTATTAAGTTCTTGAACTCGAATCCCATCTATATCAAGCTAAGCTCAATCTGATAACCTACTTGGGAGCGACAGATTGAGGATCGTGCGCTTGAAAGCATTAAGGCAGGCTATAATGGGAGGAGAGGGCCAGCACTGTCTTCTTCTGATTCCTATGAAATCTTCTGTGAGCATGGAATAAGACTTCCTAACAACCAGAAAAGGGCCATGCAGAATAGTACATGGCCACCTTTATTTGAAGGAGTCTTCTTTAAGCTGTGGCCTGTGTGTCTATCTCTAATGCCTATATAATATATATAATGAGAAGTCGAAAATATGCTGCCGAGTTTAGTCATCAGATATGGCGAAAGGCTCAAGAAAGCTTCTGCTGGGTTTTCTCTTCCTGCCTCTCCTCTATGCTCTTCTTCTTCCGCTCAAGCTTTCCTCCTTTCGTCTATGTATAGTATTTAATCAATTTTCTTCTTATATTGTTATCTCTCTCTCTCTCTCTCTCTCTCTGTATATTTATACATAATATATACAGTGAGCTCTCGGCCAGAAGAGAAGAGTACTGTTATGCAAATAGAGGAAAAATTTAAGGGGACTTTTTAGATATTTTTATTTTTTTGATTTTAAATTTGTTTTATTTATATATTTTTATAGTGATACTTGTCAGATAAAATCAAACAAGATACAAATATTTTTTTTTAATATTTTAAAATTAAAAAAATGGAGCTTAGTGTTCATTTCTTCTATAATTGATGCAGGGAAGCAAAAATTATCTCATTGGAGCAGCAACAACTTTGAATCTCGTTATGACGATTTCCAGCAGGCAACAGCGTTTCCCAAATTCCAACTTCGGGCATTAGTGCGAGGTTTTCTCTCTATTTATAACTTTATAATTTTACATTGCAGTTTTAATGCGAGTGATAATTAATGTTAATTACCCATAAATATGCTATAATGCCAAATTTGAGTTTATCAAAGAAGTATTCCTTTAGTTTTAAATACTAAATGTTATATAAGTAAATATAAATATTAATATTTTCGATATGTTAAAATAAATTTTTTTGATTATATATATAATTCTTAAATTAATGAAAATGCCTTATCTGTAAGCAATGAGATAATTTATCAATTTATTTAACTTAATAATGTAAATATGCAAATTGTCTTTTTTTTTAATATTTGAATATCAGAAAATGATTTTCAGTGAAATTATTCTAAATTACCTTTTTTTGCCATATTCGAAACTAAATATCAATGATTTCATCATGAGCAACACTTAAATTTATACATACATATGTAGATATGTAGATATGTATGCGTGTATCGATATATTAAGCAAAAATTGACACGCCAAGATAACTCAACATGAATCTGACTCGAAAAATCCGGATTCGAAGTTACCTCAATAATTTTCGCGTCAGTTGAGTAAGAAATTGATTCGTTTGATATTTTGGGTGGATCGAGTTACCCAACTCAAATCGAATTTCAATTTTGACCACCAACTTGAATTTAACTTGAATTGACAAACTCAAATTGACCATTTTACCAATAATAACTTGAATTTGACTTCGATTTTGACTTAAAATACATATACAAATAGATCATTTGGGTCGTGTAAGGTCAATTGAGTTGAAGTCGGGTCATATTCGGGTTCAAGTTTTTTGACCCGTTTAATAAATAAATCGGGTCAAAGTCGAAACCCAACTCATTGACTCAATTGACATATATATATAAGATATATATATATATATATATATATATATATATATAGATATATATAAAATTATGACATCTAAATAATTTCTTACTATATAATATTTTTGAGATTGTTTTATTTTGATCATCTAAGTTTAAAGTTAAAAAGATATTTTTTTTCACATATCATCATTCCAACACAACGAATTAAATTATTTCTTCAAAATAATAATACAGATCATGCTAATATGAATCATTGCCATGAAGACTTCTGCCTCGCCCTCACGCCACTCAAATTTGATTCCGTGCCTGATGATTGATGGAAGAAACAAGCTTGTGGCCAATTAATTTTTTATTATTTTTATTTTGAAAATTTTGCATACATTTCATATATTTAAATAACTAACATCTTATTTTTTATATTTATAAATATAATACTTTTCTATAATTGAAAAGATATATTTAAGGTGATATTTTTGATATGATATTGATGATTTAAGTGTTATGTATGTGAATATTAAAGTAGAGGTGTTAGATTTGTAAATATATAAAAATTGAGTGGTGTATATATATATATATGTAAATATCTATTTCATTTTTATTAGAGTAATTCAAAAATAATCATTATAATCCCACAATGTAAATTTATTATCACTCATAGCTCTCATATCCTACTCAACAAACACAATAATTATTTTGAGCTTTTTTTGAATGATTAAACACAAAGTTTTAGTAAGCATACTTTTAAGTATATATTTTAGGTATGATTAAAAAATAATATTTTTAGGGATACTTTTTTTTTTATTATAGTCAATTTTTTAAGGTGTAAGATTAGTAATAGTGAGACTAAAATATTTAATCTTAAATTTTATATAAGTAAATAATTATATTTAATTATAAATGCTTTTAGCTATGTCATTACTCTTGAAAAAATATGATTAAATGATGATTTTACTTACACTTCTTTAAAATGTTAATAATAATGTGATATTTAGTGACCATATTTTAAAAAATCATACCTATAGCACAAGATTGTGTGGCAATAAATATAGTTATTAGTTTATAGTCAAATAGTTAAGATCTTAAGTAACACAGAGTTAGATTAGAGTTAGATTGGCATAGTCAAAAAGAAATACTTTATATAGTTTTATAATATTTATTAGTTATAAGATAAATGTTTGATGTGTGCAATCTTATTCTTATATTTATATTTTTGAAAAGTTGTTTTAATGAATTGTGACCTCAATGCTAAAAATAGGATAACATAATCTTTACTTCAATTTAGGGTTACCCTTGAATAAGTAAACTAATTCAAATTATTTGTGAATTTGATTTGATCACACATGAATTTTGACATAATTTTTTCATCTTAAAGAAACAAAATATTTGAGCAAGAAATTTTAGAAATCAAATATGAGATTACTACAACTTCATTTTTAACAATTTGTTAAATATGAAATCATCACATTTTCAATTTTCTCAAATTTATAGTCAAGATAATGTGATTCTATGAGATAAATTTAATAGAACTAAAATCTTACAAATTTTAGTTCAAATAAGTTTAAATTCTATAATTAGTTGAAGTCATCATTGAAAAGTTATAAAGGCTATTTTAGAGGTTAACCACCCTTCAAATTTTGCTTGCTTACAATTAAAATAATTATCTACATGAGATGAATCTTGATTCCAAGATTGCTAACTTTTGAGTTCAATAAGACTCCAAGTTATTAAAAAAAATATAAATAATCAATGAGAATTTATTAGAATCAATTTGATGGAGTTTCTGAAATTTTATAGAAATGACAAGAATATCATCTTTAGATATTTATAAATAGGCATTTTTTTTCTCACATTTAAGAACTTTGGATAGAGAAAATACTTGTGATCAGAGAATTCTAGAAAACTTTTGAGTTGCGACTATCATTTGAATTCTCATTCGGCTTGACTTTAAAATTTCTCATATCCAAATTTTTTTTCCTTCAACTTTTCAAGTAGTCTAATCTTCTTTCTAGCTTGGAAGATAATTGAATTGACCACCTTCTATCACTTAACTTCCAATATTTGAGTCCCTCCACCATTGTTGAGCTATGCCAATGAACATTATTGCTCATCATCTAATGAATGTTCTCCACCCTACAATTACTGATGCTCATTTTCCCAATTACTCTTATCCAATCTAGAGAATGACCAAGATAATTCCCTATTATCGCCTAACTTATAACATTCTTCTAATATTATTGTTTAATGCTTGTCAATAATCAAATCAAAGTCTAATGTCCATCAACTACTAATAATTGATGCTATTCTTCTAAGCCATCCAGCTTTTCCTCTTATCTGAAGAATGATCACAATGATTTCCCATCAATGCACAACTTTCATATTTTATGTCATCAATTACTTAATGTTTGTTGAAAATCAAAGTCTTTTTTGAGTTAACCACCAATGTTCAATGCCTTCTTCTCGGTGGCCCAATCTAAAATTCGTCATTGGCTATCATATGACTCTTTTTGATGATCGTTGTCCAACTTTCATCGATCATCAATGTTTAATGCACATATTATCGATCGCTCAATCCCCATTCTTATTAGAAAATGACTAAGATTATCACTTACTATATCTGTCATTAGACATTTTTATTGAATATTAACAACATTGCTAATGACTGGCTCTTAATATTTATTAAACATCAACATTTGATGATTGTTTTCATTATCATTCATTCTTACTTTCACATTAGAGAATAATAAAGTTAAAGAACTAACTTATGATGTTTTGTATTAATCATCAACATTTTACACCTACCAATGAGCAATGCTAGATACCAGTAGCTAACAACATTTGACACTTATCTTTTAAACCTTACAATCTTTTATTTTATTAAGAGAATAGCTAAGTTGTGATAATTATTTCTTCGGGTTTGCCAAAAGCTAATTTTCAATATTTGATAGCCGCTAATATCTGATGTTTATTGATCTTCTCAATCATCAAAGCCCTCTCATATCAATAATTAAAGTATGATGACCATCAAATATTAATATTTAAGACTCATTTTTTGCCACTCAACTTTTCTATTGCAGACAAACTTTCAATGCTTGTCATCGGCTTTCATGACCAATATCTAACGTATGAGACTTATCCTCATGGTTAAAACTCAATCTCCTTACATCAAAATAAATTTGTAGTAGATCATGCACCATCGTTTGACTTCTTACTTTGCAAAATAAAATTCCTCTAGCAATCATTATACAATGATAAACTTTGACAACTTAAGAATCCTCTAACTATGATTGGAGCATCCCCAATAATTTTTTTCTCAATATAATATATTAATGTCTTCTTCAATTATGGAGAAGGACATCCTTTTTTATCTTTGAGTTACATTAATAGAATCATTCTTTTTCTCAACTTGAATTTTTTTATATAACAAATCTTATATTTCTTATATGACGCTCTAAACTTATTTGTGAATTTTTGTACAATCTTAAGATGTTACATTATCTTAGTCTCTATTATTTTCTCATAATATAGGGCATACTCATAATACAAATAAATGACACCATATTGCACATATAATATCTTTATATTTTATATTCATTTTATATATATATATATGATATATATATATACATATATATATATATATATATATATATATATATATATATATATATATATATATATATATATATATATATATATATATATATATATATATATATATATATATATATAAAATAACTTATTTATTTTTAAAATAATTTATTTCTAGTTTATCCTTAGGAATGTAGAATATGAGTTAAGTTTTATTATTTAAAATAAAATTAGATTTATTTATATATATGCTATTAATATTCTTATAATAAATTTAAAATAAGTTAAACACATATGCACATTTGTAAAATCACTTTTTCTTATATTAAACCTTTATTAGACATAAGTAATTTTGAAGGATGTACAAATCATTGTGAGTTAAAATAAGTAAATATTAATTCTTAAATGATATGACATCAAAATAAGCAATAATAGTGTCATAGTCAATTGGTGATAAAGAGCAAATTTAAAGTAAAAAATTAGAACTTTAATAAAAATAATAATATTTCCTTTTATGACATGAAATCTTTGATTTGCCTTACGGAATCCTAGTTATTTTGCTTTAAAAAAAAAGAGCATTAACAAAACTAAATATATTTCAACATATATGTTTCAAAGGAAAAAAAAAGAAAAAAAAAGTGACAATTAATTGAAATGTAATTATTTTTCATTTTTATTTTAATTTCCAATAATTCAAATCCTTCCAACCAAACCAAAATCAATAGAAAAATTCCAAAAGATTTTATTTATTAATAATCGACTAATAAATAGCAAAGAGTACGAAAAAAATAATAGAATTTTATGGCCTCAGTCACTCTCACAAAGAGTAGCTCCTCAGCCAACTTCAATAGAATCGATCCACATCAAGTGCTGTTTCGTCTTTCGTGAGGGTTGAATCATTAAGCTTTTGGAAATGGTGGACCCGATTTTGCCCCTTTGTGGTGCCGACCCACCCATTATTTATTCGGTTCAACATTAGCTGATGCTTTCTCATATTTATAGAAGCACGTAGAAATCGACAATTGATAGATAGCATTGTGATAGAGCTTATTTTAAGGTCTGTTTGATTGCCTAAATTTTAGGTATAAAATAAAATAAATAAGAGATTTTAATTTTTTTAGTGTTTGGCATGATACAAAGTAAAATTTTTAAAATAATATAATGTATTTAGAATATATTACAAATATTATTTTTGGTGTATTTAGAATTCGCTCGATTTGGGCGAATTCTAAATACACCGGCCAAATAAAATTTATGATGTTACGTAAATGCCGCCGCCGTAGGTTTCGTCGATTCGCCACCGCACGCCGCTGGTCGCCAACCGCCGGTTAATGCCGCCATGCGTCGCCGCCAGCCGTTTACAACCTCAAAAATACTTTACATTACATTTATTTATCAAATAAAAAAAAAGTAAACTTATATATTTATAAAATTTTCAATCAAATATTTCTAAAATTATTCAAATATTAATCGTGATTCATTTTTTATTAATGTATTTTTTTACATCGTATTCTTTTCAGGCAACCAACAAATTTGCATTCATTGATTAGCGATTACATGGAAAAATAACGTTTCTCTTTTAAAAAAAAAACTAGACTTAAAATCCAATTTTTTTAAGAGAAATTATAATTATATATATATAGCATTCAAAATATTAATATTTATAAAACTAGTATCTCTTGCCTCTATATTTTTAAATTTTCATTATAACAACAAAATTCATAATAAAACTTCAACCTGTATTTTTCATTTTTTTGCAAATTTTTAATGATTTAGTTGTGGCACGCATCAATACATAGGTTTGGGAGCTAAAAAAATAATAATAACATGAGTGCTTGTTATATAAATATTGAATGTATGTTTATTTGTGTGTTGAAATAATGTGCCTTTGTTTAAAAACCTTTATTATGCATTTCAAGTCCAACGCAATTATTAGTCGGGTAGTTGAAAACAAGCACTATTGATCACAAGAATACAACCTACCATAAGCGTGCCTAAAGGGACACAAGCATGTCTACCTTTTTCATTAAATTAAATTAAAGTTAGCTTTTCGGGGGTGATGTCGATTGAAACAACATTTGATAATACTTTTAAATTATTTAGAAAATGACATTATAATTTATTAACATAATTAGTTAAAAATGTGTTAGCTTCAATATTAAAATAATATTAATCATTAATGCAAAATTTTTTGATTTAATCTCATAATATAAGATTTGTTTGGGGCAATTATAATTTTTTTAAAATTTAGTTGTAAAGTTGTCGTGAAGAAGTTAATTTTCAAAAAATTTGTGTATAAAAAATTTTTTTAAAAAAAATTAAAAAATAACTTTCTAATAGCCATCACACTCGTTCTCAAAACAGTTTTTTTACCATATTTTTTTTTTTAAAATAGCTAAAAAACTGATAGCCAAATAAAACTACTTTATTTTTAATGAAAAAATAAAATAGTCAAAAAATTATCACAAATACACTCATAGTCTCTAAGTTCAATAAAAATGTGTCCTCATTTTAAATTAACCACGACTATTCCAATCAAAACATTTAGAATAAAAAAGTTATTATGATAATATGATATATTATTAGCTATTGAAAAAAAATTATATAACAAGTAAAAATATTTACCTCAAATTTAAAATGCCAAGAGAGTTTATCTCAAATTAAAAAAAAAATAAAATTGTCTTCTTTCGTATTGATTAATATTAAATAAAATATTAATTTTAATTAATTATTATTTTTCTGGCAGTTTAGCTAAAAAATTATATTAGTTTCAGTATTGATTAATATTAAATAAAATATTAATTGTAAGCATAGTTATTTTTTTTCTTGAACTAATCTCATTAAATAATCTCTCAGCTTTAAAATTATTTTAAGAAAAATTTACAAACATATTATATATTTAATATCTAAATTTAAATATTTATTTATCTAATATTTTTTTATAATTAAAAAAAGTTATTTAGTTTTTTTAAAAATAAAAAATAATAATATTTTTGATGTGCGATTAAAGAACTAAACTTATTACATAAGAATGGATGTAGATCCCCTTGTTTTAAACAATTTCGTTGTCCTCGCAGGAAGCGCCGGACTCGAACTGAAGCAGAACGGCATCGCCTGCATCTTCGACCGCGAATCCGACATCTGCATCACAGAAAAGTCCGTCAGGATCACCGCAAGCTCGACAGGCGTCATCGTTCACCTAACCGCCGGCCAAACCTTCCCTCCCTCCACTCCGAACCCCTTTACCCTCCACCCCTACCCGCGCAAAACCGACCCCGACGCCATATCCCGAACCACCCCCGCCACCGTCCTCCCCACCACCACCGCTCCCCCTCCATGCACTTCACTACACTCACCTGCTCTCTTTCACAGGCGGCTTGCTGGAAACTTTCACGATATAACGACGTCATTATCTCTCTTTTCTCACTCTCCATCTCCGCCCCCATCTCCACCTTCTCATCACCGACCTCGAATCCTACTGGTCCCAAAAATACCATCGCATCCTCCGCCATCTCTCCGCTTTCGACCCCCTCATCACCCCTTCTCCTTCCAGAGTCCTCTGCTTCCCCGCCGCCATCATTGGGCTAAAATACCACGGCACCCTACTTTGCAACTCCACTGAACCCCCCGGCGCCATCTCAACTATCGATTTCCGTCGCTTCCTCCACGACTCCCTGTTCTCCATCCCTCACCTCCCCGTCTTTACGAAAACAGATAAGCCGGTTCTGGTCCTCATCTCGCGGAACAAGTCGCGGATGTTGATCAACGAGGAAGGGGTGGTTAGGGTAGCAGAAGAGGCGGGGTTTGATGTGGTGGTGGCGAAGCCGGAGATGATGAAGAAAGTGGAGCAGTTCTCTAGGTTGGTTAATAGGTGTCGAGTTTTAATGGGAGTGCACGGAGCGGGGCTAACGAATCTGGTGTTCCTGCCGCCGGAGGGTGTGGTGGTGCAAATAGTTCCGTGGGGGTTGGAATGGGCCGCGAGGGAGTACTTCGAGCGGCCGGCGAGGCGGCTAGGTTTAAGGTATGTGGAGTACCATATCAAGGTGGAAGAGAGTAGTCTGTACGAGGAGTATCCGAAGGATCATCCGGTGATCGCGGATCCATGGTCCGTCAATCGGAGAGGGTATAATGTGAGTCGGCCTGTTTATACAGATGGGCAGAATCTGAGGATTGATTTGGAGAGGTTGAGGAAGACGGTTTTGAGGCTCGAAGGCTCGTCTTACCTGATTCCTTCTAAAGTTGAACTTCAGTTGATTAATTTCACAGCATTTCATGGCAGTTATTTGTCGAGAATGTTGCACAAAATGTATAGTATTTATAGTGGGATTTTTTTGACAAAATTTTTAAAATAAGTAGGTTTTAAAATATAATTAACAGATTAATCATTAAAAAAAATTTAAAAATAGATATAATCGTCTATTTAACAGACGACCGTTGATATTGTATCTATACAAATCGCCCGTAAAAAAATAAAAAAATAATAAAATAAAAAAACACTAATTTTGATCTAGAGATAACGTAACGCCTTAAAATAAATAATAATAAAAAAAAAATCTAATTTTACAATTTTGATGCACAATCATAAATATCTAAATTTTATATTTAAAATATATTTATTCTTATATATATAAAAAGATAAATTTTATTTTTAAAATTTAATAACATTTTTTATATAAAATTTTAAAAATTATAATATTTATATAAATATAAAATTTTAAATATTTAAATATATAAAATATAAATAATCAAGTTCTCTTATTATACAAGAATACGTTTAAAATATATACTAAATTTATAATAAAATTTAGCTTCAATATATAAAATATTTATCTTAAAAAAATTATATATATATATATATATATATATATATATATATATATATATATATATATATATTAATTTTGCTAAAATAAAAAAATAAGAAAAATTAATTTCGCTGCTAAGGATGGATTCAGATGCCTCAACTTTAATTAATATTTTTTTAATAAATATTTAAATTTTATATTTGAAATATATTTATTTTTATATCCATAAAAATAAATTTTATTTCTAAAATTTAATAATTTTTTTATATAAAATTATATAAAATTTATATATATGACACTTAAAATACTATTACAAAGATGAATCTTGATGTTGTTGTTCTGATCCAAAATAAATAAATCAAGCTCTAAAATATCCTTAAAACTTTGGGATACCGCTTAAATTCCTAACTACCTCAAATGAAGTGTTATAGTCAAATCGAGCATCCACGTTCTGCCCAACAAGCCAAAGATCTTACATGATTATTTGAGCATTCAAATGCACAAAATACACCATATAATCAAGGGATCATTTGAGTCGTCCATGGAGAGACGGGTTTTAATGTATTTGGAGACGTCCTTCAATCTATAAAGCTCATTCCTCATATGAGGTGAAGAAAAGAGAGGAGAGCAAAGATCCTCCAAACACAATCGGACCACTGGCGGTTAACCAGCCGCCGCCACCATGATGCTTGCCGACCACCGCTGTTTGCCATCAATACCACTATCGCTTTACATCATCGAACATCATCGCCAACATTTCGCATATCGCTGTCATCGTCCAATATCAAATATTGCTTATTATAAAGAATCATTGTCTCTTTTCATATATAATTCTCTTAATCTTATCGGAAGATCAGATCAAACAGATATAAGTAGTTTTTATCGCAGTCTATGGTTTTTTCCTCTTTTCGAGATTTTCCACATAAAAATTTAGTTTTATTGTCACTCTTTAAATCTTGATTTTCCAAATAAGTAAAACTTTACTCTAAAACTGATTTTCTTTGATTTAATAATATATATATATATATATATATATATATATATATATATATATATATATATAGTGAACTCAATTACTTTTATTTTTACATATTTAAATTTTCATATTTATATAAATAATATAAATTTTTAAAATTTTATATAAAAAAAATTATTAAATTTTAAAAATTGTATATAAAAATAAATATATTTTAAATATAAAAGTGAGATATTGTGCAGCAAAATTGTAAAAATTAAATTTTTTTTTTTATTTTTTTTAAGACGGTCCGCGAGCAAAATTAGTTTTATTTATTTATATATATATATTTTAAGGCGGTCCCTCATGGAGCAAAAAATTAAATTTTTTTTATTTTTTATTTTTTAGGTCAGTCACAGTTTAAACAATCAGCGCAGTAAACAGTTGACTGTGCCTATTTTAAAAAAAATTTTAATGCCTAATCTAATTATATTTTTAAACATGCTTATTTTAAAATTTACCGATTTTTTTCCTTTACTAGCATTGAATCCGTTTCATTGAAATTGAATAAGCTGTCTCTAGTTCAGTGCACCACGCCTAAATTTTGTTTTTTACTCAGATGCTATGTTGGTCTGATTTGAATGCAAAACAGAAATCTAACAGACAGAAGTGAATACATGAATTCAATACTTTACTGGTTTTGGTCGGCTGTAAAAGAAATACACAACTATCTCGCTGAAAGATATGTAAAGTGAAAGAAAGTATTTAAATATTTAATTGGATGAATATAAAATAAATATTCAGATCGAATACCTTATTCAATTAAAAAATAAATATTATCAAATAAAATATAGATAAATTATAAATAAAATTTTTTTCTTGACTAAAAAATAAATAAAATCAAATACAAATAAAATTTATTTCAAATATTTAATTATTAGTAATTAATTACAAATTTTCTAAAATATTAAAATAAAATCAAATACAAATAAAATTTATTTCTAATATTTAATTATTAGTAATTAATTTATATAAATTTTCTAAGATATTAATTATTTTAATTATTATTTTATATTAACATAATGACCCAAATTTAATATATATATATATATATATATATATATATATATATATATATATATATATATATATATATATATATATATATATATATATATAATTTTATTACTATATTAAATATTAATTAATTAATAAGATTTTTATTAAATAAATTATTCATCAAGATTTAATATTTATTTATTAAATAATTTTTCTTTAATAAATAATTTATACTTTAATTATTTTTTTATTAAATAAAGAAAATTAATTATTTTATTTTTTTATTTATCATGAATTATTTATCATCAATTTAAATAAATTAAAAATAAATTAAAAAAATAAAAAAAATTTTAGCCTCCTGTTCAAAAAAAGAAAATTAAAAAAAGAAAAAAATAAAATTTCCCAGCCTGTCCGCCCTCACAAAGAAAAAAAAATTTGCGTGAAAATTTTTTTCTATTGTCATAAAACGAAATACGCTCGTTTTGAGTATTTCGTTTACAAAAAATAAAAAAATTAATACTAAAATTTTAATTGACATGAATACCAAACACTAAAAAAGCAAAAAAAATACAGATTTAGATTACTTTTACACCCAGTTTGAACCAAACACTCTAAACACAATGAAAGAAAGATAAAAAAAATTCGAAAAGGTTCTTTATAATATTTTGGTTGATTTACAAATTCTCGACTGATTTTTTGTTTGACAAATGTAATATAAAATCAAGAGTCGAAGGTGAGGTCTTTAGAGCGCATAAAAAATGAGCCGGTGGCATGATGCATTCCAAATGACGCCACCAAACAAATAAATAAGATGTAAAAATGTATTATTATTATTATTTTACTAAATTGAAAAAAATTAAGAGTTACTTGAGATTACCTTATATTTTTCTCCATAATTTCATTATCTTATTTTATAATATTTATATCATAATTAAAAATAAAATTTATTGATATCTTTTTTTATTTTTATTAAATATTATATAAGTTAATTTATTTTATAATTTAAAAGAATATTAACATTATTGTCAGAGAAATTGGTTCATCAGATGGAGATGTATTGGGCAATGGAGTAAGATTCCTAGGCATAGAGTCAGAATTTTTTTCAATGGATTTATGGAGGCATAAATAATAGATTTCAAAATATTTTTAATCTTTTAATTCTAATTTGAGATTTATAATTTTAATATAAACAAAGAAATGTGATGATAAAATTTATCAAATTATTATATTACTTAAAATTTAGCCCTCAAGTATTTAGATATTGAAGTTATTGTATAATATAAACACAATTAAATTTATTATTATTTAATACAAAATTTTCTTATAGGATTATACAAGTGATTTTTATAACTATTAAATACTAATTATGATAATAAATCTAATTAAATTAAAAATTATCTAATCAATTAAAATTATAAATAATATTAATCTAATTAAATTAAATTGTATTTATTAATATTAATTAATAATTACTATAATGGAACTTTTGTTTTGATTGGCTTATGATTGAAAAAAAAAACTTCAGATTGTGATGATGGGAACTCTCTATTTCGATGTCCCAAATTCTCATTTTTTCCCTCTAATGCTAGTTTTGTTCCTACCCAAAATCAGAGAAGAGAGAAATCACAAAGGTTATTCACCTTTCCTCCAAACTCTCTTCGTGCATGCTTCAGTTTATAAGTCTCATTAGTAAAGCCAAAGTTAAAAGATTTACTAAATCCTTCAAAAAATAAAGTACTGGAGGAGAAATGAGACTTAGACTTCTGTAAAGATTTGGCTATTTGTGCACATAAGATTTAACTCAAATAGGATTTAGTAAATTCAACAAATATGGATTTAAGTCTAGAAAATAGTTTGGTATGATGATAGTTAAATCCAGTTAAATCTCGTGCTATTGTTTGATTATTTATATTAGGATTTAAGTTAGTTATTTTATTTAATTTTAAATAATGAATATTTAGAGATTATTTTATTATATTTTTTTTTATCACAATATAAAATTTAAAACTAATTAAATAATTAAGTCAAGAAGATGTAAGCCAATTAAGAATATAATATTAATATAGATGATAATATCAATTGAAATTATAATAAATAATATCTAATAGATATTCAAATGATAGTTATAAAAGCACAATGAAAAAAAATAAGCAAATGATAGTCATTAACATATCCTTCTTAAATATTATTTAAATAATCAATAAAATATATAATTTGTTGTGTGTTGAGACAATTATTGAAGATATTTAATAAGTAAATTAAATAACAATTTCTATTTAGTTTATTTATATAAAAATAATTATTATAATTAAATTAATTAAAATATAATTATCATTATATAATATATTAATTAATTTTAAATCTATTAATCAATCATAAAGTAGTAAGCTTATATAAATTGCATCTAATTCTATTAAATTATAATTAATCTAAGATAATATATTAATTGATTATTATCTAAATAATTTAAAATTAAATTAAAAATAATAAAAGGGAAGGGATTAACGAGATTTTGAAGTTCGAAACACTCGTCTTTGCACTCATTTCATAGGCTTCACTGCTGCTTGAAAAAGAGAAGAGAGACATCACAAAGGTAATCCTGGTCTTCCTTCTCACCCTCCTTCGTGTGCTTCTGCTTCTCTAAATCCTATAAATCAGCTACCAATAGCATTTAGTAAATTTAACTTGCGAAAGCGGCTTTAACGGAATTACAAAAGCAGCGGATTTAACTTGTCCAAAAATATCATTTGGTTGGATGAATTTAAGTTAAATACGGCTTAAATCCTACTCAAATCCTACAGCCAAACAACCCATTAAAATTGTTGTTTTTGCATTTTTCAAGATTTAGGCTAAATTGTGCTACCAAACAACGTCGTAACATATGAATAAGGGTAAAATAATGCAGCATAGAGCCAACTCATCTCTAGTGCCCCATTGTAGATCGATGGTTTGTGTTGATTAATGTAATGCATAAAATAGGGTAATCAAGAGTTTATTTTAAAAAAATGATGAAAATAGATAAATTGTTAACTAAATAATTGAGGGAGGTTGAATATTTTAAAAAAAATTAATTATGATAAAGAGGTACACATAGGGTTGTAATAAATTAAAACCAATGCAACATAAATGGATACCATAGCTAGCTTATGAAATGATAAAATTGCAATTAATTAATCTTCAATTTTGTCCAATCAACTATCAATTAAAGGCAATAGGAATAATCTTATAGTTGCCATCAAAGATGCTTGAATTAGTGGGTGATTATCAATGGTGGTTGGTGATAGTTATGGTGACAAAAGAGAGTGCAATTAAATATGATGTTGATAAATGATATGACAAAAGAGTAGATCTTAAAATTGGAGTATTTCATAAGCTATAATTCTAATATTTTCAAACACATTGAGTGGATCTTGACGTGATAATAAAATTTAGAGTAAGATTGTTGGTGTGAAGAACATTAATGATAGCATTGTAATTTAACTAAAACTTGATCCCTTATAAAAAAAATCTATATGATGCTTATCTTGTTGTTATTTCATACATTTTAGAGCTTGAAACAAATTGATTTTAAGACTATGGAGAATCAAATCACATTGCAACAAAGCATGTGCAACAACATGAACCACTGTGCATCATTTTTCATAGAAATGGTTAAGTAGTTGTTTGTCATAAACTACTTGAAAGAGAGTGTGTATAATGATAAGATACATTATATGAGAATTCGTCCTAGTGTAGAAATTAAGATCAATGATAGAAAATGTTCATAGCAAATGATTATAAATATTATTTTAAGATGTGATTTATAATTTTAATTTCTCCATCTTTTTATGGATGATAAGCATAATTAAATTTTATATTGGTTTTGAATAGCACACTTAAAATTTTTATCACCATGAAGCGATCACAATTGAAAATATTTGATTTATGAATGATGTGGTGTATTGGAATTTCAATAAGAAGAAAATAATTTAGAAGTTATAAATTTATCCAATAATGCAATTAAGTTGGCACATTTGAGATAAATCAATAACCATTATAATGGCTATATTGTCATTTAAATTTAAAAAACCAATAATAAAATATATTAAAATGTCCTTCAGAATTATAGTTGAAATTAGAAAATATTGCATTATTTCATTGAGCTATTTATTTAAAAAAATACAACTAGTTCAACCCTGTTGACCTCACTTTTGGAGTGAGTTCTCATCCTCTTCTTAGACCTAGAGTCCTAGACACTAGGACTTCCTTAGTAATACACTTCTAGCACTTATGTGAACACTAACTTAAGCTAGAGATTTAGAATGACTAATCATAGGATTAGACTATGCCTTATGACTTAAGGAAATCCACTTATCCTATAGACTAAAACCAATCCATGTTCACCTTCTTAATCCAAAACCAAACCTCAAATCAAATCAAATCTAAATCCAAATTCCAAGCCAAATGAATGAAACTCATGATCAAATCCAAACTCAAAATCAACTTATCCCCTATGATTTTATCTTATACTTAGCCTTAGCCAAATTCGATCAATCCAAACTCAATTGATTTTCTCAAATATCAATTCAACCCTTCAATCAATCTATCAAACTTTCAATCAAACTCAATTCCAAGTCCTATTTGCCAAAATATGCAATTATACTAAATCTACCTAAGCCATGTGACCTTTTGGGAACTTAACCAAAATCTCATCCAAATCAATCTAAAATCAATTGATTTTCTCATAACCAATTTATATCTTCAATCATATTCAAATATAAATTAAATCTATAGTCAAATGATCAAATAAATCAAATTAAACCAAAATTAGATATCCAAATGCTATGACTACCTTAATGAGCTTAGCCAAATTTGTTTTCAAATCACATCAAACTTAATTGATTTTCTGATGAATCAATCATATCTTCAATCATCTTCACAACTATAAATGAAATATGCATTCAAATCATTAAAACTAAATCAAACTAAATCAAAATCCTTTAAAACCCTTTGAGCTAACTTCATTAACTTAGCCAAAATCTCATCCAAATCAAGCCAAAGTCAATTAATTTTCTCATTAATCAATCATTCATTTAATCATCCCTCTAAATATAAATGAAATCTAATAATCATCAAGCAAAATAAAATCAACCCAAGTCAAACCCAACTTATCCCTTTTAACTTGAGATTTCAAATGAACCTAAACTCATTTGAACCCAAACTATAATTGGATTTATATATAAATCCTAAGTCCATAAATACACTCAACTAAATCAAACTCAACCCAAAATCAAGCCAACTAAACCTAATTGGTCCACTTGACCTAAAGTGGCCAATTTGACTTATTTGAACCAAAATCCAATTCAATCCAAATCAAAGTGAATTAAGCTAATCCAAACTTTGTAACATGATTAGTGATCATCTTAGGTTGATCAATTATCATAAATTTGGTCAAACCAAGTCAACTTGGTCCTTTGACCAAGTCAACCTTTCTAACTCATATGAATCTAAAATAGCTAAATTGCAATTTAAGCTAAATTAATTGAAACCAATGACCCATGCCCATCCAAAACCAACACTTGAACATGACTTAATCATCAATTGTGCCAAATCAAACCCAATTGGCCCTCTTGACCCAAGTTGACTTAATTTGACCTACATGGCCAAAATAGGTCAAATCTTGATACAATCCAATTGATTGCAACTAATGGCTCAAGTTCATTCCAAATTGATTGTTAAACTTGATCAAAGCCTCACATTAGTCAACTTGACTAATTAGACCCAAATGACCTATTGAACCTAACTTGACCTAATGGTTCAAACCAACCCAAAGCCCAATCAAATTCAAATTAAACTCAACCAAAGCCTACAACATATTCTAAATGATCAACTAAACCCAAACCAAGCCATGACCCATGCCAAATTGGCAAATTAGGTCAAATTGGTCAACTTGACTCATTTGACCCAAATGGGCTCAAATAAACCAAAATCAAATCTAAGCCAAAGCAAACCAAACTAATGACACTAATACACTCCAATTGATCATATGAACTTGACCAAACCCTTGGTTTGACCCAATTTAACCAATTGATCCACCTAACTCAATTTGACCCAATTTGACTTGAATGGGTCAAATTGAGCCAAATTAAACCAAATGAACTCCAAATCACTTGAAATTTGGGCTAACTCACTTTTGACTCATTTTAAATCTGCTCAAATCAAATCTAGTGCCAAATGACCATTCTATCCTTGGTTCAAACATATCATATGAGAAAAATCACCCATGTAGGTGGTCATTTCCATTCTTTAGCCACTTGGCACTCTCCCATTAGTCCACCCAGGCTCCTAGGACACTGCCTAACCTGACCCAAAAGTGGTTGAGTCACCATGACTCATGAAGAGGTGAAATTACCTAACCACCCCACACACACACACACACCTTCACCCAACCAAACCAAGACAACTCATCCCCTCCCTGCGACCCAAGACTCCCTGAGGTGGTCGGATGATCAAAAAAATCCAAACCCTGCATGTCTATCCGATCCAAGAGATGAGGGGGTATACCCCCCTCATTTCAACCCAAATCAAGCACCCAAGCATTTAGTGAACTAAGGAACCCTAAGGAGAGTCCCCTAGAATTTCTAAAGCATTTCTTGAGCTCCCCACAATATCCATTGTTAGTTTCCTTCAAGTAAAAATAGGGCAACCTTCCTCTCACTCCCATTTGCTCAAGGCTCAACTAAAGTGCAATTAACTTTGCATACACCATCCTTGAGCTAGCAAGAATCATTCCCAAGCTTCGATGACAGGATTTGATCAACGCCGATGACCAAAGCTTCGGGTATTGGCCTTCCGAGCCGTCCACCTCAAATTGGAGCTTGTGTTCATCAGCGGGGCTTCGTCTATACTAGATGAAGCTTCCTCAATCAAGATTTCCACCGTTCTTGAGCTCGGTGAGGTATGCCATTGAAACTGACCTTTTGGTGAAAATGAGTTGAAGATTTTTGAAGAAAATGTTCATCCCATGTGATCTTGACCGTTGGATCCCTTTGTATCCTTTGCACAAAGGTGTGTGATACGTTTGGAGTCGATCCGATATCGGGTGAGCTCAGATCACACGAGCAATGGTGCACGGACTACGTTCTCCCTCCCTCGCATGAAGATAGATCACACACTGTCTATTCTGTGTGATCAGAATGAACGGTCATGATTAGATTAGTTAGAATTATCCAATTTAATCCTTTAGCGTCGCAGGATTAATTGTAGTTGTCCGATCTTAGATTAGACGGCGCACGAGAAAGTACATTCTGCCGCTACCAAGCAAGCACTGACTAGGATTATGTTTAAATAACCAATTATGCGACACCACGTGGAAAGCGCACCGCATCAGGGTGCCACGTGGTGCCGATGGGATTAAGGGTTAATTAAGCCTAATTAATGTGTTTTAATGGTTGAAACTTGTAAAAATCATAACTAATTATAGAAAAATAATAAAAATATAAATAAATACTCATTTTAAAAGTATTTCATAGGAGAATTAATTAAAAATATTTTAAATTAATTTTGAATAGTAATTAAAGCTTAATTAGGGTTTAATTATAAAATTAATCACCTTAATTAGTCTTTAATTACTTGAGCAATTAACCCCAAAATTTGTGGGTTAATTTAATGAGATGACCTCTACTTCCCATAATTTTCTTTGGATTTATTGCTTAATTAATTAAAGAAATTAACTAATTAAACCTTGATTACTTTATTAAGTTAATTAATAATTAATAAATCTCATGAATGGTAACGAATTAATTAATTAATTAAGTAGTTAATTATTGTTTAACAATGAATAAACCTATAGGATAAGGTTGAGGCTTTCTCCTTAGTTCATTTCCCCTTAGTTCATTCCATTAATCAAACTAATTAAGGTTTAATTAATTACTTAAAATATTTAATTGATTAAATTAAAATATTAATCATGTTTGACTTTAATTAATTAAGTCTTCGGTAGACCCTTATGTGTTCAACAACCTAAGGAAATCCTAAAAAATTATAATTAGCCCACATATGTGAGAGAATTATAAGAATACTTAATTAAGTTCCTTAGCTTAATTAACCATTAATCAAGAGTAAATTTCAGTATGCCCTTTTTATTTCTTAGGATCCTTACTAATTTAATTTCCAATGGATGTTCATATCATCTTGGCTCATCATTATTTGGGTAATTATGTTAAGGTAACATATGAAAGGGTTAATTAATGGCTTTAATGCATATTACAACATAATCAACCAATAAAATTAACCTAATCACATTTCATTAAACTAAATGAATTAATAAACATGGGAATGTGTTAGGACCAGCAAATATTTTCTCATTCCTTAAATCAAAATCAAAACATGAAATTTGAAAATGATATTAAGAAAGCTTTGGTTTACTTTAAATAGTTTTATTTGATATGATTATCCTTAGAAATTAATTTGATTCAATGAAATCATGTGTTTGTGTTTATTTATTCCTTTTTAATCATGTTAAATGTTGTATGGCATTTGAAATCAAGTATTCATCTTTTCAAAGTTAATTAAAGCAAATGATTTTCCTTTATGTAAGCTTGCATGTGTTGGACTAATTTATGATATGTGTGACTATTATCACTAATAAATTCAAATTACTTTTTGAAGTTTATAAATCAACTACATTGATTAGAGTGATAGTAGTTATGAACATATATAGGTTTGCATGTGCTTATAGCTTAGATATGTGAAGTAAAACATTCTTTTTCTAAATTTATATGTAGTTTAATATGCATTTGAACGTTAATAAGTATATAGTCCAGACATCCCAGGAATACGAGGCTTTAGGTAGCCCAAGGAGGTCATTTGATTTCCTCACTTCCTTGGTTAACAATGACATGTACTTATTTGAATTCATTTACATGTGTTCCTACATTATAATTGCGATAAAACTTTAATCCACATGCATAAATGTTTCAATCAAATAAAAATACAATATTTGCATGATTTTCCTTCCTTTATTTATGTTTACATCTATATGTATTTGAGAAAAGCAAGTATATAGTCTAGACATCCTAGGAATACGAGGCTTTAAGTAGCCCCAAGGAAGTCATTTGATTACCTCACTTCCCTGGTTTAACAATGACACGAAATTGTTTATATTTTCATACATGTGTGTGTACACATAATTAAAGAATGAGAATCCCTCTTTATATTAAAAATACATGCATCCATAATTGTTCAAGTGATTAAATCATTTAATCATGTGATTTGGAGCTTTCTTTCCTATGTTAATGTATGCAAATTTACATATATTTGAATGCAAATGAGTATATAGTGGACATCCAGAACACGGGTTTAATTTAAGGAGGTCATTTGATTACCTCACTTCCCTATTTTAATAATGGCACATACCTGTTTAATTTCATTCTAATGTACTTTTGTATAAGAATTTTGATAGAGCTTTAAATTTACACATATTAAATAATTAAATTAATAAAAATATAAATTTCAAATGTACACATACATTCATCATATAAGTGTGTTAAAACATATTGCATGTATAGATACATTTATGATTAAATCATATGCATGTTACATGTGATGGAAA
This sequence comes from Cymbidium sinense, assembly GCA_021442155.1. Classification (NCBI taxonomy): domain Eukaryota; kingdom Viridiplantae; phylum Streptophyta; class Magnoliopsida; order Asparagales; family Orchidaceae; genus Cymbidium; species Cymbidium sinense. Next base: position 171,231,627 of record CM038218.1, on the reverse strand, counting down.
AGAATGAGTTAATATATGTCATGTGATAGTAATTCAATTAGATTAATCTTAAGATCCCTTTCATATTAGATAGAATTATTTAAAGTGAACCTAAACTTAAGATTAACTTAAAAATGCTTAATAAGCCATTCACGAAAGGGAATCAAATCAAATTAATATGCTTTAGAAGTTGCTTACGGTAAGGATGAAAGAGGGTAATCAAATAAAATAAAAGAAAATATAAATTAAATTCTTAAATTAATTAAACAACTTCAAGTAAATCAACCTTTCATGCTAAATTAAATATCCTTCTACACTTAGAAAAATATAACTCTAATGCTTAGTTAAAACATACCACACAAAGTCTTAACACACACCTTAGAACTAAGTCATCACTTCTAGTCCTAAGTTAGGACGGTGTATGTATGGTGTATGTTTTGTTTTGTGATATAATATTTTAGAGTGGATGTTAGGGTGTATGTTTCATAGACTTGATGATAGGTCTATATTAGCCTAATCATATTTTCTACAGAGAATTATGCTTAAGAGATGCTTGAAAATAAATATAAATGCTCTCTTTGCAGGTTGCTTAAACTCCTAAGCATAATCCAAGTTAAGACATGTGGGCTTAGTTACCCATGTGATCTAAGTGTATATATATATATATATATATATATATATATATATATATATATATATATATATATATATATATATATATATATATATATATATATATATATATACTTAGGATAGCTAACACTTGTTTGGTAGGTGTAGTTAGAATTATTTTTCTTATTTTCAATATAATTTTGCATTAGAAATTAGAATTAGTGCTATAGGGGGACTAGGATGAGCAGTAGCTAGAAAGCTTTGTCATTGGAGGCCCTATGATGCCTTTGAAGCAAGCACATCCAATTCAAAGAAGGACAAAAGAAGATATGATGAGTGAAGAATGAAGACCCCCATAGCATTTAATAAAATTATAATTATTCTTTCATATATCGGGTTGTATAAGGGTAGAGCTCGGTTACCCATCTTTTATTTTTCGAGTGTACGGCGGTAACCAACCGCACCGTCCACTTATTCTTTTGTACTATTTTATAAATTGTTTGATGATTTATTTAGTTTACGCATTATAAATGGCATGCTTTTATTAGTTTCTTAAATGATTGATATTTTAATGTGTGGTCTGGATGAAATTAGGCTTTTAGGATAAAAATAAATTCTCTACCCAAATTAGTCACTCATAACTAAATTTTAAACAATTCATAACCTCACCATAAAGCCTAGGCATTAAATATAATAATTAAAAGAATTAGCAACCCCTTAGTTGAATGTTGTATGTCTCACATCATGCATGCATATTTCTTCTTCCTTGAAATTAGGGGATCTCCATCCTTGCACGATAGGAGAATGCTTGACTCATAAGGGAATCCCTTGTGGTAGGGAACACCCTCTTATTGCTGATTTGGCAAATAATCCATTTCATCATGCATTTAGGTATATAAAAATCATAAAGCCTTTGTCAAAAATGAAGTGTCAAAAATTAAATAAAATTTAAAAATATTTTTGCATTATATTAAGTCATTATTCATACCACTCATGCTCTAGTCTATTAGGGAGTGGGTTTAAGGACTTTAGTCTCTTTCTATTTAATAACAGCCCAACTATCTTGCAATTTCATATGATCGAACTACATAGTTTTAAAATCATAGGAGGAGTTAGCTGGGGGCCACTCCAGATAGTTATAAGTCTAGAAGTTGAACGGTTCATCCTCTCTTGTGGAGGTGAACCTTTATGTCCCCCCTATCACTTAGATTTAGGTCGCACTTTAGCTTATGCTAAAGCTTCCTAGATTTAGGATCTAAGATTGCTGTTTCATTCGGGCTATAAGCATAAATCCTCACATCTTAGGCATTTCTACAATCTTGTGTTGTTGAACTATAAGCCCTAGTAATCTAATAAGATTTCAACTAAAAATATATAATTCTCTTGAATTTCAAATACATAAAGCCCAATTATATGGTAGATTGGAATGCTCATTAGGTTTCATAGTGTCATGAGCATTTCTTACTTATTCCCTTTGGATTCCAAAAATAAGTCTTCTCCTTGAACTTTCTCAATTGATCTTCTAAATATAACCAATCCTTTGATAGTCTAACCTTAAAATCTTTGAAGACCCTATTGTCTGCTTTAATCAAGAGTATTCCTAAGAAATTCACCTTTCTTAGGATGTAGTTAACTATGAAGGCTTGCCTTCATAGGAAACTTTAGAACTCAGTTTAATTTAAACCCTATTTTATTCATCTATGTAAAGCAGGGGAAAAATCTTTGATATATTCTAAGACCCATCATGTCTTAGGAGTCCTTATTAGGTTATTAGGTCCATTGAAGGGTGATGTCTCTATCTTTCGAGATAATACATCATACATCAATGTCATACCTGATTATTTCAATAAGTACTCCCTACGATATGCATGGTATCCCCCATACATCTGAAAATAAACACCATAAACCCCTACACCAAAACTAGAAATATCCACTTCAATTTAAACTACTTTAGCAAAGTAAAATAAAGCTAGAATTAGAGTTGATAATAAAGCTATCATAGAATAATAAATAATTTTATGGCATCTATGCTTTAACTTAAGACTCTCTATGGTGTTTTTATTTGGAGTTATAGGGGCACCACACAGATCTCAGGGGATACTTATTAAAATGATCAAGCACAGTATCTAAGAAATGATATACTATCTCAAAAAATAGAAGCATCAATCTATAATAGACTCAATCATCTAATAATGACTCCTAAGATTGATGGGTCTACATATACTAGAGATATTTCTTCTACTTTATAAAGATGAAGTAAAACCAGATTTATTTTATGTTGGGTTCTTTAGTTTCCTATGTAGGCAAGCCCCTGTAGTTAATTACATCCTAGAAAATAGCACTTTTTTAAAAAAAATACTCTCAATTAAAGTAGTCAACTAATATCTCCATAGATTTTAAAGTTTGATGTCTAAGGATTATTATTTGTGAGAAATCAAGTGGGAGAGTTCAAATAAAGAGACTTCTTTATGGATTCCGATGGAGAATAAGTAGGAAGCACTCATAATACTAGGAATCCTAATGAGTACTTCAATCTATCCTATAGTGGGGCTTTTTTTAAAGTGAAAATTATATTTACTTGAATTGACCATTCATTAGAATATTAGAACTTAGATTCTAATAATATAAGATTATAGAAATGCCTAAGAGGTGAGAACTTATGTTGATAGCAAGAGAGAATTAATCAACCTTTGAACTTATATCTAGTAGTGCTCTAGCACAAGCTAAGAGCTCGACCTAAATCTACTCAAGGAAAGTGGGATATATTGGATCACTTCCACTAAAGAGATTGAACTGATCCTAACTCTTCTAAACTTATGATCACCTAGAGTGGCTGCCTGCTAACATATCTTATGATTTAAAACTATATGGCTAGTTATATGTAAATGCAAACATAATCAGGTTAATATCAATTAAGAAAGAATCTAAAGTCCTAAACTCAATCTTTAAGAGATTAGATCATGATTGATGTGCAAATGATGACTTAAACTAATGCAATAAAAATTTATAAGTTTTATTTCATTTTTTAACTCATTATTTTAGATTAAGCTTGGAAGAATTTATGCCTAAATGCATGATGAAATTAGTTTATGAGCTAAATTAGCAGGAAGAGGTGTTCTCTACTGCAAGGGGTTGCTCTTACAGGTCAAGCCTTGTCCTTTATTATGCAAGAGGGGATACCTTTTGTATTTAAGGAAGAAGAGAATATACATGCATGTTGTTAGAGCATACAACTATACAGTTAAGGGGTTATTAAATATTTTATTTTTTGATTAAAATCATAAGCTTTAGAGTGAGGTTATGAGTTTATTAATTTTAATTAAAATAGATTCATTGAAGTAGGAAAATTAAGTTTTCTAAAGAGCCTACCGCATCTAGGTCATACAATAAATAATTAAACTTTAAGAAACCTATGAAAAGAATACCTTTTTTCTATAATTAGTGTAAATACAATAATCAAAAATTGATTGATTAAAAGAATTAGAGGCCGGTGAGGCCGAGTGCTACTGTACACCCCTGAATAGAAAAAGATTGGGCAACTGAGCTTTATCCTTATACAACCCAGATTGTAATTAAACTAAAAAATTTTAAATAAAGCTATAGGGTTCTTCAATTCTTCATCTCATTTTGTTTTATGGATTTGAGTACTCCAAGCATCACAAGGCCTCCCAGGTCTAAGCCTTCAAACCACCACTCATCCCAAAACTTATAGTTCTAAGCTCTAATCTTATGCTTATTACAAAAGTTACATTGTATGAAATAGAAATCTAATTACACCTACAAATAGAGGTTAGCATAACACACATTCAAACCAAACAGTTATATTTCATACAATTGGGCTTAATATCATGCCTTAGATCACCAAGCCCACCTATCATAATGGATTATGCTTAGAGACTTAAGCAGCACTTACAAGCAAGAAGCATTTAAAATTTTTATTACAACAATCCCTTAAGCACAATCCCATATAAAATAATATAATTAGTCTAATATTTCACTACCATCAAGACTACACATACAATTTTAACATTTAGTTTAAATAATACATCATAAAATAAAACATCATAATATTATAATAATCAGCCTAACCTATGGCTAAGATCGGTTACTTAATGTTCTAATATGTGTGTAAGGTTTGGTGTGGTATGCCATGATTAAGCTATAATATTTGAATTATCTAATGGTGAACATTTTAAATTTCTTATTAAAGATGATTACACTTTTATGTGATTAATGATTTGAAATAAATTTTAGACTTAAGCTTTGATTTCATTTTGAGTTTCATTTTTTTAATTTGGGGTTATAAAAAGAAGAAGAAGAAAATCCTCCTTAATCCCAATTCTGAGATTAATTATAAGAGATAAATTCTTATAATTTTTAATCCTCTTAATGAAATGTTATAAATTTTATTAAGTCTCATACTTAGATTTAACTTAAGAGGTCTTTTTCAAATATGAAGAGGCTTCTTAGGATTAATGAAGTCAAATTATGATTAATTCAATAATGTTCTCTTGATTTTGCTTCACTATTCTTTAATATTCACTTAATTAAATAAGTATGTTTAATTAAATAATTAGATTTAATAAACATATCACATTTCAAATACCCCACCCTTAATGCATGATGGATTTATGCATATAATTTACATTAACCTCCATATGTGATTTGATGCATGAATTCTTATAAAATAATTTAGTTTAACCATACCTTATACATTACATATACATGAGTACATTAAATTTATGCAAGTACGTGCCATTATTGAACTAAAAAAGTGAGGTAATCAGAGAACCCCTTAGGACTGCTTATAATCTCATGCTTTTGAGATGTCCATACTATCTACTTACTAATTCATATACATATGCATACATATATGGGCATAATGATAACATTTTAAAAATTTTAGGATGTTTCAGATACATATGCCTGAAAATAATTTAACCTTGACTTGTAGCAGTTGAGTAAAACGTTACAACTTAGACTTATACGAAAATCCAACACACAAACAGATAGTTAAAAAGAGAATAAGAAGTTTCTGAATTTTTATATAGAAAAACTCCAAAAAGATGATAAAAAATCATGAGGCCTAGCCCGGTCAAAATGTTCCACTATATTTTTTGAGTTATAAAGTTCCAACTTTCCCGATGACGGGATTATAACATTGTATTTGAAAAGTCAAGATGATGGAAGTACCAGAATCAAGTTACAAATAAGCGACATTATCTAGATTATAATTATTGTCAGTGGTGGTCGATGACTACAATAAGTGTTGGTCGGCGTCACTTGTGATGATGACAGACTTCAAGCTTTTTCTCTAGTTCTCTCTCAGCTTTCTTCTCTCAAGTTGTCTTCAAGCTCCTCTCCCCAGATCTTATTTATAAGATTTTGAGAGGAACATTTTGGTAATTATAGCCAAAATCTCAAAACACTCTATTAGATGGTTCATATTGATTCTTTTAATCATAGATAGTTTGTTTATTATTTAACTATCCAAATAACCTCCAATTTGAGTTCTCTTAGCCTCGTTGGATTCGTTTCATCGAGCCGCTCGATTCAACTTATATATATATATATATCTTGATTTAAGCTCATTTAGACCTGTATTGACTCTTTTTTGTATTGATAGACACTTTTTGCTAAGATGCTCAATTTGATTGCATATATGTATCGCTTTAAGATTTCTGCTTAATATGATAAATTTTATTATGATATATTATTTGCCCCTTATTTTTTGACATTAAATATAGTCATTCAAAAATATATCAAATTTCTATAAATTCATTGATTTTTTTTTAAATTTTAAAATTAGTTTTCTAATGCTCAAAAAGAATTTTCTTTAAAATGGAATTATTAAAAAAAATTATTTATTATTTTTATATGAAATGTAATATACATATAGCTTAAATTAGAAATTATTATAATTAAAATTTTTATGATTATTTCTACTTGATGATTATGTTATATCACTTTATTTCCTTATGAAATTATCTGCATGGTACATGCTTAAAAACTCAAAAATATTAATATCTGTTGTATTGCTATTAATATATTTACTTATTTAATTTTTAAGTATATATATTTTAACCCATCTCGGCTTGTGTGAAAAGTTGAAGCACTATGATTATTGGTACTACCGTTTTGCCTTCTTTTTATTTAGTATTATTATTTTGTTTATATCGGATATAGTATTTATTTTAATGGTTGCTGCTGTGCCTCCATGAGAGTCATGATTTTCGAACGAGAAAATAGGGACGACCCTTAATTATTATTTTATATTTATTATTTAATGTTATTTTTCATGTTGATATTTTAGGGAGAGGAAGGAACATTATACAACAAATTTTTATTTTTGAAAATTTGAAGAGGCTTTTTTTATTTTGGAATTTGAGGAGTCTTCATTATTATTATTATTATTATTATTATTATTATTTTTTTTTTTGAGAATATGAAAGGTCATTTTTAAATATAAATACGCCCAAGGGATGGGGAAAACTCACATCTTCCTCCTCCCCTGGTGGCATCAACTGACCTATATGATGATGTGTGACCTCTCTCACAAGCTTCATTTCTCTATGGTATGAGAATTTGAAACTAACATGGTGACTGTATCCCAAATTCGTATATAGTTTCTCAGGTTTCTCAACTTTCCAAATCCTGAGTCTTCCACGCATTATAATAGCACAACCCATCCTCACTCAAACTCTAATTCTCATCGAGATTTCAAACCCATGAATGGGTATGACTTTGGGATCTTTTATTTTTTGTGTAAAAGTTAAAACTATCTTCAATAGTCTTTCATATGCACTAGTTTATCTCTTATGCACGTTAAGCCTTTGCCACCAACACCATATTTTTGTAGGGATTATTTTTAAAATAGGCTTAGTATTAATCTTAATTAGACGTTTAGGCATGAAAATTTTTTTTTGAAAATAGTAATCGTCGTAACTGATGCGGATGTATGAAATGTCCAAAACCGACGACCGGAGGATTTTGCTTCGGAGAGAGAGAGAGAGAGAGAGAGAGAGAGAGAGAGAGGGTTTTTATTAATTTTTTTAATTAATATAATTATTAAAATATTTAAAATATATAATTTAAAAATATTTTTATAAAATATTTAATAACTAAATATTTATATATTTAGTTATTAATTTATTTATTTATATATATAATTAAATATATAATTTCAAAATATTTTAAATTATATATATAAATTTAGAAATTTATTTAATAATTTTTGTTAATTAATATAATTATTTAAAATATATAATTTTATTATTTTTTGTTAATATATAAAAAAAAATAATTAAAATATATAAATAAATAATTTTTAATAAATAAATAAAGAAATAAATAAATTATATAAATATTTTATAAATTATATAAATAAAGTAATTATATATATATATATATAAATTTATTTAGTTATTTATATATTTAAATTAAATAAATATTTTTAAGTTATATAAATAATTTAAAAATATTTAAAATATATAAATAAATAATTAGTTATATATATAAATATTTAATTAGTTATTTATTTATTTAAAAATATTTATTTATCTAAAATATATAATTAGTTAAATAAATTAATAAAAAATTTAAATTATATAAATACTAGATATTTATATATTTATAAAATTTTAGTTATTTATATATTTATTTATTTATTATATAAAGCCAATAAATTATATAATATTTTATAAATTTTATAAATAAAGTAATTATATATATTTATAAATTTATTTAGTTATTTATATATTTAAATTATATAAATATTTTTAAGTTATATAAATAATTTAAAATATTTAAAATATATAATTTAAAAATAATTTTTTATAAAAATATTTTAATTTAGATATATATTATATATTATAATATATTATATATATATATATATATATATATATATATATATATATATATATATATATATACATATATATATATATATATACTTATATAAGTCTATAATAATAATAATAATAAAAATATAAAAAAATATAAAATATAAAATAAATAAATAAATAAATAATTTTTAATAAATAAAGAAAGGAAGGAATAAATATATATATAAATAACTAAATATTTTATAAATATATTAAATAACTAAATATTTATATAATTTAAATATATAAATAACTAAATAAATTTATAAATATAATTACTTTAAAAAATAATTTTAAAAAATATTTATAAAAAAACTAAATATTTATATAATAAATAACTAAATATTTATAAAATATTTATAAAATATTTAGTTATTTTATATATATTTAATATATATATTTAAATATACAAAAAAAAATAAAAATAAAAAAAAATGTTAAATATATAAATATTAAAAATTAATAATAAAAAGCAATATATTATAAATTTTATTTAGTTATTTATATATTTTAAATATATATGTTATATATATATATATATATTATATATATATATATATATATATATATATATATATATATATATATATAATTTATTTATTTATTTATAAAATTATTTATTTTTTTATATTTTATTATTATTATTATAGACTTTATAAATATATATATATAATATATATATATATATATATATATATATATATATATATATATAAAAAAATAAATATTTTTAAATTATATATAAATATTTTAAATATTTTAAATTATTTATATAATTTTAAAATATATAATTTAAATATATAAATATATTATAAATATATAATTACTTTTATATAAAATTTAAAAAATATTTATATAATTTATATAAAATAAATAAATAAATATATAAATAACTAAATATATATATAAATATATATAATTTAAATTTATTTATTTATTTAACTAACTAATTAAATATTTAAATAAATAAATATTTTTAAATAAATAAATAATATATATATATATATATATATATATATATATTTTATTTATATAATTTATAAAATATTTATATAATTTATTTATTTCTTTATTTATTTATTAAAATTATTTATTTATATATTTTAATTATTTTAAATTATATATTAACAAAAATTATATTTTTTAAATAATTATATTAATTAACAAAAATTATTAAATAAATTTCTAAATTTATATATATAATTAAAAATATTTTAAATTATATATTGAATTATATATATATAATTAATAATAACTAAATATATAAATATTTAGTTATTAAATATTTTATAAAAATATTTTAAATTATATATTTTAAATATTTTAAATAATTATATTAATTAAAAAAATTAATAAAACCCCTCTCTCTCTCCTCTACTGAAAGCAAAAAAAATCAATCTCTCTCTCTCTCTCTCTCTCTCTCTCTCTCTCTCTCTACCGAAAGCAAAAAAAAAAAAAAAAAAAATCCCATCGACGGACGATAATCACGCCGTCTGTCAGACGACGGCCTATTTTCATAAAAAAAAAATTTTCATGTCTAAACGTCTAATTAAGATTAACACTAAGCCTATTTTAAAAATAATCCCTATTTTTGTATTGTAAAATTTTTGTCCCCTAGTAGCATTAAGAATTCTATTTTCTTTTTTCAGACCTATGACTTTAAAGGATTATGAGATTTTTTATGTATACATATCATTTGAAGATTTAAATGTAAATGCACTATATGAGGTTTTTGTCTTTTGAAATTTTTGGTATACTTGTACCTTATAAAACTTTTGTCTTTTGAGATTGTTGGTGAATTTGTACTTTTTAAGGCTTTTGTCTTATAAGATTTTTGATGAGTGGAGATCATATCAACCACTTACTCTCTTGAAATCTTTTTAGTGAAGATTATGTTCAGTACTAGTTTCCCATTGAGGCTTCCTCAGGGGTGTGCCTTCTAAGGGTTTCAGTGGAGACTTTATCTACCACCTGCCCACAATGAGTCTTTCTAGTGAGGACTTTATCCACTACAAGCTTCTCATTGAGGATTCCTCATGGGTATGCCTTCTACGGGTTTTATTTAGTGCAAAAAAAATTTCATTGATAAGAAAAACTTCTAAAGTTTTTAATAAAGTAAAAAAAAATTGACTTCCTTGAGTTGCTTCTTGAGGAAGATCTTCTTATAGATAAGCATCAGTGATATTTGTGGTGTTTTAATTTAGGGTCATAGGGACACCACAAATCATACTGGGGATACTAATTAAAGTGACCGAGTATGATATTAAGATATGATGTACTATCTTGAAAGATAAAAAAATCACCTTATAATTGACTTGATTACCTAATAAAGACTCTTAAGGTAGATGATCTTCATATATACTAGATATCTTTCCCCTACTTACATGGATAGGTAAAGTAGAGTTTATTTCATGCCAAGTTCTTTAGTTTCCTATGGAGACAAGCCCCTATAATTAATTATATCCCAGGAAGTGGAAGTTTCCTAAGAACACTTGTGATGTTTATTTTTGGATGTAGAGTGGACATCACATCGGGTACTTATTAAGTGATCGCAAAATATTGAGGTATGATGTGCTATCTCAAAGATAGAAACATCACCCTGAATAAGAATCAATCAAGGACAAAGGCATGATGAGACTTCGAGTATACTAGAGATTTTCCCCTACTTTACGTGGAAAAATAAAATATGGTTTATATTAAGCCGAGTTCTTAAGTTCCCTATGGAGGTAAGTCTCTATAGTTAATTATATCTTTAGAAATGAAATTTCCTAAGAATATTCTCGATTAAAGTAGACAATTATTATCTCAAAAGATTTATGTTTGGAAAATCAAGTGGGAGAGACCAAGTGAAAGACTTATTTTGGGATTCAAAGGGAGGAAGTAAGAAATGCACAGAAACTGAGCATTCCAATATATCATATGGTTGGGCTTTATATGTTTGGAAGTGAAAAGAGAATTATTGGAGTTATATTATAACATAATCCACCAACACAAGATCATGGAAATGCCAAATAGGTGAGAATTTATGCTTATCGATCGAAGGAAATAGCTACTTCGGACCTTAAATTTAGGGAACTTTAGCACAAGCTAAAGTAGGATCAAATTCTAAGCGATAAGTGGACATAGGGGTTCACCTCCATAAGAGAGGATAAACCGTCCGACTTTTGGACTTACAACCATCTGGAGTGGTTGCCAGCTAACACCTCCTACGCTTTAAATCTATGTAGCCAGGTCTTATAAAATTGCAAGATAGCTGGGTAGTTATTTAATTTGGAAAGAGACTAAAGTCTTAAACCCACTCCCTAAGAGACTAGAGCATGAGTGGTATGAGTATATGACTTAGTCTACAAATACAAACCCTTACAATTTTGTTTTATTTTGACACATTATTTTGGACAAAGGCTTTAGGATTTTTTAAGCCTAAATGCATGATAAAATGGGGTTATTGGCTAAATCAGCAAGAAGAGGGTGTTCTCTACCACAAGGGATGCCCTCACAGGTCAAGCATTCCCCTATCATGCAAGGATGGAGATCCCCCATATTCAAGGAAGAAGGAATATACATGCATGATGTGAAACATACAACCATACATCTAAGGGATTGCTAATTTTTTTTAATTATCTTGATTATATCCTAGACTTTGTGATGAAATTGTGAGTTATTTAAAGCTTTAGTTATGAGTTGTAGTTGGGTAGAAAATTTACTTTATCCTAAGAGCCTACCATATCCAGACCACACATTAAATCATCAATCATAAAGAAACTATGAAAATAATGCAATCCTAATGTGCAATTTAAACATAACATCAAATAATTTATAAACTAGCGTAAAAGAATAAGAGGCTGGTGCGGTCGGGTACCGCCATATACCCCGGAAAAGAGAAAATTGTGTAGCTGAGCTCTACCATTATACAACCCAAAATATAAAATAATAATTACAATTATAAATGAATACATGCTATGAGGGGTCTTCACTTTTTTATTCTTCTATCTTCATATCTCCATTCTTCTTCTTTAGTTTTGACTCGCTCCAAAGGCATTATAGAGCACCCCAAGACTAAGCCTTCTGGCCACTACTCATCTTAATACCCCATAGCACTAATTCTAATTCTTATTGCAAAAATTATATTTATATAGGAAAAAAGTAAATCTAACTACACCTGTAAAATAGAAGTTAGCTAAACATACATACATTCCCAAGCAATTATATTTATAATTTGGACTTAGCACTCCGCACATGAGTAACCAACCCACCTGTCCTAACTTGGATTATGCTTAAGGGTTTAAATATTATTTTTAAGCAGCCCCTCAAGCATAGCCCCCTGTAGAAAATATGATTAGGCTAAGAGCATCCTAACATCTAGTCTACGAAATATACACCCTAACATCCAATCTAAAATATTACATCACTAAACAAAACGTACATCACACATAGAAAATAATGCAAAATTGTATTTTTATTTTGTTGAATTATTTTTGTATGTGAATTAAAGTTCTATCCAAATTCTATTACAAAGATACATTGAAATCAGATATACAATTAAACTAGGAAAATATAATACTTATATAACATATATACATATATATATATATATATATACATATTAAGCTACAAATGTAAGCAAATCCTATATGTATTCATAACTATTATCACTCCATATATTATTTTCAATTTATAAACTTTGGAAAAATAGATTTGAATTTATTAGTGATAATAGCCACACATATAATTAAGTTAAGTCAACACATGCAAGCTTACATAAATAACCTTTATTGATTTATTTAAATTTGAAAACATGAATGCATGGATTCATATGACAAACAACATTTAGAAGTGATTGAAAAGGAATAACTAAATATAAACACATGGTTCATTCAACTAAATTAATTCTTAAGGACAATCACATCAAATATAATTATTTAAAGAAAACCAAAGCTTCTTATTAATTTGATTTTGGATTTGGATTAACTTAAAGATGAGAGAAATTATTTATTATTTTAACCCCATTCCCATGTTGGTAATCTTAATTATTTCAAGGCAAGTTAATTAAATAAATTTTATGAATTGATTAAGTTGAAATATTAATTAAATCACTTAATTATCCTTTCTTATGCTTCTTTAATTTGATTAATCATTTTATCATTAGCCACAAATGAAATGAACTTGTGAGAAAATGAAATTGCAATGCTCTTAAAGGATCTAATGCAATTGGCTCCTAGTTAAGGATTAATTAAATTAAATAATCTAATTTAGTACTTTTATGATTTTCCCCCACTTATGGGTTAATCATAAATTTTTTTAAGGGTCTTTATATTTTTGAAGACATAAATAAGAACCCTTAATTTCATTGTTAATTATCTATTATGATTTGCATTATAATTTGATTTAATTTATTCACTTAATTAATCAATTAATCACTTAATTAATTTCTACCCTAATTAACTCTCTTAAAATGAAATGAATTTAAGGAAGGGATTAAGAAAGAGGTCCTAATCCCATTCTCTCATCCATTCACTGTTAAATAGTGATTAATAAATCTCAATTAATTTAATTTTTGAAGCTTTGAATGTTAATTAATTACCTAATTAATGAAAGAAGGTAATTAAGGTTTGAACCATTAATTTTTCCTAATTACTAGGCAATAAATTTCAAGAAAATCATGGGTGGCACAAGTCATCCCATTGAATGGACACACAAAGTTTGAAATCATTTTCCCAAGTAATTAGGGCATAATTAAGCTAATTAAGTTTACAATTAAGCGATAATTAAGCCTTAATTACTATTTAAAATCAAATGGGAATATTTTTAATTAATTTTCCTCTAAATTATCTTTAAAATGAGTATTTATTTATATATTTCTAATTTTTCTATGATTTGTTATAATTTTTCAAAATTTCTATCATCAAATTGATTAATTAAGCCTTAATTAAGCCTAATCCCGTCGGCGCCATGTGGATCACTGATGTGGCACGCTTTTCACATGGTATCGTAGGATTGATTACTTAAACACGTCTGACTCAGTGCCAACATGGTTAATGGCGAATGCGATTTTGTACTCATCGTCCAATCTAAGATCAGACGACAGAGATTAAACCTGTGGTTCTTAAGAGATTAAATTAAAATTAACTAGAAAATTAATCATGACCATCCATTCCAATCATGTGAAATGGACGACGCATGATTATCATTCCCCGAATGATGGAAGATGAACATCGTCTGCCTTCTATCGCCCAATTCAAGTTTGATGGAGCTCTGATTGGCTCAGGATTGAATCCATACCTTCACAAGGAGGATCCTAAGAGATCTAACAGTTGAATTTGTGCACAATCAACATTCACTTCAAAAAGGCCCAAAATTTTTTGAAAAATCTCGGTTTAATGGAATAGTACCTCACCGGAGCTTAAGACTGATGGCGAATCGATCGAGGTAGCTTTGCTTGGACGAAGCGAAGCCCTATTGAGAAGCTCGTGTGATGCCTCCTGACCGTTTGCTCTGTGGACCAAAAGTTGTTATAGAACTCACCGGAGTTAGCTAGGAGGTACTTTTGATGGTCGGAGAGCTCCTAAAGAGATTGTATTACCTCGACAGAGCTTGGTGAATGTGTGGGTGAAATTAATTTGAGATTGGTTGAGATTTGGTGGAGTTGGACGGAGATAGGTTTTGTCCTGTCTCGGGTGAGCTCGATTTAGTGCTTTCCTATGATGAGAATGGTTGGGGCACTTGGGAAGCTTTCTAGCGAGTTCGAAACGACCTAAAGAAACTCATTGACGGCTGAATGCTTCGGTTTGGATCAAAATGAGGGGGGTATACCCCCTCCTCCCTTGGATCGGATGGGTGATATTCATTTGGCTTCTAACGGCCATCTGACTGACGGTGGGGGTTGTGGGTGGTAGGGAATCATCTGAGGTGGCTCGGTTTGAGTGGCCAAAGGCAAAGGATGGTTGCTAAGGGAGGAGAAGTGGGTGTCCTTGGTTACCAAGTGTTTCAATGGGGAAGGTGAGGTGAATTCACCCCCCATTGCTCATGGCCGACCCAACCACCCTTAGGTCAGTTTAGCTAGTGTCCTAGGTGCCTAGGTGGAGCACTAGGAGGCTGCCAAGTGGATGGGGAATGTGTTTGGCCATTCAAATAGGGTATTTGTCATATGTGGTGACCTTGACCAATTGAAATTTGTGTCAAATTAGGTTGGGTTTGGTTTGGGCTGACCCAAGTTGAGCTAAGGATGAGTCATGCCAAATTTCATTGGGTTTGGAGTTGATTTGAGTGGGTTGGCTCAATTTGACCCATGTAAGTCCAATTGGGCTAGGTTGGGCTAAGTTAACCAATTGGCCAAATTAACTTAAACCAAGGCTTGGGTCAAGTTCAAATAAGTATTTGAAATATTTTGGTGCAATTGGTTTGGTTCAATTTGACTTCGATTTAGATTTGGCTCATTTGAGTTCAAAGGGGTCAAGTTGACCAATTTGGTCAAATTGGCCAAATTGGCTTGAGTTAGACATTGATTCATGTTCAATTGGTCAATTGAAGATGATTGGAAGCTTTAGTTTTGGATTTAGGCCAAAATGACCCTTTAGGTCAATTTGGGCTAAAATAGGTTAATTGGATTAATTGGTCAAATTGGATTTAATCAGGGCTTTGATCATGTTTAGTGATCAATTTGAAATGAATTTGAGCCATTAGTTACAATTGATTTGGGTTATATTTTGATTTGACCTAATTTGGTCTTTTAGGTCAAGTTGGGTCAACTTGTGTCAAAGGGCCAAATAGGCTAGGTTTGGGTCAATTGATGGTCAAGTCATATTCAAGGGTTGATCTTGGGTTGATATGAGTCATTGGTTTCAATTAATTTGACTTAGGATGAAATTTGGCTAATTTGGCTCATGTAGGTTAAGTGGGTTGACTTGGTCAAATAACCAAGTTAACTTGGTTTGACCCAATTGATGGCAATTGATCAATCAAGGATGATCAACAATCATCATAGGAGGTTTTAGATGGTTTGACTCAATCCAATTTGGGATGGATTGAAGTTTGGCTCAAATAGGTCATTTAGGTCACTTTGGGTCAAGTGAGCCTAAATTGGGTTAATTGGCTTGATTTTGGGTTGAATTGAGTTGAGTTGAGTTCAAACATATGATTTGGAATTAGTTTGTGGTTTTTATTGCAATTCATTTGGGTTCAAATGAATTTTGGCTCATTTGGGTATTTTGGGTCATATGGGTTAACTTGGTTGGATTGAATTAATTTTGGTTTGGCATGGCTTACATGTATATTGTAGATTTTGGTTTGAAATGGTGATTGAAAGATTGGATTGATTCAGAGTTTGGATTTGATCATATATTTGATTTAATTGAAGGATTGAATTGATTTATGAGAAAATCAATTGAATTTGATTTGGATTGAAGGGTAATTTAGTTAAGTCCATAGAGTTAAGTCATGGGCTTATGTTTGGTTTGATTGAATTGATTTGATTTTGGTTTAATTTTAAATTCAGTTATGTGGATTTGAGATTGGATTGAGTTTAGACAAATTGAATTTGAGGTTTGGTTTTTGCTAAAGAGGTAGACATGGATCGGTTAGGTTATAGGGTAGGTGAGCTTCCCTAAGTATTAAGTCATAGCCTAATCTTATGATTAACCCTTCTAAATCTCTAGGCTTAGGTTAAGTATTCACCTAATCACTAGAAGTGTCTTGGAACTAAGGAGCTCTTAGTGTCTAGAAGACTCCTAGGTCTATGATAGGAATATTGAATCTTCACTCCAAAAGTGAGGTCAACAACACTATCGATTAAAGTAGTCAATAAATGTCTCCAAAGATTTCAAGGCTAACTATGAAATAAGTTGTTATTAGAAATCAAGTGGGAAAAAAGTTCAAATAGGAAGACTTATTTGCATATTCTAGAGGAAGATAAGTAGGGAGCATCCAAGATACTAGAAAACCTAGTGAATACTCCAATCTACCTTATGATGAGTCTTTATATTTTTGAAGAGGAGAATATATTTTTATTGAAGTTGAAATTTTATTAGAGTACTAGGGCTTATAATCTAACAACACAAGATTGTGGAGATGCCTAAGAACTAAGGACTTATACCCATAGCAAAAGATAAATAAGCTACCTTAGAACCTAAGTCTAACATGTTTTAGCATAAGCTAGATGCATGACCTAAGTCTCATCGGGGAGAATGAGATATAATGGTTCACCTCCATAATAGAGAATGAACACATCCCAACTCTTCTCGACTTACAACCACCTATATTGGTTGTTAGCTAACACCTTATATGCTTTAAAATATGTAGACTAGTCTTATGTAGATGTAAGTTAATTAGGCTGTTATTTAATTGGGAATGAAGCTAGAATCTTAAATTCACTCCCTAAGAGACTAGATCATGATTAGTCTGTAAACATGACATAAACTAGTGTTAAAAAATTATAAATTTTTGGATCATTTTGACACATTAATTTGGACTAAAGCTTGGGACAATTATGCCTAAATGCTTGGTGAAATTGAGTTATGAGCTAAATCAACTAGAAGAGGTGTTCTCTACAACAAGAGATTTCTCTCAAAGGTCAAGCTTATCCTCTATCATCCAAGAATGAAGATCCTCTATATTCAAGAATGGAACAATATGACATGCATGTTGTTATAGCATATAATCATTCAGCTAAGAGATTTCTAAATCCTTTATTATCTTGTTTATATCCCTAAGCTTTAGAGTGAGGTTGTGAGTTGTATTAATATTTAATTATGAGTTATTAAGTGAGGATAGAAAATTTAATTTTATCCTAAAGAGCCTATCACATCTAGGCCATACATCAAACATGCACACTTTAAGAAACCTATGAAAAATATGCCATTTATATTACACAAATGAAATATAATAATCAAATATTTAGATTTTCATAAAAGAATAAAAGTTTGGTGTGGTCGATTATCATTGTAAACCCTGAAAAAAAAAGGGTAGCTGAGCTGTACCATTATACAACCCAGATTACAATTAAATTTTACAAGTGAAATGAATGTTATAGGGTTTTCAATCCTTGTTTATCTTCCCTTCTTTGGATTAGCTTGCTCCAAGCTTCACAAGGCCTCCAAGGTCTTTGCCTTTTAGCCACTGCTCATCCTAAACCCCATAATATTAATCATAATCCTATTACAAAAGTTATATTTTTATAAAATAAAATAAATCTAACTACACCTACAAGACATATGTTAGTTAAACAAATATGCAAGCCAATCAATTATATTTTACATATTTGGACTTAAACATCCTACACTTGAGTAACCAAGCCCACCTGTCCTAATTAGATTATACTTGGGGACTTAAGCAGTACATATAAGCAAAAAAATGTTATATTTATTATTATTACAGTGGTCCCTCAAGCACAATCTCCTACATAAGATATTGTTAGGCTAATAGCGACCTGACATTTAGTGTACGCATAAATAATCCTAACATCCAGTATAAAATATTACATCACCAAATAAAACATGTCGCCATAACATGCATCAACTTAATCCTAATATTAGGATTGGTGACTTAGTATTCTAATGTGTGTGTTAAGAGTTAGTGTGGTATGTCTTGATTGAGTTTTAGAATTAGGATTTTCTAAGGTTTATGATTATTTAAATTACCCATTTAAGGTGGTTTCACTTTAAGTATTTTAGTAGCTTGATTGAGTTTTAATTTATGCATTCATATTTTGTTCACTTCTTACTTAAGATCTAATCATTATGAAGAGAAACAAAACTTGACTCTTTCAACTCTAACCTAAGTTGATTTTTAAAGATAGATTTTTTTTGCTTTAACTTTCTTAATAGATCAACCATGAATTTTATTGAGCCTAGGTTTAGATTGGCCTTAATGAATCTTATTCAAACATGAAAGACATCTTAAGACTATTGAAATCGAATCACTATCACATGAATGATACTCGACTACTCCTTTCATCATCAATAACATCCACACTCTTCCCCTTGTTAATTTCTTTAATATTTGATTTAGTGTGTGTATATATATATATATATATATATATGCAATGTACTCAAATTTTTGCACACTTAATGAATGTTGATGCATGGATTTGATAGAAAAAAGGGATTACATCTCATATTTAAGCATATGCAAACATGTATAAAGAGCTTAAGCAAATGCGTACTATTGTTAAACCATGGAAGTGAGATTATCTAAGATCTCTTTGGGGCTACTTAAAGCCCCGTGTTCCCGGGATGTCAAGACTATATACTTGCCAATTCAAATACACATAAGAATATACACAAACATAGAGATAAAATCATGAAAAGGTTGTGTATGAAGATCTTTTACTTATGTAAGGCTTAATAGAAAAAAAAGGATTTTCTTTATATTCTAATATATGTAGACACATAAATGAAATTAAGAAAGTACATGCCATTATTAAACTAGAAACGTGATATTATCTAAAACTTCATTAGGACTACATAAAGCCTCATATTCGAAGGATGTCTAGACTATATACTTGCCAATTTAAATACATGAATATATAAATATGAACATATGGAATAAAACCATCATTTGCCATCTCTTGATTAGAAGTAAATGAAACTTTTATTTTTCATATGATTAGTTGTTTATAATAAGCATTAATTTAAGATTCATAATTAACATATAGTTTCAAAATAGTTTGAGATTTACTAATAATAATAGCTACACCATATAATAATATTTGTCAAACTCATGCAATTTAAAAGCAATCATATTATTTTAGCTTTAAAACATGAATACATGAAGCACATAACAAGTATATTTATGATATGAAAGAAAGTAATTGAACATCACCACATAACATACTTGATTTTATTATATTTTAAGGACAATCAAGTTAAATAACCACACTTTAAAGCTAATCAAAGTTTCTTTAATACTTAATTTTAATATTCAAGATGTTAAGAAACTAAAGAGGAGAAACAATGTTTAGAATTCACTCCGTTCCATGTTGGTTGTTTAAGATGTTAAAGGAAGGAAATTTAAATGTATTTTATGGGTTAATTAAGTTCAATCTATTAATTATATCCATTTGGTCACCCTTCCCAAGCCTCTTTAATTTGATTAACTACCTAAACATGAGCCTTCAATGATATGCTTTGGGGAAAAATAAAATTTGTATTGCACCTAAAAGGATCTAATGTAATTAGGCTCATGCTTAAGAATTAATTAAATTAATGAAGGAAAATATTTATGATAGGCACTCTTATGATTTTCCCACACCAATGGGAAAATCAAAATTTCTCTAACAACTTTATGTTATTAAACACATAAAGGGATTAATGGCACTTGAGTTACTTAAATTGATTTCACTTATGTTCCATCATTAATTTTCTTAGTTTACTTTTAATTATTAAGCATGTCAATTAAATCTTTTAAGGAAATATAATTGAAAATAATTAGGAAAGGGGGGTCCTAATTAATTCCCACATTATAGCCATTATTTGCATCAATTAATTAACCTTAATTGCTTAACTTTATTGTTCATTAACTTAAATACTTATTAAATTATTTAAATTGGATAATTAGAATTGAAAATTTAGAATTTCCCAAATCACATGCAAAATAATTCCATGAAAAATATGAGAGGCAGAGGACATCTTATAGAATCAACATGCTAAATTTGAAATCAACTAGCTAAGTAATTTAATCTTAATTATGATAATTAGTCTAGGCTTCAAACCTTAATTAAACACATTCATTGAAAAAATTTTATTTTTATTAAATTTTCTTCTATTTAAGCTTTTCAAAATGGGTTTAATCATATTTTTTGGATTTTTCTATAATTAGTTATGATTTTTTAAATTTTTGGTTATTTAATTACATTTTAAAACCTAATTAAGCCGTTTTAAACCATCGACACCATGTGGATGCTGATGCGGTAGAGCTTTCCACATGGCGTTACCACGATATTGGTTATTTAAAACGTCTGAGATAGCTACTGACTAAGTAGCAGCGAACGCGGTTTCATCTTGGCCATCCAATCTGAGCTGATCTCGGATCGTACGGTCAAGATTAATCTAGTGATTAAATATACATATTTTTAGCTTTATTAATCACTGTCGTCTATTCTATTCACACAAAATGGACAATAGATGATCTGTCATCCTGTGAGCATCGAAAGACAGGCACCATCTACCTTCCACCACTCCTTTGAGCTCGCTAGAGCTTGTTTGACGGTGGAATCGAATCCAAAATGATCAGGGAGAGAATTTAAAGAGATCTTATAGTGAAAATCACATGAAACCACATTTTATTTCAAAAAAAGACTAACACTTAATGGCAAAATCTATGATTGTGAGATTTTTATCTCGCCGGAGTTAGAGATCGGTGGTCTGTTGATAAAGGTAGCTTCATTTTGAAGAGACAAAGCCTATTGAGAAGATCTCGATCTGCCTCCCCACTGGTCTGTCGACCAAGCCCCGACATAGAAGTTGTTAGAGTTGGTTTAGGGATGCTTTTCGGTGGTTGAATCCTTCAGGAATCTATTCATTTTTGTTTGTTAGAGTGTACTGAAGGTGTGGAAAATGTTAATTTGGCTTTGATGGAGATTTTGGTAAGGTTGGATGAATGAAGCTCTCGGATGTAGGTGTAGCTTGGTCTCACTGATGATGGGTTGCACAGGGAGCTTAAGGAAATCTTAGGGATTATGTGGAATGCTCTGAGGAAAGTTTGTGTTGAGTTTGAATGGATGGGGAGGAGTATACTCTCCTCGCCAACTGAACCAAAGGCTGAGATCATCCGGCTGGAGTTGGTGGGTGGAGGTGGTAGGAGACTGTTGAGGTGGATGTGTGTGAGAGGCTAAGGGAGTGTAGAGGGCTGTAATGAAGTGCACACTCCTTAGGTGGACCAATGATTGCCCATGGGTGAGCTAACTCTCTCTTGGCTAAAGGCTGAACCTAATAGCCTTGGGTTAGGTTGGGCCAATGGTCCTCTATCCAAGAAAGGCTAAAATGGCTGCTAACGCATGGGGAGGTGGAGAATCCTTCCAAATAAGAATTTTTTATCATTTGAAGGCCTTGGTTCAATGGGTTTGATTTAACCCAGGTTCACCATAGGTTGGGCCCACTTGGATAGGCCCATGGTGGCCTAGAGATGAGTTATGCCAAGTTTGGTTAGGTTGGGTTTGACTCAATTTGATTCATATAAGTCAAATGGGTTCAATTGGGCTAAGCAAATCATTTTGACTAAATTGGGTCAAAGTGAGATTTTGGTTAAGTTTAATTGGACATTTAGGATGAGTTAGTATAATTTGGATTAGATTTAGATTTGGTTTATGTGATTCAATTTGAGTCAAATGAGTCACGTTGACCAATTTGACCAATTGGTGAAATTGGCTTGAGCGTGGGTTAGGTCCATGTTCAATTGATCATTAGTGATTGATTATAAGAGTTTATTTGAATTGATTTGGATTAGGGAGTGATTTGGTTCAATTTGATATTTTAGGTCAAATTGGGCTAAGTAGGTTAATTGGGTTGGGTTGACCTAATTGGATCCAATTAAAGGTTGGATCATGTCCAACATCTAAATGGTGATTGATTAGAAGCATTAGTTTTAGTCATTTTGGTTTAGGATTTGCTTTGGCCCAATTTGACCCTTTAGGTCAAATTGGGTCAACTTGGGTCAAGAGGCCAAATTAGGTTGGTTAGGTTTAATTAGCTTCATTTGGTGGTTGAGTCATGTTCAATATTCAATTTGTAATTGATGAAGGTCATTAGCTGCAATTAATTTGACTTAGAATATGATTTGACTTAATTTAGCATTTTAGGTTACTTTGGGCCAACTTAGGTTAAGGGGCCTAATTGGCTTAGTTAAGTCCAATTGATTATAGTGGAGTGTTCAATAGTGACTTACAATCATTAATGAAGAGATTGGATAGCTTGATTTGATTCAATGGGAGTTTGATTGAAGCTTGATCTAATTAGACCTTTTAGGTCATTTTTTGTTAAGTGGTTTGATCAAGTCAATTTGGACCAATTGAGGCTATGGATAGTTGGAATATATTGAATGATGAATTTAAAGTTGATTGGTGGCTTTGACTGCAATTGATTTATGCTCAATTGGGTTTTGCTTCATTTAAACCTTTTAGGTCAAATGGGCCAACTTGGATTACTTAAGTCTAATTAGTTTGAGTAGCTTAATTATAAGTGTTAGAATGATTTGAAATGATCCATTGGGTAATTAGAATGATTGGGAGAATTTAATTGGGTGTGGTTCGCTCAGATTGATTTGAATGGAGTAATAGGATTGAAGTGGGTTAGCTTGGGTTAAGGTTCAAATTAATTTATCTTGGAGCTTGGATTGGAAATCAAATTCAATCAAGGTCAGTTGATTGGTTTGGGGTTGAGGTTGGTTTGGTTTCAATCATATAAGTTTGGGTTCAAATGAATTGATGGGTATGAGTGTCGATTTAAGCCATAGGGTAGTTAAAGCCTACTTATCCTAAGATAAGCTCTAGACCTAAGGTCATGCCCTACAAGTCTCTAAGCTTAGATTTAGTGTCCCCTTAACTACTAAAAGTGTCCTAACACTAAGGAAACTTCTGTGTCTAGAAGAATCTTAGACTTAAGATTGGAGTGATTAATCCTCACACCAAAAGGGAGATCAACAATACTTTTTTCTCAATAACTCTAACAATTTCTTGTTATGATTCCTCTAATATCCTTTTTGATGATCTATACATTGTGACCCAGATGTCCCTAATGGACTAAATATTTAATTTATTCCTTCATATGAACACAACTTTCTGTTGAATGTCCTTTTGAATGATAAAAGTGACAATATTATGATTGGTCCCCACCATTTGGATTTCTCAATGGCTTTGGCCATTTAAGATATTCTGAATTATGAATCTCTATTATGAAATCAATCCTAGACGTGTTTAGTGGAGTATGTCTAGAAGTCTCGTAATGTCGTTGATCTTTTGAAATTTTTCCTTTTTTTCCTTTGAGATACTACTATGATACCTTTTGACATGTACTCATGTTTAGAATTATTTTTAAATTATCTTCTATGTGCATTAATAACTTCATTGACATTAATTTGTGCTTCTACTCGATGAATAATATCACCGTAAGATTGAAATATATTTCGCATTAGTGAAGAGTAGAAACATATAAGTCGAAGATCTCTGAGAAAGACATTTCAAAGTACCTCTGGATTTACTCATGGGATTCAACAAGCTTCATAAGAGAATATTTGAAAGTATTCTTTAAGATTTCCTCCATCATTTTGGCAGTTTCTAGAAAGATTAGAAGAGTCTTTAATGATTCTTCGATTTGAGATAAATTGCTCTACCAAAAGTTTAGTTAAATGGGCAAAGTTGAGGATTTCCCTCTCGAGAGTAGAGTAAAACTATGTATGGGCTTGTCCTTTAAGAGTCATAGGAAATACTTGACAGAGTAAAGTATCAGAAGCTTGTTGAATATGCATAATAGTTCTGTAATGATCAATGTGTTCATAGGGATCTGAAGTCCCATCATAAAACTCAATATTAGATAATTTAAATCTTATCGAAATAGGTTACTTAAAGATTGTATCATGTAAAGAAGAAAAATCTTGAACACTTCATTGAGGAATAAGTTGTCTATCTTTTAGGGGAAACTCTTCTTAAACAAGGCGTTGTAATTCATTTCAAATAGTTTCATGGTATGTCTTCATAAAATAAGGGTGATTCATCCCCATCAAATACTTAGAGTGATTTTGAGTTGATCGGGCAGCACGAGATGGGTAAGTTGAACTAGCAATATCGTTTAGCTCCATACTAGGATGATATGCAAGTTGAATTTTTACAAAATTATGAGAGAGTTCTTCATGAGTCTCTCTGATAAGATCAACTCTATCTTATCATTGATATTGTCGATTTCCTTCAATTTGTGGTTCCCTCCTTGATTGTCTAGCTCTTAGTAAGAGCAAAAGAATTTGAGTTTGATATTCCTCCATTCTCCGTATGCACACTTTTAAGGTAAAAATTTCTATACTAGGTAGGTGATGTTGATCTTGATGGAAAAAATGGTTGCTTGACATTGTAAAGAACTAATGAGAATCATTCCTACATATGGGGCCAAAATGTTGCGTGCCAGAGAACTCGTAGTGGCAGAGTAAAACTTCACACCTTAGTATTGTACAAAAATCCACCACACAAACAGATAGTTGAAAAGAGAACAAAACGTTCCAAGATTTTTTATGTTGAAAAATCACAGAAAGATAGAAAAAAATCATAGGGCCTAGTCCAGTCAAAATATTAAACTATATGTGTTTGAGTTACAAAGTTTCAACTTTCTCGATAATGAGATTACAAAATTGTATTTGAGAAGTCAAGATAATGAGAGTTCCAAAATTAGGTTTCAATAGATAAGCAACGATATGTAGGTTGTAATGATTGTCGGTGGTGGTCAACAAGGATAATAGGCATTGGTCGATGTCACTTGTAATGATGACAAACTTCAAGCTTCTTCTCTAGTTCTCTCCTAGCTTTCCTCTCCATATCGATTCTTTTGATCGCAGATAGTTTTTTTAATGATTTGATTATCCAAATCATTTCTGATTTGAGTGAGCTTAGGCTCATTGGATTTGTCTCGTTGATTCGCCCAATTCAACTATAAGCACGTGAATTTAGAGGTCATTTGACCATCCAATTAATCTCTTGAAGTCCTCTTGTACATATTTTTAGCTTAATTTGAGCTCATTTAGACCTAAATTGACTCATGTTTAGTATTGATGGAATCCTTTCGCCAAGACATTCAATTTGATCCGATATATGTATTGCTTTGAGATTTATGCTTAATTTGATAAATTTTTTTGTGATATATCAAACCTTAATATGTATTTCATCCTAAATTTCAAGCTATATGCTCTCTTATACCAATTATATGATATTAAGACTTCCTTCAAACTAGTAACCCTATAATCTTGGGTTTCTAAGCTATGCACCCTTCAAATTATGGTTTATATATATAGAAATTAAATTTAGCTTTGATTATTCATATTAGTTTATATTTAGATTAATAGATATCTTTGAATTAATTAAATAAAAATGTTGAGATTTACTAATGATAATAATCACACGATTTAATTCAATGCCATACAATCAAATGCAATCTTTCAATTTTAAATTTAAAACATGAGTGCATGAAACAATTGAAATATGAATTTATGAATAATTGAAGCAATGCAATTAAACACTACCGAATAATTTATTTGACTTCATTAATTCCTAAGGACATTCACATTAAATAAACACCCTTAACCTTATTCAAATTTATTAAGGATTAATTTTTAAAATTTGAATCAATTAGTACTAAAGAGGAGAGGGAACAACTAAAGTTATACCTTTGCCCATCTCTATTTAATAAGTAGTTGTGGTGTTTATTTTTGGATGTATAGGGAGGACACCACGCAAATCGTAGGGGGTACTTATTAAAGTGATCGAGTAGGATATTGAGGTATGATGTATTATCTCGAAAGATAATGGCATCACCCTTCAATGGACATAATCATCTAATAAGGACTCATAAGGCATGATGGGTCTTCGAATATACCAAAAAATTTTCCCCTGCTTTACATGGATGAATAAAACAAGGTTTATATTAAATTAAGTTTTAAAATTCCCTATGGAGGCAAGCCTCCATAGTTAATTACATCCTAAGGAAGGTGAATTCATTAAGAATACTCTCGATTAAAGTAGGCAATTATTGTCTCTAAAGATTTCAAAGTTAAGACTATCAAAGGATTGGTTATGTTTAGAAAATCAAATAAAAAAGATCAAGGAGATGACTTCTTTTTGGAAGCCAAAGGGGATGAGTAGGGATTGCTCATGATACTAAGAAGCCTAGTGAACATTTCAATCTATCATATAATTGGGCTTTACATATTTGAAGTTGAAGAGATTTATTTATTTGAGTTAAAATTTTATTAAATTGTTAGGGCTTATAATCCGCCAACACAAGGTTATGAAAATGTGTAAGAGGTGAGAATTTATGCTTGTAGCCCGAGGGAAATAGTTACCTTAGATCCTAAATTTAGGGAGCTTTAGTAAGAGCTAAAGAACAGCCTAAATCTAAGAGAAGATGGGTATAAAATTTACCTCCATTAGATAGGGTAAATCACCCGACTACTGGACTTATAATCGCCTGGAGTGATAGCCAGCTAACTCCTCCTATGATTTTAAAATCATGTGGTCTGGTCATATGAAATTGCAAGATGGTTGGGATATTTTTAATTTAGAAAAGAGTCTAAAGTCCTTAAACCCACTTCCTAGGAGACTAGAGCATGAGTGGTATGAATAATGACTTAATCTAATGTAAAATCTTTTCAAATTTTATTTAATTTTTGACACTTCATTTTGACAATAATTTTTGGATTTTGATGCCTATATGCATGATGAAATAAGATTATTGGCTAAATCAAAGAGAAATGGGTGTTTTCCACCACAAGGGATGCCCTCACAGGTCAAGCATTCCCCTATCATGCAAGGATGGAAATCCCCTATTTTCAAGAATGAAATGATATGATATGCATGTTGTGAAACATCCAACCATTCATCTAAGGGGTGGGTTGCTAAATCTATTAATTATCTTATTTACTGCCTAGGCTTTATGGTGAGATTATGAATTATTTAAAACTTTAATTATGAGCTATAGTTGGGTAAAAGATTTATTTTTCTCTAATAGCCTAATCAGATCCAAGCCTCTCATTAAAGAATCAATCATAAGAAACTATGAAAGGCATGTTATTTTTAAGGCACAAGCTAAACATAACATCAAACAATTTTATAAAGCTAACACAGAAGAATAATAGGCCAGTGCGTTTGGGTGCCACCATACAACCTAAAAAGAAAAGATGGGTAGCCTAGCTCAACCCTTATACAACCTGAAATATGAAAGAAAAATTATAATTTATAAAAGAATAAGTGCTATGGCGGGTCTTCAAATCTTCATTCTTCATGTCTCCTTCACTTCTTCATGTCTTTGCTTCCTTTGATTTAGTAGGCTTCAATGCATCACATGGCACTGCAAGATTAATCCTTCTGACTAATACTCATCCTAATCCCCCATAACACTAACCCTAATTCCTAATATAAAATTATATTAAAAAAAAGAAAAGTAAGTCTAAATATACCTGCAAAATAAGTGTTAACTAAACAAACATACAATCCCAAGCAGTTATACATAATTTGGACTTAGCACCCTGCATATGGGTAACCAAGCACATCTGTCTTAACTTGGATTATGCTTAGGGGTTTAAGCAACCTGTAAAGAGGGCATTTATATTTATTATAAGATTAAGCATAATCCCTTGCAGAAAATATGATTAGGATAATAATGGCCTAAGATTCAGTCAACGAAATATACACCCTAACATCCAGTCTAAAAATAATACATCACAAAATAAAATATACAACATACCATCCACTGTCCTAACATAAAGCTAGAAGTGGTGACTTAGTTATAATATGTGTGTTAAGGATTGTATGGTATGTATTAACTAAGCATTAGTGTTATGATTATCTAAGTATGAAAGACTTTCATTTAATATAAAGGGTTGATTTCACTTGAAGTTATTTAATTGATTTGAAAATTTAAATTTATGTTTTCTTTTATTTCATATGATTACACTTAGCAACTAATTATTATAAAGAGAAGAAAGAGGATTTCCCTCTTTCATCCATACCTTAAGCCACTTTCTATAGCATGTTAATTTGGTTTAATTCTTTTTAATGAATGGCTTATTAAATGATTTAATTAATCATAAGTTTAGGTTCACCTTAAATGATCCTATTCAATATGAAAGACATCTTAAGATTAATTTGATTGAATTACTATCACATGACATATGTTAAATCATTCCTTCCAATCACATGTGATATGCATATGATTAAATTTTAAGTTTACCTACACATACAATATATTTTAACACACTTAAATGATGGATGTAAGCATGCATATTTAAAGTTTATATTTTTTTATTTGATTGAATTATTTAATCATATTGATTTTAAAGCTCTATCCAAATTCTTATACAAAAAATACATAAGGTTGAAATTAAATAAGTATGTGTCATTGTTAACTAGGGAAGTGAGGTAGTCAAATGACCTCCTTGGGGCCAGCTAAAGCCTCGTATTCTCGGGTTGTCCAGACTATATACCCATTTGCATTCAAACATATGTAACTTTGCATACATGAATATAAGAAAGAGAGCTTCCAATCACATGATCAATTAATTCAACAACTAAAATAATTATGAATGCATGTATTTTTGATAGGAAAGATGATTGCCATTCTCTAATTAAACATACACATACATGTATAAAAGACATAAGCAAGTACGTCTTTTGTTAACCAGAAAGTGAGGTAATCAAATGACCTCCTTGTGACTAATTAAAGTCTCATATTTTCAAGATGTCCATACTATATACCCATTTCTCTTAAATACATACATATGTATTTATAAATAAGAGGATGAAAATCATGCAAAGATTGTATTTTTCTTTAATGAAATTATTTAGGTATATGATTTACAGTTCTATCTAAATTCTTATGTTAAAGACACATAAGAGTGAAATCAAACGAGTACATGCCATTGTTTAAACCAGGGAAGTGAGGTAATCAAATGACCTCCGTGGGGCTACTTAAAGACTCATATTTCTAGGATGTCCAGGCTATATACCTATTACATTCATACTTAAGTAAATCAACATGTGAATAAAGGAAAGAGACTTCACTTCATACACTTGGGGTATAATCACATGCATATCCTATGTATTTATAACTAACCTCACAACACATATTGCCATTCATTTACAAGCTTTTGAAAAATACATTTGAGTTTAGTAGTGATAGTAGCCACATATATATTAAAATAAATTAACACATGCAAGCTTGCATAAAGAAAAATCATTTGATTTAATTAATTTAAAAAGCGATGGATGTATGGACCAAATAACATGCAATATTTAATATGATTGGAAAAGAATAAGTGAACATAAACACATGATTTCATCAATCAAATTAATTCCTAAAGACAATCATATCAAATAAAATCATTTAAAGTAAACCAAAGCATTTTAATGTCATTTTTAATTTCATGTTTGATTTGATTTAAGGAATGCGAGAAGAAATTTGCTAATCCTAATCCCCTCTCCATGTTTGTAAATTGAGTTGATTTAATGGAATGTGATTAAATTGATTTTATGAGTTAATTAAGTTATGATATTTATTAAGTTCATTAATTAACCCTTACCTATGTTGCCTTAAAGTAATTATCCTAACAATTGTGTGCTAACATGATATGCAAATGAATTTAATAGTACATTAGCAATGGTCCTACGAAATGAAAGGGTCTAATGCAATTAGCTCACAATTATTAGTTAATTAGATTAAGGAACTTAATTAATTACTTTTATGATCTTCCCACACATATGGGTAAATCATAATTTCATTAACTCCCTTTTAGGTTATTAAACACCTAAAGGTCTACCCATGAATTAATTAATTAGGATCAGCTATGTTTTAAATTTTAATTAAACTAATTAAGTAATTAATTAGCCAATTAATCCCTAATTAATTTTCTTGAAAAATAAGGTGTACTTAGGGAAAGAAATTAGAAGAGAGGTCTCAATCACATTCTATAAGTCTCCTCACTATTAAATAATGATAAATGACCCAATTAATTAATTAATTTACTGTTCACATAATTAGTTAACCCTTAATTAAATTAAGAAGGTAATTAGGGCTTAATTAATTAAATTTTCTAATTTATTAACCAATAAATCCCAAGAAAATTCAGAGATGCAGAGGTCATCCCTTTAAATAATCTAAAATATTTTGAAGTTAATTAGTTAATTAATTATGAAATAATTAAGGTAATTTATTTTCCAATTAAATCTTAATTAAGCTCTGATTAATATTTAAAATTAATTAAAGATAATTTTAATGGATTTCTCTCTGAAATATCTTTAAAATGAGCATTTATTTGTATTTTTTAGATTTTTCTATGATTTATTATGATTTTATGAAGTTTCAACCTTGTAAATAGATTAATTAGCCTTAATTAAACTGAATCCCATTGGCGCCATGTGGCGCACTTTCCACGTGGTGCCATGAGATTGGATATTTAAGTTGTAGCCATCAAATGGTGAGTTAGCCGGCGGCCTAACGCGGTTTCTCGTTCGTCATCTGATCTAAGATCGAATGGCCACGATTAAACTCGTGATTAATGAAGGATTAAATTGATCAGATCTAACATATCTAATCACGATCGTCAGTTCTGATCATGCGGAATGGATGATGCATGATCTACTCTTGAAGAAGCTTCATCTAGGAGAGACGAAGCCCTGTTGAGCGGCAATTAAGGTGATTCCAAGTGGGTTGCTCGGGAGGCCAAGATCGTCGGTTGAAGCTTCGGCTTTGATCGAAATCCTAGCTCTGGTGATCGTAGAGCCTCTAGAAGGATTTGTTTAGCTTCAATAAGTTTAGGAGATGGTGTGGGAAGGAGCAATTTGATCCAAGTGGAGAATTGGTGGAGTTTGGATCAGAGGAGGCTTGCCTTATTTTGGCTTCGCTCAAGAAGGAGGAATTCTGACGAGGGAAGCTTCGAGAACACTTGGTAACTCACAGAGGAGTTCAAAATCTCTCAAGAAAGCTCAGACGAAATGAATGGTGTCCTTTTCCGTGCGGATTGAGGGGGTATATCCCTCGATTGCTTATGATGGATGGACAGATTGAGCTCCCATTTTTGGTCGGCTAGCTGCCATCAGGGCATTGAAGTTATCTCCATCAAATCCACTTGGCTCGTTTTAAGTGGAAGGAGTGTTGGGAGGAAGCTCAAGACAGGATTTGGGCTGATTACATTTCCATGGATCCTTTGGATTTCAGTTTGTGAGAGAGGTGAGTTAACTCACCTCCCTTTGGTCCATGGTAGACCTAGCCCGCATGGGCTGGGCTAGGTGGCTAGGTCAAACCCCATTTGGGGTTTGTGAGGGTTTCAAGTGGAAAGGAGAAGTGGACTTTGCTATTTTGGGCAAAATCCTATGTGGGGTGGCATATCCAAGGGGGATCCTATTCGGTTTGGCTCCAATTAGGTTTGGGCTGATTTTGGGCTGACCCAAGATGGGTTTGGGTCAGGTTCCAAGTGGCCAAGACTTGGTTCAAAGGGGTTTGGCTTAATTTGACCCTTATAGGTCAAAGTTTAATTTGACCCTTATAGGTCAAATTGAGCTAGGTTGGGTTTGGTTGACCAATTGGTCAAATTGGGTCAAACTAAAGCTTAGGTTGGGTTCAAATGATGATTTGAAGTATTTTGGTTCAAGTGATTTCAATCAATTTGCCCTAAGTTTAATTTTGTCTCATTTGGATTCATATAGATCAAATGGGTCAAATTGACCAAATTAGCTTAGGTTAGGTGTTGGTTTAAGTTCAATTGGTCAATTGGATATGATTATAGGCTTTGGATTGAATTAATTTGGATTTAATTAAATTTATGTCAGGTTAACCCTTTAGGTCAACTTGGGCTAGCTTGGTCAATTGGGTCCAATTAGTCAAATTGGGTTCAATTAGTCAAATTGGGTTCAATTATGGGTTTGGCCAAGTTCAATAATCAATTTGGAATAAACTTGAGCCATTAGTTGCAATCAATTTGGGTTGGATCATGATTTGACCTATTTTGACATTTTAGGTCAATTTAGGTCAACTTTGGTCAAATAGCCAATTGGGTTTGGTTTGGCTCAATTAATGGTTCAGTCATGTTCAATCATTGATTATGGGTTGGTGTGAATCAATGATTTCAATTAATTTATTGCATGATGAGTTTTGGCTAGTTTAGGTTCATATGGGTTAAAGGTTGATTTGGTCAACTGACCAAGTTGACTTGGTTTGACCCAATTTAAGGCAATTGATCATCCTAGGGTAATCAATGGTCATGGTATGAGGTTCGGATAGGCTTGGTTCAATCTAATTTGGGTTGGGATTAAAACTTGGTTCAAATGAGCTCTTTAGGTCAATTTCGTCAAGTGAACCTAAATGGGTCAATTAGCTTGGTTTTGGTTTGATTAAGGTTTAGTTGAATTTATACATGAGTTTAGGATTGGAATATAAATTCAACTGCATTCAATTTGGGATATGATGGGTTTTGGTTCATTTGGAATTTTCAAGTCAAAAGGGCTAAGTTGGGCTTGACTTGGGTTGATTTTAATTTAGCTTGATGATTGTAAGTTTCATTTATATTTGGGTAGATGATTGAAGGAATAATTGACTCAAGAGAAAATCCGTTGATTTTGACTTGATTTAGATAGGATTTGGCTAAGTCTAAGGAATTAGCTTAAAGAGGCTTAAATTATATTTTGATTTGATTTGGATTTGGTTTTGGTTATTTGAGTTTATATTTCATTATATTTGTGAATATAAATGAAGATATAAATGACTTATGAGAAAATCAATTGAATTTGAAGTGGTTTGAAAGTCAGTTTGGCTAAGTTCATGAAGGTAGGTCCAAAGGGCTTAGCTTGAAATTTGATTGGATTTGGATTTATATTGATTTACTTTTGGTTATTTGAATTTATATTTCATTATATTTGTGAATATAAATGAAGATATGATTTATTCATGAAGAGATCAATTAATTTTGGATTGAATTGAGTGGAGATTTGGCTAAGTCCATAGAATACAATCATAAGGCTTAAGGAGGATTTGGGAGTTTGAATTTGATCTTGGATTTCAATTATATGGAATCAAGTTTGGACTTGAATTTGATAAATGATTGAGGGATTGAATTGATTTAGGAAAAAATCAGTTGAATTTAGAATGATTTCAATTTGGTTAAGGGCCAAGTCCATAAGATAAAATCATGGGGCTTAGGCAGGACTTTGATTTTGGATTTGATCATGAGTTCTAATCATTTGATTTGGAATTTGGATTTGGATTTTATATTTGAATTGAATTTGAGGTTTGGTTTGAGAATGTGAACATATGTTGGGTTTAGGCTATAGGGTATGTGATTTTCCTAAATCTCTAAGGCATAGCCTAATCTTATAACTAACCTTTATAAATCTCTAGGCTTGGGTTATGTGTTAACCTAATCACTAGAAGTGTCTTAAGACTAAGAAACTCTTAGTGTCTATAAGAGTCCTAGATCTATGATGAAGAGATTGAGAACTCACTCAAAAGGTGAGGTCAATAGTGGTTTAAAATAGTTTAGGTTATTTTTATGATATAATTATGATTAATTAAATACTTAATCAAATTAAGACCAAAGAGGTCCATACATTCAATAAAACCTTAAATATAAACTCAAAAATTATGAGAAAATTATTGGGAATGCATAAATATAAAGTAAGATATGATTTAAAAATTCTAATATAATTGGGCTTATAATTAAGGATTAATTAAATAAATAAGAGAAAATCAAAAATTATCAAATACACTCAAAATACTAGAAATAAATTGAGGATTTTTATTTTATTGAAAATCTCTTTATTAGCTAAGCATAAAGAGGGCTTGGTCAAAATTTTTAGTAACCTACACTAATTACTATGATTTTTCAAAGCTCTAAATAAATTAATGATTTAATTAATTAAATAAAAGCCCTTTAGGGTTATTTTTGAGAAATAATTAGCACCAAGGGTCCTAATTAATTTCCTTGATCCCTCTTACTAATTTAACAAATAATTAGGCTTCCATAATTAATTTCATAATTTTCTTAATTTTAGATAATTATTAAATGCACAAAATGGCTAATTATGATTTGGAGTTTTGAATTTCTAAAATTATTTGGCAAATTATCTTAAGAAAATTATGGGAGGTAGAGTCATCCCAATGAACATTCACACCAAATTTCAAGCTGATTAGTCAAGTAATTAATATTTAATTAAGCTAATTAATTAAAACTTTAAACTTTAATTAATCAATATTCACTTAATAAAAATTAGGCTTTTATTTTTTAGATTTTTTGTCTAAGCTTTTCAAAATGAGTTTATTTTTATTTTTTTAGATTTTTTCATAATTAGTTGTTATTTTTCAAAGTTTTGATTAATTAAAATATATTTTAAACCTTAATTAATTCATTTACATAGTCGATGCCACATTAATGCTAACATGGTAGCGCTTTCGACATGGCATCATGGGATTGGCTCCTTAAAACATCTCCCTTAGTTGCTAACTCAGCGACAGTGAACGTATTTTCATCTCGACTATTCGATCTTGGATCAAATGGCTGAGATTAATTACATAGACTAAAAGGATTAAATCAAGAAAATCTAACACGTTTAATCATTATCGTTAGTCTTAATCAAGCAGAACGGATGACAAATGATCTGTCGTCAACCCCGGTGAGAGACGAACACCGTCTACCTTTCATCGCTCTATATGATCTTGTCAAAGTTCATTCGATAACATAAATGATTCTAAATTGATCAAGGGGATGTCCTAAAAGGATCCTACAGCTTAATCTACACCAAATGCAAAAATCTTTCACAAAAGACCAATGCCTAAAGGATTTTTTTACAATTTGCCGGAATTTAACTCGCCAGAGCTATAGACTTGTATCCCAATGAATAAGGTAGCTTCACCTTGAAGAGACTAAGCCCTGCTAAAGAAGTCTCGAGCTACCTCCCTATCGATTGTCCTTTAGAACAAACACTATTGTGAAGCTTGTCGGTGTTGGTCTTGGAGTGCCTTCTGATGCTCGAATCGAGTAAGAATCGATTCATTTTGATTCATCAAAGTGAGGGGAAGGTGTGAGAAGAGTTAATTTAAATTTGGTGAAATTTGAGTGAATTTGGATGGAGAGGGTGCTCTAGTTATTGTGAGGCTTAGTCTCGCTGGTAATTGAGTGCACGGGGAGCTCTAGGGAAACTTGGGGACTTAGGAGGATATTCTAGTGAACATCTCTATTGAGTTTGAATTTAGGATGAGGTGTATATCCTCATCCCTATGTAAACTAAATAAAGAGGTAGGTTTAGGTCGTGGCTGAAAATGGCAAGGGACTAATGAGGTGGAGGTCCCCTAGTGAGTCATGGGTTTTGGTGGCTTGCCATGAAGTGGACATCTCATAGGGAGTGAACCAAGGGTCAGCCAAGTTGAGAGGGACCTCAGCTTGGTCAATGGTTGAGCCCAACAACTTGGAGTTAGGTTGGGTCAATAGGTTTATTCTCAAAGAGTGCTTAGAAGGACTGTCATGGTCAAAAGGGGTTGGAAGAGCTTCTAAATGGGAATTTTATGTTATTTGAAACCCTTGGTTTATTTGGTTTGGGCTTAACCGGGTTCACCAAGGGTTGAGTCTGCTTGGGCGGGTCAATGGGGACCTAACGATAAGTAATGCCAAGTTTGATTGGATTTAGACTTGGTTCGGTTGGGTTAGGCTCAATTTGATCTATGTAGGTTAATTCGGGTTCAAATGAGTTAAGTTGACCAATTGATAAAATTGGGATAAGAGACTATTAGATTATGTTCAAATGATTGTTTGGAATGTATTGATATAATTAATTTGATTTAATTTTAAGTGAATTTAAATTTGACTCATATAGGTCATATGAGTCAAACGGTTTAAGTTGACCAATTTGACCAAGTTTAGTTGAATGAGGGGTTTAGTTATGTTTAATTGATCATTTGATATGGATTGGAGCCTTTAATTTAAATTGATTTTGTTTAGATTTTATTTGGTTTAATTTGGTCCTTTAGGCCAAATTGAGCTGGTTTGTTCAAATTGACTTTAATTGATGGTTGATGAGTGTCCAATAATCAATTTATCATTGATTGGAGGCATTAGTTGCAATCAATTTGGATTAGAATGAGTTTGGCCTAATTTAACCTTCCAAGTTGGGTTAACTTGGGTCAAGTGGCCAAATTGTCTTAAGTGGATGTAATTGATTATAATTAAGTGATTGATCATGATCAACAATCATTTAGAAAGAGGTCGAAAGAGTTGGTTTAGTCCAATTTGAGTTGATTTAATATTTGACTCAATTTGATCTTTTAGGCCAAATTAGGTCGAGTTAGTCAATTTGCTTGATTGGATTTAATTGGGCTCAATTGAGTGTTGAAACAAGTTCAATGATGAATTTAGAGTTCATTGGTCGTTTTGGCTTCAATCAATTTAGGTTATATTGAGTTTTGACTCTAAAATGGTAGGGTTAGTTAGACATAGACCAATTGGTGGAATTGGATGGGTTAAAATGGATTGAGATGTCTAATTGAATGATTATAATGATCATTAGGTTTGGATTGATTCAATTTGGCCTAAATCAATTTGAACTGAATTTTGGCCCTGTAGAGTTCAATGGGTCAACTTGGATTAAGGGCCAATTTAATTCAATTTGATTCAATTAAATGACATTAATGTTCAATCAAGTTAGATGAGGTTCAAATGAGTTTGGGTGAGTTAAATTTCAAATGGATTAGATTAATTTTGGATTTAGTCATTTTAAACTCAAATGGGTTAAGTTGGGTCAACTTAAACATTGAACCAAATTGAATCCCAATGGATCAAGTTAAGTTCGAAATTGATTGGTTTTGGCTAAGGTTAGGTTTGTGATCATTTGGTTTGGGTTTGAGAAATTGATTTACTATAGGGTCTAATTGGGTTCAGGATAGGCAGGTCCTACCTATCATAGGTCGGGGTTTAACCTTAGGGTTGGGCTTTATATGTCTCTAGGCTTGGGATCAGTGTCGTAGCTCTAGGAAGACCTTAGCGTCTAGATAAAACTAGGTCTAAGGAGGAAATGACCAACCTTACTCCAAAAATGAGGTCAACACTCTCTTATAAAGTGGTTAAATATGCAACAATGTGAGTAATATTTTTAACAAACTTTTGAGAGTAAGTGGCTAATCTTAAAAACTCATAGTTGCTTAATTGTATATGGAGAAAGCCATAATAAAAGAACTTCAATCTTAACGCAAATTTAATGATACTCAAAAGATTGAAAAAAAAATAGCTCCTTAAAACTTGTCCAAAAGTTCATCAATTATAGAAATTTAAAAGTAACTATTAATGTTTAGCTAGTTCAATGTATGATAATTGGCATAAAGTGGCCTTAAGTTTATATAAAGCTTGGAGTTTGGTGATGGTTGTTAGGTTGAGTTTGATCATAATTTTCACAACAACTCAATCAAGATTGCTTGCTTATAAAACTAATTAATTACAACATGGCAACATTCATAAACTTGGAAGTAAGTTCTAACATTTTTTCCAATATCATAGGGCCCTTCTTAGCAATAAAGAGTATGAATAGTTATTATAAAGGGCCAAACTGAAGACCATCTTCACGACGCTTGACTTGTAGTTGGAACCTTAAGAGGATTTTTCATATTTTATAAGGCCTTTAGAAGTAATAATTTAACCAGAAATTAATCATTAATGGCACTATTCATCAAATGAGGAGATGTTTATGGCAGGAAGGTTTTTTTTTTTTTTTTTTTTGGAAAGGGTATCCACCCAACACCTCACTCATCTTGCGGATGAAGATGTCATTGTGACTAATCCCCTGAGAGCCTAGCGTCACATTCATCACCCACGCGTGTCGGGCTCCCTTTTAATTTCCCCACTATTACGAATAGGTGTATCTGGCGGGAGAATCAGCTTCGATCAGGAGTTCGTGCTTCGCCATCAATTGAGCTAAGAGACGGTGAGTAAAAAAGTTTGGCAAACTAGCTTCCTGTGACATCCATCAAAGTCATAGTACAAATTATGACATAGGCCTTTAGAGGCTAAAGCTAGAGACATAGTTGAATGTAAAAAATAAGATTTCGTAATATTCTCATTTAAAACTATTTTAAGGTATAAGTCATACATTCTTAAAATTTAAAGATTATTAATTTCACACGGTTAAAAATCTTGACATGCAAAAATTTATTAGCCGATATTTCTATCTTGTAAAAGAGAAAAAATGATTTATAATTATAAAATTCTTATAATTTAAAAATAATTTCAAATCATTTTAAATTTAGCTCATAATATATAACTTTGCATTAGTAAAAAATAATTTAAAGAAGATTTATAGGTATATCACATAATTTTTATACATTTAAATATTAAATATTTAAAATTAGATATTTATTTAATTAATACTTCTATATTTATATTTTACTTCTAAAAACTAAAAAGTGAGTATATATAATTTTTTAAGAATTATATGATATGTACGTATATCCTCAAAATTTAATTCCAAGTTATCATTTATGAGAAATATTGATGGCGATTAATATCTGCAGAAATGCGTGGCCAAAGATTCTTCTCCGCCTCCGTCCTCGAGCATCAAATCCGCGATTCCTATGAGTACGCTAGGCTCCTCCGGTCTTCCTCGGGCCTCCAAAGCCTAAAAGCAATACACGCACAGATTTTAACTGCCGGGCTCCATCAAAACACCTTCCTCGCAGCCAGTCTCGTCTCCAGGTACGCAGACAACGGCAGCCTTTTCATCTGTGATGCCCGCAAGGTGTTCGATAATTTGCGCCACCCAGATGCCATCCTGTATAACGTAATCATCCGCGGCTACGCGGCATCCAGCGTTCCGGTCGAAGCCGCAGCGATCTACGCCCAAATGCTTTGCAGCGGTGCTGTTTGCCCCAATCTCTACACTTACCCCTTTGTCCTCAAGGCCTGTGCGGCCAGAAGCTGCCAGAAAACCGGCAGAGCTATCCATGCTCATGCCATAAGAGCTGAGGCCGGTGGGGATCTCTTCGTGAACAACTCACTTATCTCACTGTACGCTAAATGTGCTCATGTTGAGACTGCGAAGATGGTGTTCGAAAAAATGCCATACAGAGATCTTGTTAGCTGGAACTCGGTGATCTCTGGATACGCCCAGAACGGATACCATCATGAAGCATTGGCACTTCTACATCGAATGCTGCCGGAGAATTTGCCCGACCACGTCACTCTCGTGTCTGTTCTTCCCGCTTGCGTGGTGCTGGCTGCCATTGCGGAAGGCATGTGGATCCACACTTATGCATTGAAGAGAGGGATTGGAGTGGACGCAGCTGTGGGCAGTGGGCTTATTGAAATGTATGCAAATTGTGGACGCTTAGGTTTTGCTCGGAAGGTGTTCGATCAAATCAAGGAGAAGAATGTCGTCGTATATAACTCAATGATGAGGGCTTACGGCATACACGGGCATGCTTCAGCAGCTCTGGAGCTATTTTCAGAGATGCTGATGGGTGGTACGAAACCAGATTCCATCTGCTTTGTGTCGATACTTTCTGCTTGTAGTCATGCAGGGTTGGTTGAAGAGGGCTTCGAGATTTTCGACATGATGGACGCGGAATATGGAGTGGAGAAAGGCCAAGTGCATTATGCTTGCATGGTAGATCTGCTGGGACGTGCGGGGAAACTGAGCCGGGCGTTGGAGTTCATCGACAGAATGCCCATAGAGCCAGGGCGAGATGTGTTTGGTGCATTGCTCGGAGCTTGTAAAGCTCACAAAAATATCGAACTTGGAGTGGAGACTGCAAAGAGATTACTTGTCCTCGATCCAGAGAATGCAGGACGGTATGCGGTGCTTGCAAAGCTGTACGAGGATTCAGGAAGATGGGAAGATGTGGCAAGTGTGAGGAAGGTGATGAAGGATAGGGGAGTGAGGAAGCCGCTTGGATGCAGCATGGTGGAAGTTGCTGCGAAGCTGCATACCTTTGGGGTGGAAGATGAGGCTCATCCGATGAGCTGTGAAGTTTTTGATGCACTGGAGAGGTTGCAGAGAATGGTGGATGAGGAGGAGAAGGTGGCTTTCGTTGTCCAAATTAATTAGCTGAAAAGCTTGTGAAGCTATTGTGGGAAGCAGTTATATGATAAAATTATGGTAGATAATGATAATGAAAGGGCAAATTGATAAAATTAGTTCTTAAAATTTTTGGATTTGTTCATGTAATCTCCTTTTTTAATTATTTAAATTAATTTTTTTGACTAATTTTAGGTTTGTATGAGACAGCTATAATTTTTTTATAAAGCTATGTGTTAAAATCACATTTTTGAGAAATTATTATGAGTGTTATAAATATATTTTTTAAAAATTAAAATAATAATTTTTTTTGAGAGTTATCTATTCTAACAATTCTGATTTTTAATAGTATTTTTTATGACAATTTATTAAAAAATAGTAAAAAAAAATTGATGGTCAAATACAATTATGATCATTTTTTGAATATTTTTTAAAAATAAGACAAATAAAATGTTGTTCCAACCGTACTCTTAATCATACCATCCAATTAGTTATTTCTTTGAACAGACAATTGTTGTAGGATTTTCTTTTGTTTATGTAAGGGCGTTTTAAAATTTTTATAATTAATGTCACAATTTAATACAAACTCAAATTAATGCGAATGATTGAAAATTTCTAATATTTATAGAAAGTTTTCCTCCCTCAATTATTATAAAAGAAGAGATAAAATTGACAGTATGACTAAGTTTATGTTTTGCAAGTTGGGGATTAAATTGAATATGTGAAAAATGTATGAGATTAAAATTTAGGTATATTTATATGCATATCATATTACTTTTATATATTTATATATCTAATATTTAAATTTGAATATTTATATAATGACACTTCTTTAATATCATATTAAGAATATCATCATTATTATCTTTTTAAAATTAAATATAAATTTTTCATATATGAATAAAATGTTAAAAATATAAATATCAAAGATAAAAATACATAAGAATTATGTGATGTGTTTGTAAATTTTTCTATAATTAATACAGTTACAGCTTTGTAAGGCATATTAGATTTTAAATTAAGAGATCTTAGATTTAAATTTTTGTACATATATTATGTATATGAATTTGTGATTAAATTTTCGTAAATTTTGAAAAAATAAATAAAAATAAAAAATTGTGAGGGCTATTTTGATTATTTATCATATTTTTATACTTCGATATCCACTCATCACTATGAGAAACAATCTGAGGCTACGCTGCATCAATCATAGCCGCACAAACCTCATCCAACCCAATCCAAATGCAATCCAGCTGACTGCTTTCTGTCCACAAAACCAAGCCTCTCCCCTCACTCGCCTTTCATACTTATGCAACACAACGCCAATTACAATTTTCTGCAGAAGCAGCAGAAGACTTTCTCCAT
This sequence comes from Cymbidium sinense, assembly GCA_021442155.1. Taxonomy (NCBI): domain Eukaryota; kingdom Viridiplantae; phylum Streptophyta; class Magnoliopsida; order Asparagales; family Orchidaceae; genus Cymbidium; species Cymbidium sinense. Next base: position 171,189,063 of record CM038218.1, on the reverse strand, counting down.
CCCAATGGCCAGCCTCTCCACTGCAGCACTTACCCTCCCTTCCTTCACTGGCCTGAAACCCGGACGCATGAGATCCTCCACGCCATTATCAATCAGCCATGCCAAAACACCTGCAAATAAGCCAGAGGCGCTAACCAAAGCCTCTCTCAAAGAGGTGGGAGCAGCTGTGGTCGCAACAACCATGACTGCGATGCTCGCGAGCAACGCCCTCGCCGTCGACGTGCTCCTCGGCGCCGACGACGGTTCGCTGGCCTTCGTCCCCAGTGAACTCAGCGTGTCATCCGGGGACAAGATCGTATTCAAGAACAATGCAGGGTTCCCACACAATGTGGTGTTTGATGAGGATGAGATACCGCAGGGCGTGGATGCTTCTGCCATCTCCATGAGTGAGGAGGACCTGCTCAACGCACCGGGGGAGACTTACTCGGTGACTCTGACTGAGAAGGGCTCCTACACTTTCTATTGTTCTCCTCATCAAGGAGCTGGCATGGTGGGCAAAGTGACGGTGAAGTGATTGGAAGTTCGTTCTTCTTGCTGATTGAGTTCTGCAAATCCAAAGTTTTCCCTGAGAAAGAGCGTCTTCTGTAGTCTGTATTTTTAGTAGATATCTGTAGAGAGTTCTGCTTATGGTGATTCTTCTCTCCTTTGTTTTGTAATTGATTCAAACTGGGAAGGGGGAAAAGCATACTGTTGTGTTGTATCAACTCTAATCTGTTAAGGATTTGGTTCTAAATTTCTTTTATAAAACTTACTTAAAGATGATGATTGCAAAATGAGTAAAAATGAAATCAATTTTTTTTTTCTTCTGAAAAATGCTCACTATTTTCAAGAACCGAATGAGCCCATACGGGTGACAATTATTCACTATTAATAAAGTATGTGATCAGATAAAACTTAATACGAAATCGCTTTTATTATTTGATTAATAGGACGTGGCTGTATCAAAACCTAATAGAATATTAAATGATTATGTTCTTGGGATTTAAAATATAAATTTAAGATGATTATATTTTTGGGATTTATATTTGGCTTGTATCTTATATTAATGTTAGTAGTTTAATATATATAGAGGTTGTTTAGAATCACTTTTGTTTTTGTTTTTTAATTTTAATTTAATTTAATATTTTTATTTATGAAATATCTTTAAAATATGTTCTTATTTTAATAAGATGTTTACCGTAATTACTACTTATGATAATAATAAGTGGTGATAGACAATGGTTATAATTGATAATGGGTGACGGTTAACAACAGAAGATTGATCTTCTACTAATATATGTATTTAAATATATTCAAAATATTTAAAAATTATTTTAACTATTTTTTAAAATAAAGTGATTTATTTTTATAAAAAATTAATAAAAATTTATAAATACATCAAACAAATTTGCTTTAAAATATAATATAAAATGAATTATATATATATATATGTGTGTGTGTTGGCAGTTGATTCTATCATATCACATCGGTGTTTGATATAGTTTTAATCAACAATTTTGTATATATTTTTAGTTTCAAGACCTTTTCTTATTGGTTACTTCATGTAATTAGTCCCATACTATTATTCCCCTCTCTTGCCATATATTCGACATAGGTGTGTCTATATATATATAGGAGAAAGAAGCTTTGTCGATAAGAAGTCTTTTTCTAAAATTATTTTCTATCATTCAAAGATAATAAGTCTTTGGTGTGCTTGGCATCTTGTTTTTCTTGTTAGATAAGAATATGTTTCGTTATTCAATAAGTGATATTACAGGAAAAATGGTTTCAGTCTGTGGAGACTTATGATGAGAGCTCTTCTTGTACATCACTGGTTAGTTGATGCCATCTAAAGAGAAGGTCTGACAACAATTCAAGACAGGTTGAAGGCGTGGTAATTTGAAGGCACATAACACCATTCTTTTGTGTCTTGGTGATGAAGTGTTGCGAGAGGTGAATCAGTCATTGATGTATGGGAGAAACATCATTCATTATATCTGAAAGTATTTAGCTAATCGATTATACTTAAAAGAAGCAGATATACACCTTACAAATGGATGAATCTAAAGACTAGATGAAACATATTGATGAATTTAACAAATTGATTCTTGATCTCAAGAATGTGAATGTTAAGATTGATGAAAAAGATCAAGGAATCATTCTCCTTAGTTCACTCTCGAAATCGTATGAACACATAGTAGACACCATGTTTTATAGAAAATAAACTTTGACAATGACTGAAGTAAACTCAGGCTTGATGTCAAAGGATGTTCAAAGAAAATTTGAAATAAATGAAGAAAATAATGGAGATAGCCTAATAGTTAAAGGAGAATCAAATCAAAGAAGTAACAAATACATTAAATGTTATTGGGAAAAATCAAGATCGAAATCCAAAACTTCAAGGAAATGCTTTCATCATCATGAAGAGGAACATTTCAAGAAAGATTGCCCAGAGAGAGATAAGTGGCAAGGGAATGCATTGAAGGAGGATGAAAAGGCTACAATTGCATCGAATTCATATGGTCACAAGTTATCTGAAGTGTTAGGTGTTTCTGAAAAATGCTAAGTAGATGAGTGGATTATAGATTCTGTGTGCTCTATCCATATTACTCTAACCGAAAATTACTTTCAAAATTTTAAGAAAGTTGATGGAGGAATGGTGTTAGTGGGAGATAATAAAGCTTGTAAAGTTATTGGAGAAGGATCAGTTTCTGTCAGAATGTTTGAGGGGTGCACAAGAACTTTAAAGGGAATCAGGTACGTAACATTAGATGCCATTAGATGTAATGTAAAAATAGACAAAGGACAAATTGAAATCATCAAAGGAGCAATGGTTGTAATGAAAGGTTCACTTTATATCAATCTATATGCTTTAAGGTATATACCCGGCAGAGAGCTTGGAATACCGAGAGCAGAGGTGGACGGATAAAATAAAATATTTCTTAACATTTTCAATCATAAATAAATCTAATCTTCAATCATAAAAGAGCCACTACAAACCATAAATAATTATACAATTTGTCCATACTTAAATATTCTAATAAAGTTTAAGAAATACTTTAAACATAACTCGACATAATTACCTATCTCCACAGTCCCTCTACGACGGTAAACATAACTTTATCTTCTATCAGTCATTTAATTGGTAGGATTAACTAAAAAAGATTAAGCAACTAACAAATGAATATAATTGATTAATTGATTATGTTATTACACTATAGTAAACAAGAAGAAAGAACAGTATATGCTGGTTTTTTTTGTCGTAAATAAAGAAATATGCTCAAACAATCAAACTATGGGAGGTAAGTATACATAAACATTTATCTATGGGCGGTATACATAAATATTTATCTAGCATATGGGGTCAATATACATAAATATTTATCATATAAACTTTTACTTTTTACTTTTATCATCCTTCCAAGAGTCACCATTGAAATACTCGTTCAAAGAACAAGTATCTATTACCATTGTCATTTGCCAATTTCATTGACTCTTTTAAATTATAATCAATTTTATTGGCCCTTTTGAATTATTTTGTGCAATTACATTCGTCCCAATCTGTAAGGGGTGAACTCAGGTTCAACATACACATTCATAGCGTATAATTATACCACTATGCATTAATTCATGATTAACAAGAATCAAAATTTTATAAAATGATAATGTGGCAATATAATCTAGCATTCGGTTATTATCCATGAAGAAAGTAAAGCTACATCACATTTAAGAAAAGCAGAAAAATCATCACAACTTGCAATATATGAAAAAGTCATAATCATTTGAACATGTGTTTCATTATAAGAAATTAAAGATATTTTTACCATAAATGTAAGAACATAATTACCCACTTTAACTTGCAGTTTCCTCTTGAACCTCTTTCCTTTAACACTTCCTTTCTTAATTGAAATTCCTATAACATAAAAATATTAAGTGTTAAAGATTTTATATATTGCATTAATTGATTAACATATCCCCTTAAATGATTCTAATCTAATTAACGATAATATAAATAACTTTCCTTCATAATATAAAATGCATTTCCTTTATAGGTTCTCCCTAAATTTTATACACCCCTTTTCTTATTTTTTCTTAAATTAATTCTTGAAATGATCTTAAAATTAATATTTGTAAACATCTAATTTACTTATTCTAATTAACTTATTCTTTGAAAATTTTAAACCCTAAATTAAACTTAAAATAGCACTAAATCAAAGTAAAGCATTAACATTAAAATCGACTTAATTAAACATATAATCCAAATAAATCATTTACTTACCTCAGATATTCTTTTTTCTTGTCACGCTAAGCCTTCGACTCTCTCCTTTCTTCCTTCTTCACAAAGCATCATCTTCTTTCATTCTCAGACGAAAGGCTCTTCTCCTCCTTCTCGTCACGCCTCTTTCTCCTTCAGACGACACCCAAGTTTTATCTTCATTCTCCTTCCTTCGACGTGAGACGATTTAGTGTAGAGTCTTCTCTTCCTCCTTTCCCTTTCTCCTCTCTGAGTTTTGAGTTCTAAATCGGTCGCCTCCCTTGATCCCTTTTCTTTTCCGCTAACCAGTAGTTATGAAATTTCTGTCTTTCCTGATTACAATCTCTCCTCTTATAAAAATTTCTCCCTAAAAATTTAATGACACAATAGAAATAAACATACCTTTAATTAAACAATTGAGGATAAAGTTTTCTCATTTCGATTCTTTCTCCAGCTTCTCGATACATGTTTCCACAAGATGAACAAATGAAATTTTCCTATTCCTGAGATGCTTAACATTATAATCTATAATTCTTTCTGGCTCCTCCACAATTATAAGATCAGGTTGAATATCAATAGGATCAACAATAATTTTGTTGGCTTCATTAGTAATATATTTTCGCAGAAGAGAAATATGAAATACATTATGCACTCCTTGCATGTGAGAAGGTAAAGCCAGCCTATAAGCCACTTTCCCAATTCTTTCCAAGATTTTATATGGACCAATATAACGTGGGCTCAACTTTCCAACTTTGTCAAATCGCTTTATATACCTTTCATAGGGTCAATTTTAAGAAATATAAATTCTCCCACTTCAAACTCTACTCGATGTTTAGCATCATAATATTTTCTCTCTATCTTGAACATCTTTTAATCTATCAGGATCAATCTGATCTTTAGTTTCATCTACTACATCGATCAATGATTCTTCTTTCACTATCTCCAACAACAAAGTGTTCTACATTTTCTTCCATACAATGTTTAGAGCCATACCAATACTTGCTTGAAAGTTATTGTAGTAAACTCAATCAAAGGCAAATGAATTTCCCTTCTTCCAAAATCAAGGATACAAAGTCTAAGCAAATCTTCAAGTGTTTGAATCGCTCTTTTCCGACCGCCATCGCTTTGAGGATGAAATGCAAGATCGAAAGTAAGTTTCGTATCTAAAGCTTCTTGAATTTTTTTTCCACAATCTAGATGTAAATCGCCATCAATCAGACATATAGATTTTGGCACACCATGTAACTTCACAATTTCATCAACATATTTCCTGCTAGCTTTTCAACAGCATCAGATTATTTGATAGATATAAAGTGTGCAGATTTAGTCAACCTATCAATAATAACCAAATAGTATCGCATCCTTTTCTGGATCTAGGTAAGCCAACAACAAAATCCATAATAATATCATCCCATTTCCACTGTATCGAGGGTATAAAAGTCCACTTCGATGTTCGCTTTAACCATTTGACATGATTGACATTTATAAACAACAAATTACACTTCTTTTCATTCCTGGCCACCAAAATATTTTCTTAAGATCCTGATACATTTTGCTATTGCTTGGATGAATTATATAATTTGAATGATGTGCTTCATGTAAGATATCTTTCCTCAAATCTCCAACATTTGGAATGCAAACCCTGCCATGATACTTCAGTAATCTCTCTTCATCGATTTCAAAGTCTTCTGTATGACCTACTTCTACCAAATCTAAAATTTTCGAAAGTCATCATCTTCGAGGTAAAGCATCTCAGATTTTGTCTTTCAAATTTGACATAGCCATTTGATTTAATAATAAATATGATCATCTAGATTTAATAATTAAAATTTCTAATTTTTCTAAATCCTTAATCAATTCCTCCTATTGTGAGATCAACCAATAAATATTACCAAATGTTTTTCTACTTAAAGCATCAGCAACTATATTTTCCTTCCCTAGATGATATTGAATATCTAAATCATAATCTTTAATGAGTTCCAACCATCTTCTTTGCCTTAAATTTAGCTCCTTTTGAGTAAAGATATATTTCAAGCTTTGATGATCAGTGAAAATTTCACACCTTACTCCATATAAATAATGCCTCTAAAGTTTTATGCAAATACCACTGTTGTCAGCTCTAGATCATGGATTGGATAATTCTTTTCATGATTTTTTAATTTTCTTGAAGCATAAGCAATCACTCTTCCATTCTGCATAAGTACACATCCCAAGCCTCTTAATGATGCATCACTATAAATTTGAAATCGTCCCCATGGAATAATTAATACCGGCAATCATTAAATAATTCTTCAATTTTGAAAAGCCTCTTCACACCGACCACCATTCAAACTTGATTACTTTGAGTTACTCGATAGTGGCATGGCAATCTGAAAACCTTCAACAAATCTCGTAATATCCTCCAACCCCTGAAACTTCTACTTGACATTGGTAGTCATTCGCCTATTGCTCGACTTTACTATCCATCCCCTTCACTACTAATCATGTGCCCCAAGAATATGATGCTATTTAACCAAAATTCACACTTTGAAAATTTTGCATATAATTCATTTCCTTTTAGAGCTTGCAAAAATAATGTGAAGATGGTTTTCATGAGCTATCATCTCATGAATAAATTAGAATATCATCTATGAATATAATCACAAATGAATCTAAAAATAGTTTAAAGATTCTATTCATGAGATCCATAAATATAACTGAGCATTTGTTAAGCAAAAGGCATCACAAACTCATAGTGTCCATACCTTGTAATCAATGCGCCTTTGGTATATCTTCTTCTTCTCAACCGATGATAACGATCTTAAATCAATCTTTGAAAATACTGAAGCTCCTTCTAGTTGGTCAAAGAGATCATCAATTCTTGGCAAGGGATATTTATTCTTCAATGTGAGTTTATTAATCTCTCTATAATCGATGTATAGCCTTAAGCTCTCATCTTTCTTCTTCACAATAATAGTGATCTCCCAAGGAGATGTAAGTTTGATAAATCCTTCTCTAAGATTCTTGTAGATTCTTCAACTTTGTAATTCTTCTATGGTACTTTTGCTAAGTTTTGTATATTGAATTAAATCAATTAGAGAAATTTATCTCTCCTGGAGGTAAACCCGGTAAATCATCTAAAAGACTGATACTCTTTACTACTCAGCCATCTATCTTCTTTAACTCTTTAGTAACATCGATAATTTGAGCAAGAAACCTTCATAGCTTTTTTCCTAGCATCTTTTGAACTTTAAGCAAGACACCATCATAGTTAATACTCTTTTATGCCCCATGAATTTGAATTCTTCTTTTCCATGAATATTGAATTTGATTATCTTTTTACAACATTCTATAATAGCATAATGTTTAGATAGTCAATCCATTCCTAAAATCACATCAAATCTCTTCATAATGGCTCTTTGATTATGATCATACTTATATCTCTAAATATAATCACATGCAAATCTCGCTCGATACCATTTGTCACTACGGAGCTTGGAATAGGAATGACACGGACGATAAAATAAAATATTTCTTAACATTTCCAATCATAAATAAAATCTCCAATCCAATCATAAAAGAGCCACTACAAACCACAAATAATTATACAATTTGTCATACTTAAATATTCTAACAAAGTTTAGAGAAAACACATTTAAACATAACTCAACACATAATTACCTATCTCAAGTCCTCTACGAACATGACTTTCCTTCTATCACCATTTAATTAGATTACTAAAAAAGATTAAGCAACTAACAATGAATATAATTCAAGGTCAATTATGCTATTACACTATAAACAAGAAGAAAGAACTAGTAATGTCGCATCACACATAAAAGAAATATTTCAAACAATCAAACTAGAGAGGTAGATACATAAACATTTATCATATATGACATACATAAATATTTATAGAGATATGGTAGGATACATAAACATTTATCATATAAACTTTTACTTTATCATCCTTCCAAGAGTCATGAAATACTCATTCAAAGAACAAGTATCTATTACATTATCATTTGCCAATTTCATCCCTTTGAATTATTTGTCAATTTCATTTAATTATTTTGTACAAGCATCCCCAATACACATAAGGGGTGAACTCCATTCAACATACACATTCATAGATACAATTATACTACTATGCACATTAATTCATGATTAACAAGAATCATGAACTTTATAAAATGATAATGTGGTAATATGATCTAAGATTCGTTATTATCCAACATGAAAATCAAGTTACATCACAAGAAGAAACAAAAGAAAAAATCATCACAACAAAAGCATGAAAAAGTCATAATCATAAATCATTCATCATAAGAAATTAAAGATATTTTACATAAATGTAAGAACATAATTACCACTTTAACTTGCATTTCTCTTGAACCTCTCCTTTCCTTTAACGCTTTCTTTTAATTGAAATTCTATAACATAAAAAATATTAATGTTAAAGATTTTATATATATTGCATTAATCACATAAATTCTTAATCTAATTAACGATAATATAAATATTCCTTTCCTTCATAATATAAAATGCATTTCTTTATATTCTCCCTAAATTTTATACTCCTCTTTTCTTATTTTTCTTAAATTAATTCTTGAAATGATCTTAAAATTAATATTTCTTTTTCAACTCATATTACTTTTCAAATTAACTTATTTTGAAAATTTTAAACCCCTTAAACTTGAAATAACACTAATCAAATTCTTCTTTTAAAATAAATTTAATTCAAAAACATATAACTAAACAACATTTACCCTCAGATATTCTAACTTTTTTTCATAGCTCATTTTCTTCCTCCTCAATTAAAAGAAATTTCTTTATGTTTTCCTCTAAATGGTTCTTTGTATGTGAGGCCTTTCTTTTTATGTTCGATTCTTTTATACGCACCTGGGCCCTCAAAAGTTACATGGAGCAAGATATTTTATGTCAATTATTGATGACTACTTAAGCAGAGTTTGGGTGTATTGTCTTAAGACCAAAGATGAAGCATTCAAAGCTTTTCAGCATTGGAAACAAATAATAGAAAATGAAGTCAGTAGGAGACTCAAGAAATCAAGAACTGATAATGGGTTAAAATTTTGTTCAAAGTAATTTGATAAGTATTATTCAAATGAAGGTATAACAAGACACTTAACTGTTACAAACACTCTACAACAAAATGGTTTAACATAAAGAATGAATAGGACATTGCTCGATAAAGTGAGGAGTATGATGGTAAGAGCTGGATTGTTAAAAGATTTTTGAGAGAAACACTAAAAACTATATGTTTTCTTATTAACAGATCTCCCTCTTTAGCTTTGAATTTCAAGTCACCAACTGAAAGATGGATGAGTCATCCACCTGATTATAACAAACTAGGAATGTGTGCTTCTTGGATATCTCTAAGAATGCACACATTAATCAAAGTAAGCTTCAATCGAGAAAGATTAAATGTGTGTTTCTTGGATATCCAGAAGGAATTGAAGGGTATAAGCTTTGGTGTATTGAAAGAGACATGAACAAATGCATTATTAGTAGAGATGTAACTTTTAATGAGAATGACTTTTCAATGTTGAAGAATAATGAGACGATGAAAAAAAAGAAAGCGATCTTCATCATACTAGAGATATGCTATAGCTGGAGCAATATGAAGTTGCAAAAAAAATGAAAAAAATAGATAGACAATAATTATATAGTGGTAAGACTGAATCGGTTGTTGAAAATAGTCATGTATATCAAGAATATCAGCTAACTAGAGATCGGGAAAGGCGGGAATCAAGACCATTAAACATATTTGATTTTGTTGATATAATTGCATATGTATTAGTTGCCTTGAATAAATAGAGTAAGCAAGAACCATCTACTTATCAGAAGCAATGAACATAAATAACTCCTACTTAACTCCTACTATTGGTTATATCATGAAGGAAGAAATGGAAGCATTACATAAAAATCACACATATTTACCATGTTGAGAAGCCATAGAACAAGCATCTCATTCTTTGCAAATGGGTATTCAAGAGAAAGTTAGATACTTATAACAACCACAAGTTTAAGTTTAAGGCAAAGTTAGTTGCCAAAGGTTATGCACAAAATAAAGGGATAGACTATAATGAAATATTTTCACCAATAGTCAAAGAAACCTCTATAAGGGTGGTGTTTTCAATTGTGGTTGTATTTGATTTGAAATTAGATCAAATGGATGTTAGAACTACATTTTTACATGGTAACTTGGAAGAAAGTATCTATACGCAGCTTGAAGGATTTGTAGAAGGAAACATTAATCTTGTTTACTATTAAGAGACCTATTTATGGATTAAAGCAATCCTCAAGACAGTGGTATGTTCAGTTTGATAGCTTTATTAAACAAATTGATTTTGAATGATGCGAACAAGATCACTGAGTATATTTAAAGAAATCTCTGGATAAAAGTATTGATGTTTTTCTACTTTTATATGTGGATGATATATTCATAGCTAGAAAACTAAGATTATAGGTGGATTTGCTAAAAAAGACTTGTCTTCAGAGTTTGAAATGAAGGATATGAGTATTACTAGTAAAATATTGGGAACTTAAATCGAAAGAAATAGATCCAAATAAAATTTTTCTTTCACAAGAATTATATATAAAGCATGTTTTAAATATATTTGGTATGCAAAATTCTAAATCCATGCAAACACCTTTGGGAAGTCATTTCAAGTTGAAACAAGAAGATGCTCCAAAATTCAAAAGAAGAAAAATAATATATGAAGAACGTTCCATATGCAAATGCTATAAGAAGTCTAATGTATGGAATATACACTAGTCCTAATCTCGCTTATTCAATGTGTTGTTAGCCGATTCATAGCTAACCTAGAAAATGCATTTGATGGCATTAAAATGGATTTTTAATACCTTAAATGATCATTGAATCGAGGATTGCAATTTAGGGGGAGAAATGTTGAAGGGGAAATGATTATAGGTTATACAGATTCAGATTTTGCAAGCTATTTAGATACTCGTAGATCAATTTCATGATATATATTCACTATTTTTGAAAATGCAGTGAGCCGAAAATCTTCATTACAGCAAATTGTAGCATTGTCATCAACCGAAGCATAATCTATGGTAGCCACAGTAGCCATTAAAGATGTCCTCTGGCTTCAGAATTTTATGAAAGAGCTGGGATATATTCAAAATAAAATCAATGTGTTTTGCAACAACCAAAGTGTGTACATCTCATTAAAAACCCTGTTTTTCATGAAAGGTCTAAACATATTGATATAAAGTTTCATTTTATAAGGGACATCATGCACCATGAAGGATAGAGGTGAAGAAAATTTCAACTAAAGACAATCTCGTTGATATGTTGACAAAATCTTTACCAATAGCAAAATTCAAATAATGTTTGAAAGCATGATATTTTAATTTTTTTAATCTATTTTTAATTCAAATCATTCATTTCTAGTTATCTTATCAAAATAAATAAAATTTTTTTGATCAATATTAGAATGAGCTTATTCTTTAAAAATCAATTCGGATTTGATGTGAGAGTAGCTTTCGACCTAGATCGATCCGATCGAATGATCAATTTATGATCGGACTGATCAATCTGATATGATCTTATCTAACTATAGAAATGTTTCTACCTTGATAATTGATAGTGGTTTATTATTCTACTCTTAGGGGCTATTTGGTTGGAAGAATTTGGAGTATAAAGTAAAATAGATACAGAGATTGTAATTTTTTTAGTGTTTTACTTTAAGTAAAATAAATTTCCAAGGAAATGTAATGTATTCCAAGTACATTGCATGTCATTTTTGGTGTATTTAGAATTATTTGGTTTCAAATACAAACTAAAATCTTCAGAATGTTGCGTAGGTACTCTTGCCATGCTTATCATGCTTGTGTACCGCCCATCGCCAACCAAGTTGCCGTCGACGATACGTTAGATGTATTTTCATCATTACGTTTTTTTAACCGAGGAAAAAAAATAAAGTCATGAATTCGTAAAACTCTCTAACCAAATATTATAAAGTAATCATTTTATAATGTATTGCTTTTTATTCTTCTTTTCTATATATTTCCTTTCAAACCAAACAGCACCTTAAGAGAGAGAGAGAGAGTTTTTAAAAAACGGATTTAACATAAATTACAATAAATTTGATGTAATTAACTCATCATCGAAATGTACGTATGCCATTTAGATATGAGCAGAAATTTTGAGCGGTTAACTAGTTTATGCTACATTATATTTGGTGAACACAGGTCATTAAATTGAAAACTCATAAGATGCAGTGAAATGATTTGCAATTATCTTATGATTAGGGTCTTTTTTGCTCAACTTTAGTTCAATCATATAAGCGTATAAATAGAGAAGCGAAGGAAACAAAAAATGCCTCTCACCTCATATTTTATTTTATATCATAATAAAATATGATATTTGCCTACATAATAATATACTCATTTAATATAAAAAAAAAGGAAATTTACATCTAGACCACCCAATTCTTATATATTTGTAAATTAAACACATTTCTTCTTATTATTATTTTTAATTATTGAGTTCATATATTTGAGGTGCTGCAATCAAATCATTAAAAATTTTATAAAAATAAAAAATATACTTTGAACATTTGTAATGGTGAATACCAAATTTAAAATTTTGAGATAGGAGAATACTTGAGTTGTGAATATGTGAGAGTTGAGTGTATTTTATGGATGTGGGTGTATTTATTAATTATTTGGTTGAAAATTCTATAAATACATGAGTTTATTTTCTCATGTTAGAATAAATGCAATGTAAAGTATTTTTTTGGAATTAAAGATAATGATGGTGAAATAGGGATTTCGCTAGCGATGAAACAACAATTGGTCATTGTTAGAATGTCATGATAATTAGTGGCTATGGGCGATGGCGGCAAGAGGGTGGCTATGACCGAAGGATTGGTGGTAAAGGTGGTAGTAGCCATTCTTACTTCACATCGATCGATCGATGTATTTGAAATTCAGTCAAATTAGGCGAATTCTAAATACATCATAAATTATCATTTCAATATATTTAAAGTACACCACAAATATTTTAGATTTTAAATTTACACCATTCCAAACACTCAAAAAATTAAAATATGTATTTGATTTACTTTACACTCTCAATACAGCAAACCAAAGAGTCCACTAAAAAAATATTAACTTGGGGAACAAAATACTAATTATAGTGTGCTAGAAAGTTATAAAATCTAATTTCAAACTCTTATAATTCTCTTTAGTCATTTTGGTTAGTTTATATTTATATATCAAGGCTGGGTCAAAAAGTCAAAAATTAGTATACAACAAATAATTTGGTATTCCCCAATTACAAAAAACAAAGTATGAAAGTCAACGCGGTTGGTGTTCCAACAATCATATACTTGAAGTAGGTGCTAATGAAATTGAATTATATATATATATATATATATATATATATATATATATATATAGTAGCACATGTCTAAGTTGATACCCCTGTCAATAACCTCTAATACTAATTACCAATGGCCCCCCTTTCATACATTTATTAATAAACCTCCCAAAGTCAATAATTAATACTCACGCTCCAAAATTTTTATATTGATAACTACTAAAAACAGCTACATATTTGTTACAAAATTTGACATCTGGCCTATTTAAACTTTCGAGAAATATTGAGAAATTGGCTTCCACAAGCTCATGGATCACGCCGATCTTGTTCGATCTTCCGATGACGTAGTGTTCCATGTCAACGACATTCGCCGCATCCGTAATGCTCAAGAAGCTCACACCGCAAAGCCTCTAAGCCTTCACAATCAGAAGTTCTCGACCGTGCCAACTGCTTTCATCTTACCTGATTCTGGAGAGGTCCTGACGATCTCCGCTTGGAACGTAGGCCATCTCCAACTCACCGATAGTCAATGAGGTTGGATGTCCATTGGGTTCCTAGAAGCTCATGAACCGCCTCGATCCTCGATGACGCCGTGGATCAACAAGTGCATCCTCGGCGACGGAGCAACATCCGACTCTGTGCAATCCGCAATGGCGGGCTCGATTGTCTCCGCTTGACATCGGTCCAGCAGACCAGCGGATGGCTTGCGAATATCGATCTTTTCGTGGTCTACAACCTTGTCCCGGAAGCCGCTGAACTGCGTAGTAGGCCTTGAAGTTCCGGATAATTCCAAAGATCGCACGGCCGATCTTGGACGTGGTTTCGGAAGGTAAAATCATGTTGGAGTGAGTGTAACAATAAGGAAGTTGCATTGCAGGGATGTGCGCACTGCAATTGTCCATGATCAAAAGTACGTGACGCCCGCCATTCGCATCAAACCATTTGAGCCACTCAATGAAGATGATATGCGTCATCCATGCTCGTTGTTTTGCATCCAAAGCTATTTCGCCATTTTGCAAAACACGAGGTGAGCTTCTTTGCTTAGGCCTTCCAAACCGCTTTGTAGTGAATTGTCCGCTGCGAAAATTGCAAGTGTTACCGTGAGGTGTATAGAATTTTTAAGGAAAGTGAATGCTCATTCCTCACTTACCTCAGATACCAGAAAACAATCCAGCTTTTGTAGATGCTGCAAAGCTCAAACTGGTCCAATGTCAAACAGATCAGGTGTTCTCACAATCACGTCCATGTTGACAGATCCAGACTCTCCAAAACGGCGGTAGGACTTGATGTCATGAAAATTCTTGAATGCTTCCAACCAGCCGTTTGAGAATTCAAAGGCATCGTGGGCTGGGTACATCTGATCGAGGAAGAAGATGTCCTTCTCTTTGATGAGGTCATCCGACATGTTGACCTTATCCCCGGTAGAACCACCGGTACAAGGTCGCCTCCATCACCGGAAACTTGACGACCCGCTGTCGCTTGATCGGTCGCGGTCTTCCTTCGAGCAAGGATGTCCGAGCATTTCGCGAAAATCGTCCCTCATCGACAAACACACCATGCCCTTTAACCACATGATGAGATCAACTTGAGTGAGGGAAGGATTCTTTTTCTTTTGCTCACAGAGTGCAATGCAGACCTCGTTGGTCATGTTTATCTTCTTCGAAGCCATTGTGGTGGTGAGTGTTTGAATCAGGGTGAAGTGTTTGGTTTGGACAAGTGTGGGGCAATGTTGTTGTTTAAGATTTCCGGAAACTGGCGACAACGTCAGCCGAATTGTAGAATATCCGCACCGCAATGAAAAATCAATTAATTAAATGACACTCTTTTATTAATATCCCCGCTAAGTTAATAAATGCCCTTGGTCCCGGAGTATCAATTAGACAGTGTTACTATATATATATATATATATATATATCTATATATATATATATATATATATATATATATATATATATATATAAAGCTGAGAGAGGGTGGGGCCAGCACGTGCCCCCACCACTACAATTCAAAACCGGCTTTCCTCTCACCCTCGAAGTTTTGGTTCTTTAAATCTGAACTGTCGCCTCCTCTGCTTCCTCTCACGATCGACTGACTCATGGCCACATGCCGACGAAGGTAACCCTCATTTTTCCTCGTAGTATTTTGCCCTCCTCGCACTTTCACAAGTTAAGTGTTGTTTGGATGCTGGATTTGAGCAAGATTTAAGCTGGATTTAACTTAAATCCAGCCAAACGGTATTTTTGGACAAGTTAAATAGGGTGATTTTGCAATCCGCTAAAGCCGCTTTCACAAGTTAAACCGATTTGCTAAATCTTGTTGGTAGGCGCATGGATTTAGAGAAGTCAAGCATGAGAAAGAAGGGAGGACGAGGATTGCCTTCTGGATGCCTCCCTTCTCTTTTAAATAAGAAAAAAGGATTTCAATAAATTCCCTCAATCTCTTCCCTTTTATGATTTATTAATTTTATTTTGATTTATTTTTAATTTAATTTAATTTTATTTAAATAATGATTAATTAATATATCATTTTAGATTAATTATAGTTTAATGAAATTAGATGTAAATGATATAGGCTTATTATTTTATAATTAAAAAATAGATTTATAATCAATTGGTGTATTATATTATGATAATTATATTTAATTAATTAACTTATGATTATATTATCTTTATGTAAATAAATTAAATAAAAATGAGAATAATTATAAAAATATTAACATTCTTGTCTCTTTATATAATATTTTGTAAATTGAATATATATATATATATATATATATATATATATATATATATATATATATATATATATATATATATATATATATATATATATATATTTAAGATAGAAGAATAAATTTTCAGATACTTGATAAAACTTAAGTTATCAACCATTATACAAAAAATTTTATATTATATACATTCTTCAAATATTAATTTTATAAACAAAGATAAATAATCATCTATTTTTAAAATATAATTTTATTCAAAATAATATTGAATATCTTCACGAAAAAATATTTATAATTCATTTTGATATTATCAAAAATCCAACTATTATGCATCTAACTTTAATTAAATTTTATTCATAAACAGACAATTTTAATTATTAGCCTCATTAATTATTTTAAAATAAATATCATTGATATTATTTGTTCACAATCAATAATATCTAATTTTTATCGTCAATTTGCATTACTTAGTTAATTTTATCCTAAAATATTTTCTACTTTTAATTTATATTAGTTAATTTTAGAGGAGTCAATATTCGTAAATATCTTTTGAACAATCTTACAATCGATTAAGATACAAATATTTTTTATTTAAGAGTAAAAGAATCGATTGCATAACGATTTCGTAATACGAAGAAGAAGTTATAAATAGTATGTAATGTGAAAAAATTATATTATTATGAGATTTTATTTCTTTAACCAAACATAAGTAGGTTCAAAAGATTAACTTAAAAGATTTATAAATAAAAATAAAATATAGACTAAAAAATATTTGGAAAATTTACAAATCTACCCTCTAATATATGTGTATTTATAGTTTAACTATCCTCTCTATTTTTTTAAATTACATGACCCATGTATTTATATGTGACACGATCAAATCTTTGAGAATTTTATAAAAATGAAAAATATGAGTTCAGCTTTTGTTATGAATTTCAATATTTTAAAGTCAATTTAAAAAATTAAGATTGAATGTGATTAATTTGTAAATATAGAAGAATAGGGTGACTCTGTATGTAAATGCCCTATAATATTTTTCTAATGACTAATCTAGTTAGGCAACTAAAATTATTGTAGCATTTATCCATTACTTTAAAATCATGAATAATTGAATCAACTCATTATATTGTATCAATAATTTTTTTTTAAAAAATCATCTTACATTTTATGCCACAATCATATTGACAATCTTAATTATTAAAAATGACATTCTATTTTTGACCTTTTAGTTCCACCAATATCATCCTTATTAGTGAATGTATTTATTGGTGTGTTTTTTGTATTTGACAAATGAGTCTTATATATAAACTTATTTATGAGTATTATTAAACTTTTACTAACAAGGATGATAGAAGGTACGAAATAAAGCGAAAAATAGATAATTTAGGGGCTATTTGGGATCACTTTTTTATTTTTTTATTTTATTTTATTTCAAAGTAAAACATATTTAGTGGTTATTATTATTTTTAAAAACACTCAAAATATTTAAAAATTATTTTTAGTATTTTTAAAAATAATGCTATTTATTTTTTAAAACAAAAAATAAATAAAAAACACAACAAATAAATATATTTTTAAAAATAAGATAAAATTATTTTGATCCCAAAAAAAACCCCTTAGAGTAATAGATATAAAAGTTACAATGCTTTTCCCTCAAACTTACTATTTATAGTTTAAGGTTGATGTTTAGTGTTACATGCAAGGCTTTATTTGAGTGATACAAGCAATATATTATATAATGGGATTATTTTTAAAATAGGCACAGTATTAACTTTAATTAGCTATTTAGATCAAAAATTTTATTTATGAAAATAGGCAGTCGAAAGGATGACTGCGACGATTTCCAATGTCGGCGCCAGTCGTCCGTTCTGGTCACTTTTTTTTTTTTTTTTGTGCTTTGTAACGGCGGGTGGAGAGAGAGAGAACGGGGAGAGAGAGAGAAAGAGACAGAGAGATAGGAGATTTTTTTTTAATTTTTTTAAATAATATAATTATTTAAAGTATATAATTTAAAATATTTTTATAAAATATTTAATAACTAAATATTTATATATTTAATTATTAATTTATTTATTTAGAGAGAGAAAAGAGATAGAGAGATAGGGAGATTTTTTTTTTAATTTTTTTAAATAATATAATTATTTAAAGTATATAATTTAAAAATATTTTTATAAAATATTTAATAACCAAATATATAATTTAAAATATTTTAATTATATATATAAATTTATAAATTTATTTAATATTTTTTATTAATTAATATAATTATGTATAATATATATTTTTATTAATTTTTTGTTAATATATAATATAAAATTTTTTAAAATATATAAATAAATAAATAAATAAAAGAATAAATTTTATAAATATTTTATAAACTATATAAATAAAGTAATTTTATTTATATATATATATATATATATATATATATATATATATATTTATAAATTTATTTATTATTTATATGTTTAAATTATATAAATATTTTAAGTTATATAAATAATTTAAAAAAATAATTTTATAGAATATTTTTAATTATATATAAATATATATATATATATTTATTAATATAAGTCTTTAATAATAATAATAACAAAAAATATAAAAAATATAAAAATATAAAAAAATAAATAAATAAATAATTTTAATAAATAAATAAAGAAATGAATAAATATATAATAAATATATATATATATATATAAATAAATAAATAACTAAATATTTTATAAATATTTAAATAACTAAATATTTATATAATTTACAATTATTTATTTATTTATTTAACTAATTATATATTTTAAAGAAATAAATTTTTTTAAATAAATAAATAACTACTTATATATTAACAAAAATTAATAAAAAATATATATTATACATAATTATATTAATTAATAAAAAAAATATTAAATAAATTTATAAATTTATATATATAATTAAAAATATTTTAAATTATATATTTAATTATATATATAAATAAATAAATTAATAACTAAATATATAAATATTTAGTTATTAAATATTTTATAAAAATATTTTAAATTATATACTTTAAATAATTATATTATTTAAAAAAATTAAAAAAAAAATCTCCTATCTTATCTCTCTCTCTCTCTCTTTCTCTCTCCCCGCCGTTTCTCTCTCTCTCTCTCCCCCGCCGTTTCTCTCTCTCTCTCCCGCCGTTACAAACCAAAAAAAAAACCAAAAGGCGCCGACGTGAAATGCGCCGTCCGTTTGACGGACGATTGCTATTTTCATAAATAAAATTTTTTGATGCCTAAATACTAATTAAAATTAATATTATATTTTAAAAATAATCCCATTATATAATATGGTATAACAATTACTTATTATAAAATATATGAGGTTTGTAGAACATATGGAATACTAGTGAGTGGTTTTTAAGTCTTTTAAGAATTAAAAATACATTTATATCAATTTTTAAGTCTTTTTTTGCCCCATCAAAAGTTAATTTTAAAAATTAATCTTTAAAATTTAATTACATTAAAGAGATAAACCTTAGTTTTATTATATCTATGAGATAAACTAGTTTAATTATATGGGTCAAACATTGATCATATTTTTGAACTTATGTACATAGTAAGTGCTAGAATAGTCATACTCATAAATACTTATTTAATGTAGGATAAGGTATGATAATGATCACGGATATCATCATTTTGCTTTTATGAATGTTTTTCTATGATTTTGTGATTGATTGCATTTTCTTATACTGCTAAATATTATTATTTTTAAATATTAGATATATAAATATAATTTATTTTATTTTTTGTAGAGCTACGTATCAAAATAAAATGTCAAAGTGATATTTGCTGAGTCATTTTCAATTTATATATATTGTTAAAAGGCTATTTGGCCGGTTGAATTTGAAATGTGGTATAAAAGAATTGAAATGTAAATTGAAGTAATATAAGTGAAATAATTTCATTATTTGATTGAAAATTTTATAAATAAATAAAAAAAGTTTGGCTAAACAAAGTACTATAAAGTAAAATATGATTATATTATGTGACGATAAACTATGGGTGACGAGTATTACATGATCAACGATAATGTCGATAAGAATTAAAGAGCGCATACAAATAGTAGCGAAAAGTGATGAATGGTCTTATTTTACACCTATGTATTTATAATTCGTTAAAATTTACTGAATTTCAAATATACTATATTTAAACTAGAGATTGTTTTTAAAATGAACTCTTAAAATACACTAGATAAAAAATAGAATTTTTAAAATGTATGTATTTAAATTAAAGTACTTTACAATTACTGCTAACCAAATAGGGCCTAATTCAAGAATACCTTGAATGATCTAGAAGGCATAGATTTGAAGCAAAGGGAACGTGATACTTACACTTTATGATCACATGTTAAATTCTAATATATTTTATTTGTGCATAGAAATTAGGATTAGAAAATATATATTTAAGTAGAGCCTAACTATCTTCTCTATTTTAACTAGGATTATATTTGCTGATCCACTTGCACTCAGCCTATATTATTTTTTCATGCTTTAACTTTTATTCTTTTGGGTGTTTAAATTATAGTGTTATTTTTTTAGCAGACATAACATTTTGTATTCCTATCACCTATATTAAGAATATTCTGTTGGAAATTTTTGAATGTGCTCATATGAATTAAATTATATATTATGTTATCTTATTTTTAAGTTTATTAATTTTGTGATCAAATAAAGATTAATTAATTTTAAGTTTTTAAGATATTTTTTATTAATTTTGTATGGAATTATAATATATAGAGATCGAGCATTTTATTTTATTTTAATGATAGATTGAAATAAAATAAAATGCACTCAAGATAATATAGATAATCCCCATTCTAAAAAGTTCTTTTTACTTATATTCCATCTTGAGTGAAAAGCATCTCTCTAAAATTAAGATACTAAAATTCGCAGATAATGATTACATCTTTTGATGATTTGATTAGATTTGAAGATGAATTTATTTTATCTTTATATTTTCCAAAAGTGTGACGATGGTATCACGTCAATTATTGAAATGATTTTTTCTCTTTATCTTTATTGATTATTTGAAAATTTTAGATCAAAGCATGATTCAATTTTTTGAAGAAATTTGATGATCATTTGCGTAAGATCGATATCCTTTAGATGACTTTTCTATTATTAATTTTGAGTAAATTAATATAGCTAAATTTTCTTTTATATTTTGAGCACAATTTTAATTTTTATGTGATCGATATATTTATTATTATCAATGTGATCTTAATAAAAAATAAGAATATGAAATGTTTTTCTGTCTCTCGTTTAAACGATATTTCAGATTAAAAAATATATATATGAAATAACTTTCGTTTCATCCGAGGGGTATATATATAGATATATATAAGTTAGTATAAATGTTATAATTATTCCATTTAATTTTATCCCTTTTTCATCCAAGGGGTATATATATAAATATATATAAATTAGTATAAATGTTATAATTATTCCATTTAATTGATTTTCATATAGCGGAATATGAAACGAAATATTTATATTATAATTTAGCTGAATATAGCGGAATATGAAACGTTTCGCCTTACTATTTTTCAATTTATTTATTACATTTATTTATTTTTAACATTTTATACTATAATTTATATATGAAATTATTTGCTATAACATTATTTATAACGTTTCATATTCATTTCAGATTTTTAAATCCATCTTTATTAATCCGAAATATTTTACATTTAATTACTTTGTGCAATTAATTTCAAATAAAATATTTATTAAGTAAATATAACAATTTACTGCTTAATATTTCTAGAAGTTTTCTGTTTCAGAAATTTTTTTAATATTAAATATTTATGTATAAATATTTATTTTAAATTTTATGAATAATTATTGTTTTGAATATATTCGAAAAACTTTTTCTAATTCAGTAATATATAATTCATTGGATTTCTAATGTGGAAAAGAGAATGCTTATTTTTATTAATTATAATATTATGCATTCTTTTCTTTTCATGGAACATATATAATATCCAATTTAATTAATTTTTTTATTCAAATATAAGTTTGATGTTTTGAGTTTGCTAAAATTTGTTTTGTAATATCAAATAGATTTCGATAATATAAATTAAAATATTTGTTGAAATATTATAGTTAATATTTATTATTTCAAAATAATTTAAATTAAAATATTATGTCACCAAAGTGACTTCTACTATATCAATTTATTTATTTTTGAAATATATGAATATTATATATGTATTATATTTAAATCTATGCAAAAAATAATCGACGCAAAGGAAGATTATTTTTTGGCGATTTTACAAGAATAAATATGTGATAAATTTATATTAATCACGATAATACGTCGATCCAAAGATGTATATAGCGTAGAATTTATTATCAATATTTGTTATTCGTAATTTTAAGAGTACCATTTACAAATTATTATTTATGTAATTAAATCGAATGTTGTGTTAGGTATCTTATATGTGCTCATTTTATTAAATATTTTATTTCAAGCATATATTTGTTTACATTATATATGCATATGAAAATGATAATGTTATTAATTGTGAGTATTATTTTTGTTCTTTTCAGTTAATTTTTTTTCTATATCTATCAATTTGAATAACATTCCAGTGCTCAACAACACTAACTTTAAGAAATGAAAAGAGTATATCACCATTGTTCTTGGGTGTATGGATGACTTGTATCCCGACTAAACGCCCTCCTTATGCGTAAAAATACTATTGAACAAATGACTAACTTTGAAAAGTGAGAGCGTTTTAATCGCATGAGTCTTATGATCATGAAACATTCCATTCCAGAAATCATAAGAGGTGCAATACCTAAAGAGGAATGTGCTAAAAAGTTTCTAAGCTAAATAACAGTCCATTTCGTTAGTTCTAAAAAGGTCGAAGTGAATACTATTCTTAGTAAACTCATTTAAATGCAGTATAAAGGCAATGGAAACATAATGGAGTACATTATAGAGATGTCTAATTTTGTCACTAGATTGAGAGCACTAAAATTAGAGATATTTGATGATATTCTTGTGCACTTAGTTTTGATCTCTCTTTCTGCACAATTTAATCCTTTTAAAATAAGTTATAATACTCAAAAAGAAAAATGTATTCTTAATGAGCTCATTGATTAATGTGTGCAAGAGGAAGAGAGATTGAAATATGACAAAATAAAAAGTGTTCACTTAGCTACTTCCAATCGTGACATTATTACTAAAAGAAAAAAGACTTATAAAGGCAAAGGAGTTGCAGACAAAGGGACTCCACAGGATAAAGTGCAACAGAAACAAGATAATGTTGTTACTTATTTCTTTTGCAAGAATACTGGTCATGTGAAGAAGGATTGTCCCAAGTATGTAAATTAGCTGGTGAAAAAGGGTAAACTTCTCAACTTTATTTGTTCTGAAGTTAATTTATCCTTAGTAAAATCATACTTGGTGGACGACACAGTGCAACTACTCATGAGTGTGACTATGGTTTGTCTAAAGAGACAAATGCCCCGATCAAAAGATTCATCTATGTGGGAAATGATAATAAAGTTCCTATTAAAGCAATATACTTATATAAATTATATCTAGAATCTAGTTTTATTTTAAATTTACATGAGACTTTTTATGTGCCATCATTTAGACGAAATTTAATTTTTATTTCTTGTTTGGACAAATCTGATTATTCTTATTCATTTAAAATTGGAAATTTTAATCTCTTTAAGTATTCAAATATTATTAGTACTGGTTCTTTGATTGACAGTCTATATAAATTAGACATTTCTGCTTCACAAATTAATGAAACTTTGCATGCAAGTAATTTGGTATAAAGCGAAAAATTAATGAATGAGAATTCATATATGTTATGGCACAAGCATTTATGACATTTTTCAAAACATAGAATTGAAAGACTTGTGTTAGAAGGAATTCTTGATTATCTTGATTTTTCAGATGATAAATTCTGTATAGAATGTATCAAGAAAAAACAAATAAATATCAAGAAAGTTAGTGCTAATAGGAGTTTAAACGTCTTGTAATTAATTCATATTGATATTTGTGGTTCATTTCTTACAGCTACTCAGAATGGCCAACGATATTTCATTACTTTCATAGACGATTATTCTCGTTATTGGTACTTATACTTAATTTATGAGAAGTCACAATCAGACTTCAAAATTTTTAAGCTGAAGTTGAAAGTCAACTTAGAAAGAAAATAAAAGTGTCAAATCGTGCAGAATACTTATAATATGATGGATCAAGTGAACAACGTCCAGCTTTTGCCAAATATTTAGCAGAATGTGGCATCGTTCCTCAATACACCATGCGAGGGACTTTAAGTCAAAATGGTGTAGTTGAGAGATGAAATCGACCTTATGGATATGGTTAGAAGAACGATAAATTATTCTTCTTTACCAGATTCACTTTGAGGAGAAGCCTTAAAGACTGTAGTTTATATCCTTAATAGAGTTCCAAGCAAAGTAGTAGCTAAAACCCCATATGAATTATGGATTGGGAAGAAGCCTAGTATTAGGCATCTTCATACTGGGATGTCCAAAATTGACCATATAAGCTAATGAAAGAAAATTAGACTCAAGAACTATAAGTCGCTATTTATCGATAAGGTCAAGGATTTTAAATTTTATGACTATTCAAATAAATCCTTTTTTGAGATGGGTAATGATAAATTTATTGAGGAAGTTGAATATGATGAAAGTAATAAACCTAAAAATTTTATATTTGAAGAGCAATTTATTACTCTTCCTATAGTTATAGAAAATGATGATAATTTTACGATCATATTCAAGAAAATATGGATAATCAAAATATTCTTGAGTTAACTCCCACTCATACAGAGGAATCACAACAACCTCAAATTGAAGTGTCATTAAGAAAATACACTAGGGAGAGGAGATTAGTAATTTAAGATGATTATGTTGTGTATCTCCAATAACATGAGTTTGACATTAGATTGGAGAGTGATCCAATCTCTTTTAGTCAAGTCAAACAAAGTGTTAACTCTCATAAATGGATAGAAGCCATTAAGAATGAGATGAAATCAATGAATGATGATGTTTGGGATCTTGTCAATTGTCTAAATCAATAAAACCCATTGGTTGTAAATGGATTTTAAAACCAAACAAGATTCAAAAGGCGTTAAAGATATAAAGCACGTCAAATGCTAAAGGTTTCACTAAAAAGGAATGTATTGATTATAAAGAGACTCTCTAGTTTCTTCTGATTTTTAGAATCATTATGGTACCAGTAGCTCATTATGATTTAGAGTTACATCAGATGGATGTAAAGACTGCATTTCTCAATGACGATATTGAAGAAACTATATATATGGTGCAACCAAAAAATTTTCAATCTTCTGATTCAAAACACCGGGTATGCAAATTAAAGAAATCCATCTATGGTTTAAAGCAAGCTTCCCGTCAATGGTATAAGAAATTTGATCAAGTGATTACTTCTTTTGGTTTTAATGAAAACACTGTTGATCAATGCATTTATCATAAAATAAGTGAGAGTAAATTCATCATCCTAGTGTTATATGTTGATGATATTCTAGTGGCAAGTAGCTATAGGCCTTTTACATGAAACCAAGAAATTTCTTTCAAATAAATTTGAAATGAAAGATCTTGGGAATGCATCTTTTGTGTTGGGTATACAAATTTATCGAGATCGTTCTTGTGGTATACTTGGTTTATCACAAAAGACATATATTGATAAATTATTTAGTAGATTTGGCATGAAAGATTATGCACCAGGAGATACACCCATTGCTAAAGGTGATAAATTCAGTTTGCTTCAATGTCCAAGAAATAAATTCGAAAAGAAAGAGATGGAAAAGATCCCTTATGCATCTATAGTAAGGAGTCTTATGTATGCTCAAGTTTGTATGCATCCGGATATTGCGTACATTATTGGAATTCTTGGCAGATGTTTAAGTAACCCAGAAATGGATCATTAGAAAGCAGTAAAATGGGTTATGTGGTATCTGAAGAGAACAAAAGATTTTATGCTCACATATCGAAGATTAGTTCATTTGGAGATCATGGGATACTCCGATTATGCTTTTGCTGGTTGCCTCGATAGTAGAAGATCCACTTCAGGTTATATTTTCTTATTAGTTGGAGGAGCTATATCTTGGAAAAGTATTAAACAAATACTTATAACCTCTTCCACTATGGAAGCAGAATTTATAGCTTGTTATGAGGTATCAAATCAAGGAATATGGCTACGGAATTTTATCACTGGGCTAAATATTTTTGTTGGAATAGAGAGACCATTAAAAATAAATTGTGATAATAGAGCTGCTGAGTTGTATTCAAAGAACAACATGAGTTCATCAAAATCAAAGCATATTGACATAAAGTTTCTTATTGTAAAAGAAAGAGTTCAGAGTTCTCAAGTATCTATTGAATATATTAACACATTTTATGATGATCCACTTACAAAGGTTTACCCAAAGTATTTCATGAGCATGTGGCTCATGGGAGTGGTTTACTTTGATGATATGTTAGCATAGGGGTTTGCTTATGATGTTCAAAGATTATAAATATATTTTTCGATGTAATAAAATATTGTTATTATCTTATAGTTGAAAACTCAAATAAAGTTATATAGTTTCAAAGCAGCATAAATAAATGAAACTATATTTATAACTCTTTTGAGTTATAATATAGGACCGAGGAAATACATGATATATGATCACATTATATGAAATTTTCATGCTATACATCCATACTTGATCTATGTCGTTAATCATATTGATTTAGTGATCACTGATGGATCTTATTATAGAAAAATTATAATAAAGATCACTTTGATTATGTTAATATTATTAATGGACCAGATTGTCTAAAGATATTTCTCTTTGAAGATAGCAAATATTGAGCTCTTAAAGTATTTAATAATGTACAAGCAATATATATGTGGCCCAAGTGGGAGATTATTGGGAATTTTTGAATGAGCTCACATATGAATTTAATTATACATTATGCGTTATCTTATTTTTAGGCCTATTAATTTTGTGATCAAATAAAGATAAATTAATTTTAGGCTTTTGAGATATTTTTATTAATTTTGTATGGAATTATCATGTGTAGAGATCGGACATTTTATTTTATTTTAATGATAGACTGAAATAAAATAAAATGCACTCAAGTGTAAATAGGGTCATGGTCCTCATTCTAAAGGGTGAAGTTCTCATTTTACTCATATCATCTCTTGAAAAGAAGTCTCTCTCTCTCTCTCTCTCTCTCTCTCTCTCTCTCTCAAGAACACCCATTTAGAAGTGAGGCCAAAATCGCATTAGCTCTTCCATGGATTGATGCTTTCTTACATCTTTGATGATTTGAGATGATGAATTTATTTTTTATCTTTATATGTTTCCAACATATTCACTTAAGGATAAATAATTTTGCATTAATGCATATTCCTTGGGGAATTCTTACTTCATTATATGTTGCCTTATGTGATGATTCGATTAAATATGACCTATGGGTTGTCCATAAATAATCTTAAGTAATGGCAATCTTGATTTAGATATAATTGTAAGTTTAGTTGGGTAATTTTTACTCGCATAATCAAATTATTCTTTTTCAAATTTTTTGATGGTTTCTAATATTTTAAAGATAATATATATTATTGGGAAAAATTTACATAAAATCCAAAAACTATGAAATTAATTTTATTTTAGTTATTGAATATGGCATCAAGAATAATATATTCTATTGAAAAATAGAAAAACTATTCTGCAATGGATTCAAAGACTAAAATAAACAGAACTTTTTTGATTATTATATTTAAATAGGATATAAAGAATAATATACTATCCTGAGTGACAGAAATATTATTCAGCTATGAACTCGAATACAATTATAAAAAAAAAGTTTTAAAGTTTATATGATCAGCATTTATAAAAAAATTATTGATGTCAATAGAAATTTTATTAAGATTATATAAATATGAATTCCTTATAGAGGTAAGCCTATACATAATTATAACTTAAAAGTGCAAACACTCTCGATAAAAATAGTGGTGAATAATTTTATGATTTATTCAATATTTCAATTTAATGATTTTTGATAATTTGGAATTTTAAATGGATTGGATCAAATAAGAAAAGAGTTCTTTTCACAATCCAAAGGAAGAAGATTAGCGAGCACACGATATTGAAAAGTTCAATTCTACTCCAACTATCTTAAGATTGAGCTTTCTATTTTTTGTATTCAAATTTATTAATGTTTGAAATGATCATTTTATTGGGATTTATATTACTAGGACAATACAAGGAATAAGCCTAGGAGGTGAGAACTTATGTATCCGTAGGGAAACAATCAACGTTAGAACTTAAATTGAGGTGAGAACTATTATAAAGTAGTCACTCATAATTTCATCTAATGACATGCAATAGAACATACAATTTTTAACTTAAACTGAGGTGAGGACTTAAGTTGAAATAGGCTCAACTCTATTAGACTTATAAATCTAACTGGAAGGCTATCAACTAACTCACCTAATCACTTTAAAATAATGATGGTTGGTCATATATGAATGTAAGATATGTAAGGCTATTATTAATTATGAAGATTATTAAGCCTAGACTTAACTGCTAAATTTAAACTTCATGTAGGTATGCAATATACATAACTAATACATCAATTTACAATCTATAATTTTTTTAAACACTTTGATTTATTTTGAAAGCTATCAGGTATGCAAATTATGTCTACTATACATGTAATTATAAATAATCAGAAGGCCAATCAATGTTTACAGGTAGTCTTCTCCAAGAAGGGCATCCATCTTTATAAGACAAATGTCCTCTTATTTGTAATGGGTAAAGAGCTAAATAAAAGCGGTAGAAATAAAATACTTTATGATTTAACATCTTAAATTTTGTCTAATAAAATTTATTAATTGTTCCTAAGATTAAATATATGTTTATTGTGAGTTAAATTATTTTTATGTTTAATTGATTTGTTGGTAAAAAAACTTATTTTATTCTAAGAGACTACCACATATAAATGGTAGGCTTTAACATGCACAAAAAATCATACAAATAAACCTAAAAATAGGTATTTCTATTGCATAATTAATGTAAACATCACAAGTAATCAAGCAAAATAAAAAAAAGGTCATGCGGCTGGGCACCACTATACACCCTAGAAGAAAAGTAAAAATGGGTAGTCAAATTATGCTCTTTACAACCCGACCTAGACCAACAGAAAGACTCAGCTTGTAGGTCTTCTCGCTTCATCTTTTAGTTATTTAGTTTCCAATAAGTCAGAAGGCTTCATTCATAGAAAGTTCATCCTTTTGTCCTTTTCTTTGTTATTTTAAAATCCTACATGTCAAAACAAGAGAGCCTAAGAGTCTATAAAAAAATTATAACTCAAAATATAGAATAGTTTAGCGAGATATTTAAAAAATATATATATATATATATATATATATATATATATATATATATATATATATATATATATATATATATATATATATATATATATATATACAATTAAACATTAAATGCATCACATGATAATTTGCACCTTAAAGTGCCAATCACCTATCCTATTTATCATGCTTAATGGATATTAAGTATTTAATATTTTTAAGTGCGGTGTTTATTTTTGGGATGTGGGACACCACACAGATCTTAGGGGGTACTTATTGAAGTAATCATGTACAACATTAAAAAATGATGTACTATCTAGAAAGATAGAAATCACCACCCTATAATGGACCTAATCACCTAATAAGGACTCCTAAGGCATGATGGGTCTTGAATATACCAGATATTTCCACTTTACATGGGTTTATTTATTTTAATGAGTTCATTAAGTTCCTATGGAGGCAAGCTAGTTAATTATATCTAAGGAATGAGAATTCCTTAAGAATACTCGATTAAAGTACAATTACTCCAAAGATTTTTAAGACTATCAAAGGATTGGCTATTTTGGATAATCAAATGGGATAGATCAAGGAGAAGACTTATTATTGGAAGTTAAGAGGAGATGAGTAGGGAATGCTCATGATACTAGGAAGCCTAGTGAGCATTCTAATCTATCATATGGTTGGACTTTATATTTTTGAAATTGAAGAGAGTTAATTGTTTGAGTTGACATTTTATTAGAATACTAGGACTTATAATCGTAACATAAGATTATGAAAATGCCTATGTTTGTAGCCCAAAGAAAATAACTACCTCGAATCCTAAGTCTAGAGAGCTTTGGCAAGGGCCAAAATACGGCCTAAATCTAAGGTGAAAATGGGTATATGATTTACCTCCACAAGAGAGAATAACCACCCGACTGCTAGACTTATTATCACCTGGAGTGACAGCCAGCTAACTCTTCCTACGCTTTGAATCCATGTAGGCAAGTCTTATGCTTTACGAGATGACTAGACTATTGTTTACTTAGAGAGGAAACTAAGTCCTTAAACTCACTTCCTAAGAGACTGGAGCATGAGTGGTATGAAACCATGACTTAATCTAATGAAAATTTTATTAAATTTATTTGATTCTTTTGGACTCTTTGTTTTGACACAAGCTATGGGGATTTGTATTCCTAAATACATGAGAACTTAATTATGGGCCCAATCAAGAGAGAAATGGGTATTCTTCCATAAAAGGCTCTCATAGGTTAAGCCTTCATTCTCTAGCATAGATGGAAGCCTCCTCTTAACAAGAGTGGAAGAATATGACATGCATAATATTATACATTCATTCATCCAGCTAAGGGGTTGCTAAAAAAATTTATTATCTTGATTTAATTCTAAGCTTTTATGTGAGGTTATAAGTTATTTAAATTTTAATTGCGAGTTATTAATTGGGATAGAAAAGTTAATTTTATCCTAAGAGCCTATCGCATCTAGGCCACACATTCAAACATCAATCATGAAAAAACTAAGAAAAGTATGCAATTCTAGTGAGCAATCTAAACACAAGATCAAATAATTTTATAGACTATCGTAAAAGAATAAAAGGCTACTGCGGTCGGATTTCGCCGTACACCTTGAAACGAGAATATAAAAAAAAAGGGTAGTCGAGCTCTACCATTAAACAACATGGATTAAAAAAGTAATACATGCTATGGGGGTCTTCTTTTCTTCATTCCTTCCTTCTCTTCCTTTTGATTTGATTTGCTCCAAAGGCATCATAGGGCATCGTAGGGACTAAGCCTTCTGGCCACTGGTCATTCTAATCTCCCATAATACTAATCATAATTCCTAATATAAAATTACATCAAAAATAGGAAAAGTAAATCTAGCTACACCTGTAAAATAAATGTTAGCTAAACACACCATACAACCCAAACAGTTATATGAATAATTTAGACTTAGCATCCCACACATGGATAACCAAGCCCACCTGTCCTAACATGGGTCATGCTTAGGGGTTAAGCAACGTGCATAGCAAAAGCATTTATATTTTTATTACAGCGGCCCCTTGAGCACAACCCCCTGCAGAAAATATGATTAGGCTAATAACGGTCTAACATCCAGTCTAAAATATTACATCACAAAACAAAACACAACATCATACATACAATCAATATATTGACCTAGCCTAATTCTAGGGTCGATGACCTAGTATTCTAGTGTGTGAAAAGAAGGCTTGTGTAGCAAGACTTTACTAGGCTTCTTTAGTTTAAGTTTCAATTTGAAGTTCGAATTTGTTCAAATTTTACCTTTGGGTGATTTCAATTTAAATGATTTAATGATTTACTTTTTATTTTTATTTCACTTTTATTTGGTTAAAGTGATGTTTAAGTTTTCAAGAATGAAGAGTATAATAAATTCCATTTGTAGACATAACTCACCCTATTCTACATCCTAACTCCTAAAGAGTCTAACTAAGGTCCTTATGTATCTTAATTAGCCCATTTGAATTTGTGTAATTCATTTGATTTGATTTATAATTTATAATTTGAGTTTGTTTAAGTATTTGATTGATTGATTTTGATTTAGATGTTTTGGTTTAATTAAATCTTGATAATTCAATATCCTTTTAAATTAATATTTAATTTTTTTCTTTGATTATGGTTATGTGACTTAATTTTATATTTATTTGATTTGATTGTGGTTCATTTATTTGTAGTTTGATCGGATTAAATTAATTGGGATTTTATTTTAATTTTAATTGAGTTTGATTCTTTGTAATTAGGATTTTATTTTTAATCTCATCCATTTGTCATGTTTATCAAAGTTTGGTTTGTATTTTAATTTCATACATTGGATAGTTAAATAGTTTATCTTATTTAAGTAGGTTGAATGAGATTTGATTTGATTACATATTAAATTGATGAGAGCCTTTCTTAATTTTATTTAATTTGATTTGATTAGCTTTATTAGTCTATGGGTTTGCTTGAATGATGTGATTAGTTTAATTAAGAAGTGTATTTATGTTAATTATAAAGGTTTATTTAATTTTAATTTGATTTCATATTTGTTTAGGTTAATGATGTAATTAATGACTTAATAATTTAGGTTTAATTTAGGTTTGACGTATTTAATTGCATTGATGTTTGATTAAGTTTAAGATAATTTGATTGAATTTAATTAGCTTATTTAAGAAGTGTGATCAAATTAATTAGTAGATTATAAGTGTTTGATTTGAATTTGATTTTAAAGGTTAATTTGGTTCATTAAGATGATGGATTAATTCATTAAGTTTGCATTAATAGGTGTTTATTGTGGATTAGCTTAAGGGTAATTAGTTTAATTAACAAGTGTGTTAATTATTAAATTAAATAAAGATTTATTTAATTTTTAATTTGGTTTTATATTTATTTAGATTAATGATGTAATTAATGACTTAATGATTTATGATTAATTTAGGATTTGATTGGTATTTAATTGCATTTATGTTTGATTATGCTTAGGTTTAATAGGATTAATTTGATTAACTTAATTAGTTTACTTGAGGGGTGTGATTAATTATTAAATTAAATAAAGATTTGTTTAATTTTTAATTTGATTTCATATTTATTTAGGTTAATGATGTAATTAATGACTTAATGATTTAAGTTTAAATTAAGATTTGATTAGCATTCAATTGCATTTTATGTTTGATTAAGCTTAAATTTAATATGATTAATTTGATTGACTTAATTAGTTTATTTAAGAGGCGTGATTAAATTAATTAACAGATTAATTAACTGTTTGATTTGAATTAATTTTAATGTGATTTATAAATTAATTTGGTTCATTAAGATGATAGATTAATTCAATAAGTTTGTATTAATTAAATATTTAATTAATTAAGCTTGATTAAGGGTAATTAATTTTTTTTTAAATTATCAGATTAATCAAAGATTTATTTAGTTAATAACTTAATTTCCCACATGTGAGTGGTTTGATTTAGTTAAGTGTTTTACTTAAGTTTGATTTGATTAAAGGATTATTGTTATTATCATTTGATTAGATCAAGTGATTTAATTGTTTATTTTTATTTCAATTAAACTTGATTATTCATAATCATAGTTAGGTTTGATTTTCTTCATTTATTATGTTCATTAGATTTCATTCATGTTTGATTTAGTTGTTAGGTTTATGTATTAATGACTAATTAATTATCTTATTCCAAATGGATGTGATTTAATCATATGTTAATTAAGTTTACTTTAACTTTATTTAGTTTAATTTGATTAATATCAAATGATTATGTTGAATTGGTTTATTAATCAATTTGATTTTTAGTTTATTTAATGAATAATTAATATTTAATTTGTTTTAATTTGTTAAGTAGTTTCATATAATTAAGATTCAATACTTAATGTTGGTTTAACAAGATTAGTTTGATTTTACATTAAAGTTTCATTGATTTATTTAATCATGAGTTTAATTTAAAAAATATAATCATTGAATCGAATTTCATTAACTCAATTAGGTTCAATTATGTTTAAATTCAATTTCATTTGAGGGATACATGATGCTTTTTTGACTTAAGGTTTGATTACCAATCATTTGAGTATTACATCATTTCTGATTTTGATTTGGTATTTAAATTATTTTTAGATTATGTTTTAATTAATTTCTTAATTGATTAAACTTTAATCTTAAGTGTTTATTTGGGGTTCATTAGCATTCAGAAAATCACATTATTTTCTTAAGAGTCCTAGATGTCAACTGAAGTGATTTAAGCCATTTTGAAGATTTTTGTAAATTTATTTTTATTTGATTTATTTTATTAAAATGGACAATCTAAACTTCAAAATTTAATTTCTCCCAATCCATAAGTCTTTTTCACTTGAGATTTTTATGATAGGTGTGTTTTAATTCTTATTTTAATTCCTAAAAATTTCAACTCAATTGGACTTATATTTTTAGAGTAATTAATGAAACTATATTTTTACTAAAATCTAAATTAAGCTCAAACCATTTAGTGGAATTTAAAAATTTTTGGTTCTTTGGATTTCACTCGGAAAGACGAATCCAATGAGCTCTTATTTGTAATTTTTTACTAAGTATTTTATTTTTATAAATTTTCAATGTTTCAGGACACTTAAATAATTTTTTAAATAAAAAATAGGCATTTTCCCACTTAACGAGCATCGCACCGATGTGAGCAACGCTGGTGCCATATGGCGCAGACGCTTGGGCGCCACATCAACGCTGGCGCCGACACAACGCGTGAACGAAAAATGCGGATCTAGGAAAATGATGCGGTTCAATCTGCACCGTCCGACAGATCGGTGATCTGACCGATCCGCGGGATCGAGGATCGTGTTCGGGGTCGAAGGATGGGTCAACGAGTCATCCGATCCAATCGAATGTGGGATCGGATGGCTATGCCACCCAGGCCAAACCATTAAAAAATATAAAAAAATGCGAATTGAGGTCTGATTGAGCTCGTTTTGGTGTCAATTTTCTCTGGAAAAGTTATACTTCGCATTGGGATCAAATAAAATGAAAAATGCGGGGTTTATCTATGAGAAATTCTAAAATCACAAGAAAATTAATACAAAAAGCGAGAAATCCTAAAACCGGCTAAAGTTTGGTGAAATTTACCTCGCCAGGGATGGTTTCTGGTGACGGTGAAGATTCGAGTGAACTTCTAGGTATGTGAGGAAGCTTTGGAATGATTTTTAACATTTGCCTCCCTTTGGAACATCATCTTCTCCAATATTCACCATTGCCTCATCGAAAAAGCTTATATTTGTGTTTTTGAGCTCAAAAATGGCTCAAAGAGGTGGGAGATGGGTTCCTTTTTTACTTTGGGGAGCTCTTGGGAGCTGAATGGTGATAGGAGGAAGAAGAATGAAGCCTCATTTTCCCCTCCTTTAATAGTGGCCAAAAATTCACCTTTTTTTGAATTTTTTGGCTTCAAAGTATTATCATTTTGTTTAGGTGGTTGGGATGGATGATGGATTGATTGAGGACTTTGGATTTTTACTCCAAAGTTCTCTCTTGCTGTCATATGATCAGCTCTATTGAATGTAAATATTAGGGAGGAGCTAAATGCATGTGATGGAGAGAATTAAATGAGGTTGGGTGGAATCCTATGTGGGGGAGGATCCATGAAAAATTTAATTGGGTTGAGCTAATTTTGGGCTGATCCCAAATGGGTTTGGGTTAGGTTTGATCAGCCCTCAATGGGTCATGGCTTGATTTCAAGCGATTTGGCTCAATTTGGGTCATATGAGTCATTTGGGTCATATCGGGTTAGGTTGATAAATTGGTCAAATTGAGTCAAACTGGGTCAAGCCAAGGTTTAGGTTAGGTTCAAATGATAATTTAAAGAGTTTTGGTATGATTAATTTGATTTAATTTGGCTTAGAATTGATTTTGGCTCATTTGGAATCAAATGGGTCAAATGTCGTTGACCAATTTGACTAAAATTGGCCAAATTGCATGGGTTATGGGTCGATTCATGTTTTAATCTAATTGAAGATGAATGTGGTCTTTGGTTTGAATCAATTTAGATTTAATTTGATTTAGGCCAAATTGACCCTTTAGGCCTATTTGGGCTTAATGGCTCAATTGGGCTCGATTGATCAAATTGGGTTTAATTATGGCTTTAGTCAAGTTCAATAATCAATTTGGAATGAGCTTGTCATTGGTTGCAATCAATTTGGGTTAGATCATGATTTGACCCAATTTGGTCATTTAGGCTAATTTAGGTCAACTTGGACCAAATGACCAATCTAGCTTGGTTTGGCTCAATTGGTGGTCAAGTTATATTTAAATATTGATTTTAGGTTGATTCAAATCATTGGTTTTAATCAATTTGATGTAGGATGAGTTTTGGCTAGTTTTGGTTCATTTGGGCTAAGAGTTGACTTGGTCAAATGACTAATTGACTTGGTTTGACCCAATTGATTGTAATTGTTCATCCTAGGGTGATCAACAATCATGGTGGAAGGTTTTGGTGAGCTTGGTTCAATCCAATTTGGGTTGGATTGGAAGTTGGCTCAAATAGGTCATTTAGGTCATTTTGGGTCAAGTGGACCTAAGTGGGTCAATTGGTTTGGTTTTGGTTTGATTCAAGTTTAGTTGAACTTATATATGAGTCCTGGATTGAAATATAAATTCAACGGCAATCAATTTGGAGTCCAATAGGTTTTGGCTCAATTGAAAGTTTTAAGTCAAAAGGGCCAAGTTAGGCTTGACTTGGGTTGACCTGAATTTGGTTTGATGATTGTAGGTTTTATTTATATTTGGATAAATGATTGAATGAATGATTGATTCGAGAGAAATCCATTAGTTTTGACTTGGTTTGGATAGAATTTGGCTAAGTCCAAAGAATTGGCTTAAAGGGCGTAGATTGAGTTTAGATTTGATTTTCGATATAGTTTTGGTCATTTGAATTTATATTTCATTTATATTTGTGAATATAAATGAAGAATAATTAATTTATAAAGAGAACAATTGTGTTTGATTTGATCTAAAAGGAGTTTTGGCTAAGCTTATGAATGTGGTTCATATGGCTTAGGAAGGGTCTTAGGATTTGAATTTAATTTTGGGTTTCAATCATTTGGAGTCAAATTTAAAATTAGATTTGGCATTTGAATTTGAATTTGAGATTTAGTTTGAGATTTGAATCTAGATTTGATTTGAGAAAGTGTATCTAGGTTGGGTTTAAGCTATATGATATGTAATTTCCTTAAGCCCTAAGGCATAGCCTAATCTTATGATTAACACTTCTAAGTCTCTAGACTTAGGTTAAGTGTTCACCTAATTACTAGATGTGTCTTATGACTAAAAAAATCTTAGTGTCTAGAAGATTCTTAAGTCTAAGAGGATGGGGTTGAAAGCTCACTCTAAAAGTGAGGTCAACATTAAGCTACACCTGTATAAGAATTTTATTATTAGGCATCATAATTACATCACAGTAGTGCCCACTTTAAGGACAAGCACATGTAGAAAATAGTATTAATCTAATACTAAAAAAATTATATAATCATCATCATAGAACTAAGACTATCCTAACACAAATAATGATAGCATTATCCTAAAATAATTATATCACAACCCAACATCACAAACATCACAATACAACAACTAGAAAGAACAAAGCATCCCTATCCTAATGGTCTAAGAGTTGTACCCTAAGAAAAGTCTAATGTATGATAGACTATGTGAGTGCCTACTTAGGTTGTACTATATGTTTTAGCTTTCTAAATTTGATTGATATTTAATATAGTCAAAAGATGATTTTAATTTAAATGATTACTAATTTTATTTTAATTTTTATTTGACTTGGAATTTCAATTCTTAAGAATGCATAGAGGTTAATAAAGTTCACGTAAAAGATGAATCAACTTCCCAATCATCTTAAATGTTATGAAACACGTACTTCATAAAATAAATAAAAATGTAATTCATAATACTTGCAAATTACTTTAAGTAGATTTTATGGCTTTTATGATGATTTAATTGATTTTTGATTATTTATGATTTTTATAAATTTTTTCTTTGTTTTTTGTTGAAAAATTTAAGAAAGATGTAAAAATAATTCTAAAAACTTATGAAAAATAATTTCTTTGACTTGGAACAACATTAGTGACTTCCCATAAATTTTTGAGAATTATTTTAATATTATTTATTTATTTTATATTTTAATTATAATTTATTAATGTGTTTTTGTGTTAATTTTAATTTATATATCAAATAAATTCCAGTCATTAAGAAAATATTTCTAGAGGATAATAATAACTACTAAAATCATCCATAAATATTTAAATTAATTTGATTTAATCTGAAATTTATATGTTTTATTCAATTAATTTATATGATTCAATTCTAATAATTCTAATTTTATTTTAATAAATTTTTTATTTTATTTACTTTTCGTTAGAATTTATTTGAAATTTTAAGATTTAAATTAAATTATTTGTAAATTTTAAACATTTCAAAGGATTAATTGCATTAATTTTTTTATTTGATTTATTAAAGTATTGAATATTTAATTATGTTTAATTAAGAAAAAGAACCTAATATTTTCTATTAATATTTTTTGTTTATCAAACATACTAAAATGTTTAATTAATTTATTCCTATTTTGTAATTTTTATATTTAATTTAATATTTATGTCATATATCTTTAGTTTCAATTTTAAATTTTATTAAAACATTCTTTAAAAAAATAAGAACATTTTTGAAGGTCAAAAATAACCTCATGAACTCTCTATAACAATATGAGATTAATTGGATTTTAATTTCATTAATTTAGATTTTTAATTCTGAAATTAGTCAAAAATTATAAACTAAAATTTTAGTCTTTTAATTTTATTATATTATACTTTGGAAGATGAATCCATAAAGGATTTGATCATGATTTTTAGATTAGCCAAATTTTTACAAATTTTCAAGATTTCTACATATATTTCATAGTTATTAGCTTTATTGATAGTATTTCTTAAAGGTGTTCAAAAGTGTAATTAACCCTCTATTAAATATTTATCTTTCACATGCTTATCCACATTAAAATCACCTTATATAGTTTTACTAGTCAGACTTGCAATATTAGTTTATTGAGGAATGCTAGGTTTTCTTTGATAATTATATGATTAATTTACAATAAAAAACAATAAAAGTTTTTTTTTTTTTTTTGGAAGCAATGGGGTACAAATAATAAATGAAATGTTGTAGAAATGAAGATAAAATCATATAAAAATACACTAAAATTTCTCAATTAAAAATTCATCCAAAAGCTATAATGTGCCCTTTAAGATCTCTTCTTTTTAAAAATTAACAATACAACTATAATTTAAAGGATTTATTCGATTATTTTCTATTGAATCTTTAAGTTGGGTTGATTTATATGATTTTAAAATACATTTTTTTTAATATTTAAAATATTCTCTTTAGATCTCACATTAGAAGTCCTTTATTTCTTAAGAAAAAATAAATATAATAAAAAAAATTAAATTACAACTTAGATTCATGATAATGATCCTTTAAAGTTGATCCAACAAGAGATCACCTTAGTTATTATTCATTAAATAACATCTTCTTTTAATGAATTATAATATCTTTGAATTTTTAAATAACATATTATTTTATGAATTTTTTCTAAGAGAATTTACATTCTATGACAATATATTGGGATATTTATAAACATGGCACAAATTTTATATATTTACATATCTAACACCTAAATTTTTATATTTAAATAAATAGCACACAATTCTTTAATTTCACATAAAAAAAATAGCATCATCATAATGAAATGCACCCTTTTATGCGTAGAAAAAAAATATTATATTTGTAAATATTAGACTTTAGGTGCTACATATTTAAATGCATAAGAATTATGTCCTCTTATGTAGATCTCTCTAATATATTTGCTCTATGATCATAGTATTTAAACATATAATAAAACTCTCCATAAAGCATGATAAAGTGACATAAAAACTATATTTTAAATGAAATTCACTTCCAACTTCACGTAGAGATAATTACGTATATATCACACAATTTTTATATATTTATAAATCTAATTCCTTATTT
This sequence comes from Cymbidium sinense, assembly GCA_021442155.1. Taxonomy (NCBI): domain Eukaryota; kingdom Viridiplantae; phylum Streptophyta; class Magnoliopsida; order Asparagales; family Orchidaceae; genus Cymbidium; species Cymbidium sinense. Next base: position 171,148,777 of record CM038218.1, on the reverse strand, counting down.
TTCAACAATAGACCCCATATGTCATCATAAAATTATTGAAAATTTTATAATAAAAAAAAATGAATTTAACTTTTATCATGAATTTAATATTTAGATAATAATTTAAAACTTTGAAGCAAAATAGTGAAAATTTTATAAATATATATATAAATTGAGTGATACCAATAATGATATATCATAAATGTACACATAAATGAGCTTAGCTTGAACGAGTTGAGCATCTATTCTTATTTAGCTCATTTATAATTTTGTTTATTCAAAATAGGATCATGTTCAAAATAGCTCATGAATAGTCCGCTCATATTTGACTAAAAAAATGTTCATGAGCATCTATTCTTATTTAGCTCATTTATAATTTATGAAGGTTGATCAAGATAAAAGATCTTGCCCTGAGCACATCAGAGTTTGTAAGATTGAGCTCTCTTGAAGTTAAAATAAAAACAAGGCAGCCTCAATCAATTTTATTTTCTATTATTTTTATTTAGAGAGAGAGAGAGAGAGAGAGAAAACCCTTTTTCTGAGATAGAAATAAGGAACTATTCTGACCAAGTATTCTGTGACGTGCACTTTGCAGAACAGATCTACGATCAGTACAGGTTAACCTAATGCCTTGAATTTTATTGTGACTTGTAATAGGAGAGAACATTGAAAAAAAGCAAATGGCCATTGATGCAAAACAGCGTAGCATACATAGAATCAGTCCACAGCTATAAGAATCGAAAGGAGAGACAAAATTTGATGAAAATCATAGCTAAACGTTAGTTTTATGATAGATTATTATGTATAAAATTTCAATGTAATTTTATATTTAATCTTTAATAATATAATATCATGTGACATTCAATTAATATAAAATTATTATATTTTGAATATAAAATAATATTTATTATTGTATATTGATACAATATTAGTTATATGATAATACATAATATCTATATATAAAATAATACATTCATATTATTTTGTGTGTTTTATTTTAGTACGCATCCAAAGGTGTTGCACACTTTAGGTTAAAATTCATATATAAATAATAATAATAAAAAATTTCGAATTGTTAAGCATCTATAATATATTATATAAAAATTATCACCACATAAAAAAAATTGTAAGACTAATTCTGATCGAATTATATAAAAAAGATCATTAATTCCTTAAATAAAATAAAAATATATTGTAAGACTGATTCTAATTGAATTTAACAAGCAAGAAACTACTGCCTCTCGTCATATCAAAGAATTAATCTTTGCTTAGAGGCAAATTCATTAATCTTTTTAGAATCATGCTAGGAACCAAAAATCCATTAAATCAAGAAAATTTACAAGAGCCATTACGAATTACATCAATGGCAAAAAAACCTTGGATAAATTTGTGACCTTTTCTTCAAATTCATATGCAAACACTATGGTGGGGAAAACGAAGGATACCCAAAAGAGTTTTTAGAGTTTAGGGCATGGCTGAACTGTGTAAAAAAATTGGTTCAATTCCTCTCAATTTGAAGGGGAATTGGAGGATGCATGTCTCTCCTCCTCCATAGATTCACCTCCTTCTTCGGCTCCAGCGCCACCGCGCCGCCGCCCACCAGAATTGGAGCAGAGTGAGGAATAAATGCTTCGTCCTCTACCTCATCCTCTCCATATTTCTCTTCCATTGCCTTTCTCCAATCAAAACCCGCAAGCGTCTCGCGCCCACTCTGATACCGTCTTATCTGACCCAGCCGTGGAGCCGCCGCCGATGCCACGGCCGGGAACCTCTTCGTCTCCATCCTCTCCTCCACCTCCCTCTCCGGAGGCTCCCCTCCAGGTCTCACCTTTCGGCGAAACAGACCATTAAAACATGAGCAAAATAGCCTCCTCCTCCTCGTAGGTTTCTCGGTTTCCTTTTCCTTCTTCCGTTCAGCTGCAGAGACCTTCTTCTTCTTTTTATTCTTGATTTGGCCCATGCAGGAGATCTTTGGAGACGTCGGCTCACCTCCGCGTCCACTGTTGGTCCTCTTCTTGTGCTGCGCATCTTTGGGGATGATTGAGACCATCGGACCAGAAAAGCCTTTATCCGAGCGCCTGCCCGGACTGTAGGAAGGGTTGGAGACCGAAAAGGTGGCTGCTTTTGAAAAGTAGCTCATCCTGCTTGCTGATCTTGATCTTGCTACCCTCGCCATTAGTAAACAGAACAGTACTATCAATATCTATATTTACCGCGCTCTCTGCGTGAAAATGAAGATAAAGGGAAGTTAGAATGGGGGAGAAACAGATGGGAGCAGAGAGAAGGAGAAGGCCAATTGATAAGCCTGGCCTTGGGAATATGATGCTAGTGCATTCATATATATATATATAGGATATATATATATATATAGATATATATATAGATATATATATATATATATATATATATATATCTATACATATATATATCTATATATAGAGAGAGAGAGAGAGGAATGGTTTGGTGAACATTGCCTCCTTAAAATTGGATTGTCTTCAGAAGACTTTTTCAACTTTTCTAAGTCAACTTTCTATTAAATGCTATAATGTGTTCATAAACAGTACATGATAATGAATAAAATTGTGTGAGTAATTATGATATAATTTATATTAAAATGAATTTATAATTTACTAAATTTATTATAATATTAATATAATATAAAAATTTCACATGTAACATTACATTTTTAAGCAAATCCAATAACTTTTAAATTTAAACTGTATTAGCATAATTTAAATTTAAATTTATCATTTGATTCAAGAACTTTAAAATTCTTCTCAATTATTTCGTAATAAAAAATTTTGAAATAATTTTTTTCAAAATAAATGTAAAATTTTATTAAATTTAAATATAATTATTAATATTTACATTTTTTTTTTGTCACCGTGATTCTTCGCAACTAGTGCGAATGAAAAAAAAATAACACTCTGAACATTAATATTTATAAAACTAGCTCTCTCTCTAACATTTATTTTAAAAATTTGACTTAAATATAAATTATATTATGATATCTTCATATTATATTTTTAAAGATGAATCTGATAATATAAATTTTATAAAAATGAAAATTAATTCAAAATTTTTGAAATAATTTTTTAATAACTTTATAAATTGAGTTGGCTGACACTAAGTATAATAATAAAAAAATTACTTCTTGACCATTTGCTTGCTGTAGAAGGCATGCATTATTAAAAAAAAAAGGTTCATATAAATTAAAAAGGTCAAAATTTATTGTGCTTCTTTTACATCAAATTTATTAAAAATTTGAATTATAAAATAAATGTATTTTTCTTAGCCTGCTAATTTATTTTTAAGTTAAATAAAAAATATTTTTCTCGAAAAAAAAAAGATTTTATCAACCCTAAGAACGTTTTCACAATTTTACTTTAAAAAAAAACTATAAAAAACTATAAAAATATATTAAAAAGATCAAATAATAATAATAATAATAATAATAATAATAATAATTTATTATTTCTATTAATGCTCGTACGGTTGGAGTAACGGCTAAATTGGTTTAACGAAAAAACTTTGTTAAATTTAACAAATTTCCCGTGAATGATACGTGCTTGGGATGAGAAGCCTATGGTTAAAAAACAAGAAGAGACAAACTTAAAAACAAATGTACATTGCAGTAGTAACACTCCAACGCCAAATACAACAGCCGATAAATCATTAGATCACTTTCGTCGAAAAAAAAAAAAATTCAACTTGTCTTGAGAGAGAGAGAGAGAGAGAGAGAGAGAGAGAGAGAGTAAATTAGTTACCAGTAATTAAGAGTATGCATTAATTACAACAACAACAATAACAACAAGTCTTTATCCCACTAAGTGATCACTATTAATCATTCGTCCATCATGTATGTGTCAAATTCTCATTTAATTCAAGATACTTAGGTCATTTTTTATACATCTTAAGTCTTTAGTCACCTTTATTAACATAAGTTAAATCTAATCGATATACTTCTAATCCAGACGTCGACGCTTTATGTGGTCAAACCATATAAGACGACTCTTGCTAATCTTATCTGCCACTGGAGCTACTCCAACTTTTTCCCGAACATTCTTATTTCACATTTTATCTCTAAGAGTAAAGCCACTCATCCACCTTAGCATCCTCATCTCTATAACACTTAACTTTGTCTTATGCTTTTCTTTTATTGGCCAACATTCTGCACCATAAGTCATTGCAGGTCTTATCATCATCTTATAAAATTTTTCCTTAAGTTGAAGTGAAATTTTTCTATCACACAACAGACCAGATGCATTCCTCCACTTTAACATCCAACTTGAATTCTACTAATCACATCTCCATCTATTTCACCATCATTTTGAACAATAGAACCTAAATATCTGAATCACTTACTCTTATTAATGACTTGTTCACCTAATCTCACAACACTATCATTAACATTTCTACAACTAAAATTACACTCCATATATTCAGTTTTAGATCTACTTAAACGAAAACTTTTAGACTCTAATGTTGACCTCCATAATTCAAATTTCTCTTAGACTCTCTCTCTAGTCTTATCAATAAGAAGAATGTCATCAGCAAAAAGCATACACCAAAGTATGCATTAATTGATTAAAATAAAAAAAACTAAATCAAATCAAAATTTTAAATTAGATTTATTCGATTTAAAATACTGCTATTCAAATTTTTTTTATTATTATTTTAACTGTATCCATTCTTATTCAAGATATATAAGTTGGTAGATGGTGGCAGGGGGAAATTTATTGATCACATATCATAAATTTAAAAATCAGATCCGACCAATTTAATTATGGTAGTCCAACTGTTTTAGTCTACTTTCAAAGCCGACCATCGGTTGAACTAATAACTGATAAATGAGTCTAATTTTTATTAATCATCTAGTTTTAATATTGAGTAAATTTTAGTTTTAATTTTTTATCAGATAAAAAAAATAAAAAAATAAAAATAATATATTCTGAAATTTTTATCTAAAATTATTTTCAAAATATTGAACAAAGTATCATTTAATTTTTACTAAAATAAATTTAAGAACTATTACGTGTGATTCAGTTTTATCTTTTGAATCTTGAAGCACCTATGATGCATTAATACTAAAAAGTTAGGCTAAATCGACATGTATCGACATACAAGCCTCTACATGTGGACATGAAAAGTATCTGATTAAAATAATATTAAAAAATTAAAAAGAGAGGTGTGTCCTAAATAATTGAATTAAAATTATATACAAAATATTTTAAATATAATTTATTATATTTTAAATTATTGTATAGAACTTTAAAAATTTAGAGAATGATATTTGTGCTAAAAACAGAGAATAATAAGATATATTTATTATGAATAATTAAAATTATTAAAAATTATAATTAAATTTATAAATTTAGAATTCATAATAAATTTTATTCATTAAAATTATTAAAGTATAATAAAATAAATTACTTAAATTATATATATATAACTTAAGTATTTAATTTAATTTTTTTAATTAAATGATTTATTTTTTATTATTTTTAATATTTTATTTATTTAATTTATATATATTATTTTTAATTATTATTATAATATTGTATTTCATATGCATCTATGTCTCAGATTCGTATCATATCGTGTTCGTATTCTCCTATCCGTATCGTCCGTATCTGCACATCATAATAAAGCACAAATCTTAAAGATATGTAGCATAATAAACATATCATCCCATATTTAGAGATCTGCGTCGACCTATTGCACGTAAAAAGGCAAGGAAACCGGAGATCCCGGTCGACATCTTGCTTCGAAATCATTTCCTAAACTCCCAGCTCTAGTCCCCTGTTACCCCCGTCACCTGACAATCGTGGTAACTGGTTCAATCACCGACATCGGCAAGCTCTGTGCCGGCTGAATGTAAACCTCACATCCAAGCAACTAAGGCTTGGGAAATCGGAGAAAATGTGGGCGAGTAACTCAATAAGGTTCACCAAGATGCTTGATCGCGTGCAGATTTTAGTCGACTAAGATATTCCCGAATCCTTTTCTTATCCCGTTTGCACCTTGGAACTTTATGAAAGCAAACGTAGAATCTAGAAAAATCCAACCGTCAGATAGGTATAATAACAGATCTTGATCCTTCTCAGGGAAGAAATTCCTGCATCGCGGCTTGAATAGCTTGGATCAATGCTGAACGGCATATGCTGCGAGCGGGAGGTTGAAGACGATGCGTGAATCGTCTGATTATCGGATCCGGATTCAAAAAATCATGCCGGCGAATTAAAACCCGAACCCAATTGGCCTTTCCCCGCTGGCGACCACATCTTGTTGGGAAGCCGCTTTGCTGGCCCAATAGGCAAAAGCCGTGTGGAAAGAACCAAAAAAAGAATTTATTAGGTTTTAAAACTTTTAAATGCAATGAAAAAAAATTTAAGAAAATTAGAATAAATTCAAATTACTTTAAAGTTTTAATTAAGGGGCTGTTTGGTAACATGCATTCCAAATGCACGCTAACATTCGTTGATTCTAAAGAAAATTCCACATTTCAAATACACCGAAAGATTATATTTAGAATTCACCCAAATCTGGCAATTCAAATACACGACTAATATAAAGTGATGCGCCATTGCCGGGCCACCAGATCTCGGCCGCTTCATGCTGCTCTTGGCCGTACCGCCTTCCGCTGCCGTCGGCCGCTCTTGCCGCCACACTTGTCGACGCCGTTGCGCCACGGCCGGCTTGACAGCACTCACCGACGTTAAAACATTCAATTTATTTTACATTACATTTTGCTAACTAAAAAAAAAAAAATAAAAAGTGAATTTAGAAAGTTTCAATCAAACAACTATAAAGAATTTTTTTTAATCAATTTTATCAGATTTTACACTACATTCTAAATACTGGCAACCAAATAGCCCTAAAAATTAGAATGCAATAAAAATAAAAGTTCTAAAAATTATTGACATTAGTTAAACTAATTAAAAATTTTATAAAATTAAATACAAAGTATGAACTCAATTACGGAAAATTTTTAAGAATGGTTTTTCTTGAGGTGTTTCCTACCTGTAGAAATTTTATATAAAATTTAAAAATATTATTAAAAATTAAATTTAAAATTCAAGACTAAATAAATTTCAAGAAAATTAATTTAAAATTATATAAGTAGCCAATTATTGTTACAAACAATTTAACCCATTCTTTATGCAACAAAAAATTAAATAAAGTCATTAATATACTCTGATCTTGATATAAAATAAATAAAATAAGTCATCAAATCAAGAAAATAAGAATTAAAGTAACATAACTAATGTTAAGAATTTTAAAATTTTCATCAATAAAAATATGTCCAAGAAAATAAAATTAATTTTCACAAAATGTAAATGAAATGTGAAGTAACAAAAACTAAAATTAAGACTAAATAATTAATACTTAAAATTATTATAATTAAATAATTTAATTTAAGTAATAAGTATATAAATTCTAAACCAGCTCAAATTAATTCCAAATCTTTATGGGGGTAATTCTAAGATCAACATGGACCTTTGAAAGACTTTTCATGATAATGAAAATTAATTTAATATAAAAATAAAATTAAACTAGAGAATAATTAATGATTAACTGTTGAAATATTAAAATTTAAAAAAATATTCAGCCCAAGTCATAACAATTTTTTTCATAATTTTTAAATTATTTTAATACTAAAAATAATTAAAATTCATAAAAATTAAAAGGTTAATTTAAAATTTTATGAGAATCTCATCTTAATTAAGGCTCTTAGTTTAGCTTAAAAATCGAGGATCGCTCAAAAATCGAATCGACATTTGGATCGAATCATGATGGAATCGATTATATTGAGCCGAGCTATAAGCCTAAGATTTAGATTGAACTTTTTTTCAAGCCGAGCACAGATTATATCGAACCAGTTCTAGATCAGATCAAATTTATCTATTATTAAAAATATTTAAGTTTATATATAATATTTCTAAGTTAGTAATAATAAAGTTATTTCTAAAATTAAGTGTATAGAGTTATAACTTGTAATCTTTTAAAATAAATATAATATATTTATAAGTATAAATATTATTTCTTTGAAAATCAATTTTTTATTTCATGCACTTAATTCAAATTTTTTTAATTTTTTAATAATCATTTTTATTCAATTCAAGCTACTCTATCAAAATGAGTCAATTCCATTCTAATTCGAGCAAAAAAATAATTATTATAAAATATTCAACTCGAGCGGGCTCGAAATCAAAACGAGCGGGCTCGAAATCAAAACGAGCTAGCTCGAAATCGATAAGAAAATAAGCTGAGCTGGCTCAAAATTAAATGGTTTAAGCCATGAGTCAGTCTCAAGCCGCTCGAAAATATTGCGAGCCAATTTCGAGTCAGTTTCGAATCGGCTCGAAATCAGCTAGTTAACAGCCATAATCTTAATCTTAATGTTCTATAATCATATTAAAATTCTTATAAAATTTTGGAATCATTTGACAAACTTTTATAATTTCTCTTGAAAATATAGAATAAATCATAACTAAAGTTTAATTTTAAAAATATATAAGCTCTAAAATTTAGTTAGGATAGATTTCAAGGTATCATTTAATATAAACCTAGTCTTTTAATTAGTGATACATTTTATAATATCTAGGATGCCTAATTGATGGGGTTACCCATCAAGTTAACCACATTTGCCTTTATGCATTATTAAAAATCCATAAATAATCGAGAACTTAATCATACAAAATTTAAATAAAATTCTTCAAACAGATCACTTAAATTGAAATCACCTCTATTTAAATTAAAACACATTGTCCAAAATTTTAAAAATTCAAACATAAAATGAAACTTGATTGGAAAACACCAACGAATAGACCATTAGATTAGGCATAGCTTATTCAGATTGCTGTAGTGTTCTAATGTGATGCTATGAAGTGATGTTACTTTAGGTTAGGTATGTGATGTTGAGTTAGAATAGTTTGTGATGTTTACACTATTTTATTTAGGACTAAACAAATAATTTTATTTTCATATGATCATGCTTAAAAAGTGGCAAGGTTGTGATGTGACTATGATGTGTTGTTAAAAATATTTTATCTAATAAATATAATCCTTAAAAAAAATGAAATGCTATTAAAAATATAAATCCACTAAAGCATGACCAATATGACAAGTGGCTAGGGACTTGAAAGTGCTAAGCATTCTATATGATGTTATGAAATATGTAAATATTTTGTTATATATATTGTTGGACTAATGTTTATTTTCTAAAGATAAAGCTGTTATTTTTTTTTTCACAAATGCTTGGAGAATCAAAAGGAAAAGCTTCTTTTAATAAGAATAGTTGGTGGTGGAGTCAAAGTGTGCAAGAAAAGATAAGAAATAAGAAGCATTGTTATAAAACTTGGTTTGGATGTAAAAACCCGGAGAATTTGGAGAGATATAAAATGGCCTGTAGAGATTCTAAGAAAGCAATATATGATGCAAAAAATTTAACTTTTAGTGATGTATACTATAGATTAGATACCAAAGAAGGTGAAAGATGTATGTATAAGTTAGCCAACCAAAGAGATAGGAGAAGTAAAGACGTAGTTCAAGTGACGTGTATTAAGGATGAAAATAATAAAATACTTTTCTTAGAAAAGGATATTAAAAATAGGTGGTTGGGGTATTTTGATAAACTTTTCAATGAAGGATCTGAAAGTAAAATTAATTTTAGCAACCTTAATACCCTTAACATAAATAGAGAATTTTATTTTTATCATCGTATTAGCAAATTTGAAGTTAGAGAAGCTTTAAAGAAAATGAAATGTAGAAAAATAGTAGGACCTGATGATATTCCAATTGAAGTGTGGAAATGTTTAGGAGATCAAGGAATTTCTTGGCTTACAAATCTTTTTAATGTTATTTTAAAGACTAAAAGATGCCGATGAGTGGAAAAAGAGTTTGTTGGTTCCTATATTTAAGAATAAAGGTGATGCCAAGAGTGTGCAAATTATAGGGGAATTAAGTTAATGTGTCATACATTAAAATTATGGGAGAGAATGAGCATTACTTACGATGTGACAAAAAGTTTCTAACTTTAGTTTTATGCCGTAGATCTACTATGGATGCTATACATTTGTTAAGAGGTTTGATGGAGAAGTATAGAGAAAGTAAAGAGGATCTACATATGATATTTATTGATTTAGAGAAAGCTTATGATAATAGAAAGGAGTTAATATTGGTTATATTCAAGTAATTAAGGATATGTATACTAGAGCTGTTACTTGTGTCCAAACACAAGGAGGATTGACAAATTATTTTCTTATTTCAGTTGGATTACATCAAGGATCAGCTTTAAGCCCTTATCTTTTTTGCTTTAGTTATGGATGTTCTTACTAGACATTTATAGGAAGATGTAACTTGGTGTATGCTTTTTGTTGATGATATTCTTCTCGTTGATAAGACTAGAGAGGGAGTCCAAGAGAAACTTGAAGTATGGAGGTCAACATTAGAGTCTAAAGGTTTTCGTTTAAGTAGATCTAAAACTGAGTATATGAAGTGTAATTTTAGTTGTACAAGTTCTAGTGGCAGTGTTGTGACATTAGGTGAACAAGTCATCAAGAAGAGTGAGCGATTCAGATATTTAGGCTCTATTGTTCAAAATAATGGTGAAATAGATGGAGATGTTATTAGTAGAATTCAAGTTGGATGGTTGAAGTGGAGGAATGCATCCTGGATTATTGTGTGATAGAAAGTTCCACTTAAACTTAAAGAAAAATTTTATAAGATGGTGGTAAGACCGCAATGACTTATGGTGCGTAATGTTGGCCAATAAAAGAGAAGAAAGGCTAAGTTAAGTGTTACTGAGATGAGGATGCTCAGGTGGATGAGTGGCTTTACTCTTAAAGATAAAATGCGAAATGAGTATGTTTGGGAAAAAGTTGGAGTACCTTCAGTGGCTTAGAGAGAGTCATCTTAGATGGTTTGGCCACATAAAGCGTCGGCCGTCTGATGACCCGGTTAGGAGATTAGATGCATTAGATTTGTCTTATGTTAAGAAAGGTAGAGGTTGACCTAAAAAGACTTGGTTAAGATGTATAAAAAATGACCTTAGCATACTTGAATTAAATGAGAATTTGTCAAATAATAGACACAATGGAGACGGATTCATAGACCACTTAGTGGGATGAAGGCTTGTTGTTGTAGTTGTTGTTGTTGTTGAAATGTAAATTTTTAGAGTGCTAAGAAGTCCTATATTAGCTTATGTGATTTTAGAATAACAAAGAAAGGGAACTAAGGCAAACCCCAAAAGGGTAAATTCTTATGGCTTTGGAGTAAGAAGAACCAAAAGAAGAAGAAGAAGAAGAAGAAGAAGAAGAAGAAGATGATGATGATGATGATGACTAGAAGATCTACAGTCTAAGCTATATAAGGCAAAGTTTGCCTCTCATTTTATTTTATTTTTTTGGGATTGTATTTCGTGTATTCAACCACATTAATATTTTCTAATTATTTTATATTTTATTTAAATCTATTTGATATTTTATTTGATGCTTGTTTACTTTGCTTACACTCTAGATAGAATATAATATTTATTTGTGATACATTGCATCTATGTCTTTTAATAGATATTAGGTGCTTAGATGGGCCACAAGAAAATTAGAGATGAATATTTTATTGAAATCGATAGTAATTAAATGACATATAATTAAAATAAAGTAAGCACCCATAGGTTATGTCACTATAAATGCATTCATGTTGTTTCTTCATTCTTGCTAGAAGTGCGCTATCTCCATTGCCGAAATAAAGGTCACCTAATCTTTGAGGGTGAAAACCACATAAAGGAGTTAAGTGTGCATTAAGCTAGGATCAAACTAAAACATGACATTGCATTTCATATTAGAGTTGTGTCTTAATCTATAAACTAAAGAAATAAAACATTTGTACATTTAGCCTCATAGCATTGCATACCCTACATACTTAGCTTTATTGGCTAGGATTATGACTCTCCCTAGTAAATAACAACATTATCTATCTTGCATATGCATGTGACTCAATCTCATAGATTTTAAGAAATTATGTGGGTTTGTGGTAGTCTTTCCATGCAAGAGTATGAGTCATGCCTATTTCAACTTTAAGTGAGATTGAAACTATAAGTCCTATTACATATCATTAAAATAAATCTAAGTAACTACTTAGTAGTATTTCTTAACTTAGTTAAGGTTCTGAGGCTAATAGTTTTCTTAGGGTTACATCATAAATTCTTGCCTCTTGGGTATATTTAAAATCTTGCGCTAGTGAATTATAAGTCCTATCTTTTTAATTACATAATCAACTCGAAATAAAAAAAATGAAATACCAAAAATATAAGCCGCAATCATAAGATAATTTATAGTACTACTAAGCTTCTCAGTATCATGTGCTCTCTACTTTTCTTCTCTTGGCTTCTAAAAACAATTATTCTTAGCTTAAACTTATCCTAATTTAAATCCCAAATCATTAAATTCTTGTATCTTAATTTTGAATTAATCATACAATTCTTCACCGCTACTTTAATTGAGAGTATTCTTAAGAGTTGGTGCTGTTAATATATAATTAAATATAGGGGATGGATTTTATAGAGTAGAATCTAAATTAAAATTTTAATTATTTAATTAAATTACTAAAAATGTATACCAAACAAACTTTAACATCTTTATTAGTATTATGTGTAAATCTATAATAGAATGATACTTCTATCTTTTGAGATAGTATATCAATCTTTGTATCATATTTAGATATAATAATACAAAAATTTTATTTATTTTAGTCTTTGAATTCATTGCAATATAATATTTTTATCTTCTGAGATAATATATTATTCTCAATGTCACATTTGATCACTAGAACAAAATTATTTCAAAGTTTGTGGGTTTCTCTGAAATATAAATCTAAATAAGTTAAATTTTCCCACAAACAATAACTGTACTGGATACATGTTACACAACTCCTGTCGCAAGCTTTTTCTTCCTTTGTATAGAGGTCTGATACTATCTTGGATAGCTGGTACGTAACCCCATTTGCAAGATCCAATCTTCTTTTATAGAAGGTTTGAAAATGTACTAAATTAGTTGTAGTATTAACCTCTTAGGCTCTAGTTATCCTTCAAAAGAGAATCATCTTATGCCTTCAAAGATTTTTTTCCCCTTTGAAGATATATTATTTATTTATTATATCATTTAGGGCTTTTGCTCCTTAACGAGAGCATACAAATTATTTACTTTTTATATCTTTTCAAGATTTTTAGTAGTTAGAGCATATTTTTGGTTTAAAAGTATAAATATTTTTAAAGTTTTCACTTGCTAAGATTTTTGATGTACTTATATCTTTTGAGACTTTAAATCTTCTCATATATATGATGTACCATTACCTTTTGAGGCTTTTAGCCTTCTAAAATTTTTAATGTGCCTATATATTTTGACCTTCGCATATTTTCATTATACTTATACTTTCTAAGGCTTTTAATCTTCTACGCTTTTAATGAGTGAAGATCTTGTCAATTATTTGCTCCATTGAAGTCTTTCTAGTGAGAACTCTATTCACTACAAGCTTCTCGTTAAGGCTTCTTCAAGGGTATGCCTTCCACTAGTTATTAGTAGAGATCATGTCTATCACTTGCTCTTATGAAGGCTTTCTATTGAAGACTTTCACTACTAGTTTTCATCAAGGCTATCTTATGGAGGTGCCTTTAAAAGATGAGAAGCTTGGCTTCTTTGAGTTACTAGCTAATTACAGGTTAATTGAGCAATATAAGGAAGATATGCTATGGCTTAAATTGGACATACATTCATAAGAGTTGACTTTTAAAAAAGAAAGATTATTTGTTGAATACAAATATTGATAGTGTTAGGTATTATCGTTAGCATTATTGCTACTACAATCATTTAAGATAAGATTTTTTTAAGGAAAGTGCTTCATCTTTGTTCATATTTGTATGGCCTGTGAATACATACTTCTCCATGTATCATGGAATAAGCTTATTTATATTCAAGATGCCTAATGCAGTGCTTATATTTGATGAAATTTTTATCTTTGTATAAGATAAATTGAGTGATTACACCATGTAGGTGTTGGAACATTTACATGTTTGTTTGTTTATTTCTTTCTTTGTATGAATATTACTGGAGCTTTGTTATTATAGCAATGAAGTCCATTGATGATATAGTTTTAATGAGACTTCTTACCCATTATGAGAGTCATTAAAATTTCTTATTAGAAAGTTTATCTTTCCTGGCTATTAATGCAAATTACCACTTGATAACATGAACTTGTGTGAAAAAGATTGAGAGAAATACATCAAAAATGTTTGACATATATGGAAAAGGTTAATTAGGAGCCTACTAAGAATTTTTTACCTTTCTAAGATTATTTGTTAAAATATTATTCAATGTCATTAACTAGTATGAAAAAGTTATAAAAATTTACAAAATATTTTTAACCTCAATGACATATATGCTAGAGAGTTACTCGATGATATTAACCTATATGGAGTAGATTGAAATGAAGTAAATATCATATGTATCTAAAATAAAGGTAAATTTTAGTGTCCTTTAAAAATCACAATCTTGATATTGCAGGAGTAGATATTTAGTCAAATGTTGTATTTAACTTGAGATATTATTATGCAACTTCTTGTATTCATGGGAAGCATTGGGAGAGGTATTTGTTAATAAAGTTGCCCTAGACATGAAAAAAAATTCGAAGGTATTGCTTGATTATAATTATGCTTAAGATATTGTCAATAATATCCTTTAAGGCAATAACTAAGGTTGCTTGATTATTTCTTATGGAATTGATGGATAGAATAAAGGAAATTTTTTTTTAATATAATCATGCCAAAGATTTAATCCTTTCATGTTGTTATTAAAATTATCCTCCAATCTAGACTTGCTTCTTTTAGAATTGGTAATCAAATAAATAGAATGAAACTTTATGCCTTAGTTTGAAAATTATCTCCCAGCTCAAAATTGTTTATCACAGGCAACACCAAACAATTGCATGGTAGAAAATTTATGATGGTAGAATAAAACTTTATGCCTTAGTTTTGTATAAAAACCTAGTATACATAGATAATAGAAAAGAATATATGAGATACTAGAATTCTTACGTAGAAAAATTCAAAAGGAAAAAAATCCTGAGCCTAACTCAGTCAAAATTATCTACTATGTAGATGAGGTCACTAAATCTAATTGAACAAATTGGAGTTACAAGTTCTAAGTTATACAAAATTTAGGCAACAACAGCCTAAGACTAATACTATAACAACCATATAGTGGTGCTCAAGCTATATTATCACTAATTGTGGTCGGCGATGATTGTTGGTAGTCAACGATAGCCACTTGTGACGGCTAGCTTTTAGCTCTTATGCTTTGCCCCTTAATTTCCTCCTATCCCATGATGAGAATGAGATATTATTTATAAGATTTTTTGCGCCTATTTTTTCTTAAATTAATTTTCTATTATTTATTCATCACTATTAGCTATTATAAATAATATTAACATATAAGTTTCTCCCCCTCTAATTTCATTTAAATTATATCTCAACAATTTAATGTAAGATATTTTTACATTTGTCTAAAATATTTTCTTAAACATGCAAAACAACACTTAGTCCCAATAACTTAAACAATGTGATTTTCACAAAAATTTAATTAAGAAATAAATGGTATACCTTGATTTGCCATGAATATTTTCAAGTTTTTGGAACTAGGGTTTCTCTTTCTTCACCCAAATTTTTTTTTTATGCAGTCATCTTAATGGAGAGATACTTATACATTAAAGGGTTGGAAGATGATCGATAATTTTCTCTACGAAGAGATACTTTATTTGATCAAACGATCAATAAATGATTGATCAAACTCTCTTTTAACCAATATAATTAAGTGCATAATTAATTATTAAATAATAAATTGAATAATCACTAATGTGGGTCACATTACATGATTAATTATGTATTTATTAAATACATAATTCTTACATTTGAATCATATGAAAAAAAAAAAGATTCGACGTATGAATTGCTCTATGAATTAACTTTAAACATAATTATTAATCTCAAAGTTTAATAAATATGTAAAATGTTTGCATCAAAATCATTACTTTCTATTAAAAATATTGTATACATGAAAATTAATGCCATTTAAACGAAAATCAGCTCAAGTAATGGGGTTGTCATATTATTTATTATTCTCAGATCACACCTTCAATTAAAATTAGAATTTACATATAAATGAGGCATCATCAATAACTAGAATCCGAATAATAAATTCAAAAACTTAATTAATATGGATTTTAATTACATGAGATGTTATGAATAACATGAAACTGTGTGTTGAACAATCAGATGTAATTTATATCTATATTATATATCAATTTATATTTAAAATTTTGATACAGATGAATGGTTGGTCTTCAACTTTTCCTTTGATCATCATATTTTAATTATTTTTTTCCTTCATTATTATTAACATCATTTATTACTATATATAACATTATTGTTAAGGTTTAAAATATAATTTGATTGCATTTCTTAATATTTATTTTTAGTTTGTTGATTTCATTAGTCTATCAACTTAGAATAAGCCTAAAGTAAAACTTAAAAAATTTGTGGAAATTATATGTCATAAAATAATGCAAGATTAAAATATTAAAAATCTTGATGATTTTACTAAAAATACATAAGGTTTATCTGATTTGACATAATAATCATAACTTACTTTCTTCGTTTGCAATAAAACTGGTTAATATATTAGCATCTTCAATTATATTATGAAAAATTGATTTTATTTAAAAAAAGCTTGAGTGTTAGATTGTTGAGCTTATTTGCAATAGTTTGCTTATCTTTCCTGAGTCCATAAAAGACTTTAAAGGATCTTTTATTTAAAAGAATAAAATAGGGGTGTAAGTAAGCAAGTTGGCTCGCGAGCGGGTTCAAACTTGACTCGATAATAAGCTCACGAGTCAAACTTATTGAGCCACAGACTCAAGCTTAACTTAACTCGTCTCATCGGCTTATTAAGCTGGCTTGATAAATGAATTAATAAATATTTATATATAATCTTTTATATATATAATTATTTTATTATATATTTAATAATTTGGATATGATAAAGCTACTAGTTTTTGAGAATATTTAAAAAAAGAAAAAGCTGCTCATTTAAAAAAAAGTTTTAGGGTCTATTAAAGCTATGTAGTCATAACTTTTTCTTTCACATCACCTTTTTATCTCATGGTTAAAGATGTATCTCATCAACCTCTCTCATCAGAGGTAATCTAGTGGTCCTTCTCTAGCAAAATTTCATTTTCTTCATGCTCTAGAGCCACGTAATAATTGAACAAGCTCTTGAGCTCAATGTTACAGGCCAAACCTTCCTCAAATTAGCCGTGTGGCCTTAGTACACTCTCTAAGTGCTAAGTAAGTCTAGGTCTCAAACAATGTTATGCTAAATTGCAAAGAGAGAAGAGAAGTAAATGGAAAAACTTTAGAACTTTATAAGGGATTAGACTTTCATATACACTTGGACTCGTTCTTCTTAGATGATTACTTGGTTGATTCCGAAATGAGGGTGAGATTTCTATTTATAGCCCTCCATCATATCCTTTCCTTGGGAACATTCCATAACACACTACACTTTACATATGTGTGGCATTCTCTAGAACATTCTACACAAATCCTTATACAAACTATTACATTCTTTAATATTCTAGAGATTTCTAAAGCCCCCTCAGATTACTCTCTTAGCTTTTACAGTATTCTAGAATATTTCAGAAACATGTAGAACACCATAAACTTCCATAGTCTTTTGGAGGCTTCTAGTGCCTCCTAGAGGATTCTAATGTGTGTAAATTCCAGAGCCTTCCAACATGTGGTGGCTCCATATTTGATGGCCCTAGTTATCATTCTTGTCTCCTTTGTACATGTCATACCCATGTTAGCATAGCTAACCTCATAGAGCTTTAGTAGGGTATGACATCCTCCCATACCTGACCTCGTGATACCCTCATCATGACTTCTTCTATGGCAACATTGGGTGTTGTCCCTGGTTATCTTCTAACCTTTTGATCACTTCTTTTCTTCTAAGTCGAACCCCTTATTTTGTTGCCTTAACTCTTTTGTTATCACTTGCCTGCCACTTTATGGTAGTCTTATAGGAAACTCCTTGGGGGTAAAAAGTCCTTGAATTCCTTGAGAAACTTTGCATGCCCCTACAACTTGTCCTTCTTGGATCTTGGCTCATTAGCCCCACTAAGCGATGCTAAGAGATTCCCCTTGTCCTTCCAGGAGTCTTTCCTGGCCTTTAGAGTCTCCTCCCTTAGCCTAGCTTTCAAAACTTAGAGTGTTGTCAATCGCCTAAAGTCTTGCTTGATGCTTCACATCATCGACATCATGCAACTCTTGTCTGCTTTTATGATGCATAAGCCATTGGCAAATGGTATAAAGAACACCTTGGTTTGGTTCAAGAAGTCCATCCCCAACAAAACTTGGGAGTCATACAAAGAGATGATAGAAAAGTCTAACTTCATCGTCCAAGCACCCATATTCACCTTCACCTAACGTGCAATGCTTTGAATGATCTCAGGATTGAGTTTACTGACTTAATGAGGCTCCCTCCATCACTTGCCTTTATACTCAACCTCTTTGCATCGTTAGGAGATATGAAATTATGAAACACGCCAATGCCCACCATGGTCTTAGTTGTCTCCTTCCCCATGTTCATCTCCATAAAGAGGAGCTCTTTTGTCTTGGCCTTATGAGCTTTTTATATGGAGTTAAGCATCTGGGATTGCCCCAATTTTTGCAATTAGCCCTTCTTCCTTAGCCACTTCTTTGTCTTCATGGGTGGTAAGGAGTGAACTTAATGCTTGCTTTCGTGGGAACTTTCTTACCCAATGAGGGACTTTATAGAAGAAGCACTCATTTTTCTAATCTAGGCTTTTTCCATCTCTTGGCCTCTCCTTCTCCTTGCCCTTGAAGCATCAAAGATGCTCACCTTTGAGTTGGCCCTTGTCTCCCATGTTTCCCCAATAATTTTCATAGTTGCTCTTCTTAAGTTTGGCTCCTTGGAGTAGTCCACCAAGCCCTCTGCTATCGTTATGGTGATGGCTGAGGCTTGTACTCCCAATCACCTCAACTCTAACTTTTCCCATGGTTGGTGCCCATCCATAAGGTTGAAGAGGTAGTCTTTATCTGACATATTAGAGATTCCCAAAACTAGGATTGTGAATTCTTTGATGTAGTCTCAAATGGCCCATATATTATTTTGTCTCCATAAGCAGCCTTAAGCTTCTTCCTTTGTGTTCTTGAGGTAAAATTATTTCTTGAGTTCTCTCTTGAAGTCCCCAAATGGACATATGGAAGACAACCCTTTCTCCACATCTACTTTCCTTCTCCTCCACCAAAACATGGCAATGTTCATAAGATAAAAGTCATTAATTATATCTTGGCCTCCTCATCCACAATGCATATTACCCCAAAGTATTGTGTTCATCCCTATAAGAAGTTATCCACCACCTTGGTGTTGTGTGAAACCCAAAGCTCTTAACCTCTAGTACCTCAATGTGCCTTGCCTCACTTGTACTACATGTGGCCATCGTCACTAATGCGCGCTTGCATAAGGACACACCCCTGTTGGCCTCACTTTTGGAGTGAGGATTGATCACTCCAATCCTAGGTCTAGGATTCTTCGAGACACTTAGATTTTCTCAGTGTTAGGACACTTCTAGTGATTAAGGTAACACTAAACCCAGGCATAGGATTTATAGGGAATAACCTTAAGTCTATATCTTACCCTAAGAGAAGTGGGCTTCACTTACCCTAAGGCCTAAACCAACACTCATACACCCATCTATTGCTCTAAATACAAACCAAATGATTGGAACCTCAACCCCAAGCCAATTAATTGACCTTGACTGAATTTAGTTTCCAATCCAAATTCCAAGCCAATTTAGCTTCTTAACTGAAGTTAACCCACTTCAATCCTACAACTCCATTCAAACCAACCCGAGGAAACCAAACTCAATTCAATTCTTTCAATTATTTTAATTGTCCAATGGATCATTTCAAGCTATTCCAACACTTGCCATCAAACTAACTAAATCAATTAAACTCAAGTAACCCAAGTCAACTAATTTAACCTAAAAGGTTCAAATGAACCAAAACCCAATGAACCCAAATCAATTGCATTCAAAGCCACTAATCAACTTTAAATTCATCATTGAATAACTCCAACCATCTATAGCCTCAATTAATTTAAATTGACTTTACTAAACCACTTAACTCAAGTGACCTAAAAGGTCAAATTAGACCAAACTGCAATCAAACCCCCATTGGATCAAATCAAGCTATCAAATTTATTCAATGATGATTGTTGGTCAATATTGAACACTCTACTACAATCAATTGGACCTAACCAAGCCAATTTGGTCCCTTAACTCAAGTTAACCCAAAATGACCTAAAGGACCAAATTGGGCAAATCATGTTCTAAGCCAAATTAATTATAATCAATGACTCTCATCAACCACAAATTGATTATTGAACATGACTCAACCGTCAATTAAAACTAATTAAACCTAACCAAGCCAATATGACCTAATTACCCAAGTTGACCCAATTTGACTTTGGTGTTTATTTTTGAATGTATATGGGGGGACACCACACAGATCTGAGGGGATATTTATTGAAGTGATTGGGTACGACATTGAGGTATGATGTACCATCTCAAAAGATAGAAATGTCACCCTTCAATGGACCTAATCACCTAATAAAGACTCCTAAGGTATGATGGGTCTTCAAATATACCAGAGATTTTCCCCCTACTTTATATGGATGAATAAAGTAGGGTTTATATTAAATCGGGTTCTAAAGTTTCCTATGAAAGAAAGCCTCCATAGTTAATTACATCCTATGGAATGTAAATTCCTTAGGAATACTCTCAATTAAAGTAGATAATTATTATATCCAAAGATTTCAAGGATAAGACTATCAATAAATTGGCTATGTTGAAAAATTAAGTGGGAAAGATCAAGGAGAAGACATATTATCAAAGCCAAAAAAAATGAGTAGGGAATGCTCATGATACTAGAAAATCTAATGAGCATTCCAATCTATCATATAGTTAGGCTTTATAATTTTAAATGTGAGGAAATTTTTTTTGTTTGAGTTAGAAAATTTAATTAGATTACTAGGGCTTATAATCCACCAACATAAGGTTAGGGGAATGCCTAAGAGGTGAGGATTTATGCTTGTATCCTGAAGAAAATAGCTACCTTAGATCCTACATATAGGGAGCTTTAGCAAGAGCTAAAGTATGACCTAAATCTAAGCGAAGATGAGTATATGGTTCACCTCCGCAAGAGAGAGTAAACCACCTAATTGCTAGACTTATAACTGCTTGGAGTGGCAGCCACCCAGCTCCTCCTATGCTTTAAAACCATGTAGACAAGTCATATGATTTTGCAAGATAGTTGGGTTGTTATTAATTAAAAAGAGACAGAAGTCCTTAAATCCACTTCCTAAGAGACTAGATGATGAGTGGTATGAGTAACGACTTAATCTACAAATGTAAATCTTTTCAAGTTTTATTTGATATTTGACACTTCATCTTGACCAAGGCCATAGGATTTCTTATGCCTAAATGCATGATGAAATATATTATAGGCTAAATCAATGGGAAAGAGGTGGTTTCCACACAGAAGAGACCCTCAAAGGTTAAATCTTTCTCTGTCATGAAAGGATGGAAACCCTCTCTTAGCAAGAGTGAATTAATATGAATGCATGTTGTGAGACATAAAACATTCAGCTAAAAGGTTGCTAAATCTTTTAATTATCTTGATTTAATGCCTACACTTTATGTGAGATTATGAGTTATTTAAAATTTTAGTTATGAGTTGTAGTTGGGTAGAAAATTAATTTTTCCCAAAGAGCATAATCGTATCCAAGCCATACAACAAACACTAATCAAAAATAAATTATGAAGAGGCATGCAATTTCTAATGCACAAGCTACACATAACATCAAATATTTTATAGCTACTGTAAAAGAATAATAGGCTGGTGCGGCCGGGTTCCGCTGTACAACCCAAAAAGAGAAAATGGGTAGCTAAGCTCTACCCTTATACATCATGGTATAAGAAAGAATAATTATAATTTATAAATGAATAAATACTCTGGGGGTCCTCTTTTCTTCATTCTTCATGTCTTCATGTCTTCACTTTTTCATTTAATTTGGTAGGCTTGCTTCAAAGGCATCACAGAGCCTCCCAGGATAAATCCTTCAAGCCAGTAGTCATCCTATTCTCCCATAACACTAATCCTAATTCATAATGCAAAATTATATTAAAAGTAGGAAAAGTAAATCTAACTACACCTACAAAATAAGTGTTATCTAAACACACATACAATCTTAAGCAGTTATGTTCATAATTTGGACTTAGCACCCTACACATGGGTAACTAAGCCCACCTATCTTAACTTAGATTATGCTTAGGGGTTTAAGAAACTTGCAAATGAGAGCATTTATATTTATTTTAACCACCCCTAAAACATAATCCCTGTATAAAACATGATTAGTCTAATATCGGTCTAACATCCAGTCTATGAAATATATACCCTAGCATTTAGTCTAAAATATTACATCACAAAATAAAATATACATCATACCATACACTGCCCTAACATAAAGCTAGAAGTGGTGACTTAGTTCTAATGTGTGTGTTAAGGCTTGTGTGGTATATCCTAACTAGGTATTAAGGTTATGATTTTCTAAGTGTGAAAGAAGTTTAATCATAAGAGTTTGATTTCACTTTAAGTGGTTTAATTGATTTGAGAATTTTAAGTTAGTTTTTTCTTTTGTTTCATTTCACCTACACTTAGCAACTAAGTGTTATAAAGAGAAAAAAGAGAGAGGATTACTCTCTTTCATCCCTATCTTAAGTCACTTCTAAAACATGTTAATTAACAAGTTCTCTTTAGTGAAGGGCTTATTACATATTTTAAATTAATCTTAAGTTTAGGTCCACTTTAAATAATTCTATTCAATATGCAAGGCATCTTAAGATTAATTTGGTTGAATTACTATCACATGACACATGTTAAATCATTTCTTTCCATCACATGTAACATGCATATGATTAAGTCCTAAGTATACCTACACATACAATATGTTTTAGCACACTTGAATGATGAATGTGAGTATGTATATTCAAAGTTTATATTTTCCATTTGATTGAATTTTTTTATCATATTAATTTAAAGCTCTATCTAAATTCTTATACAAAATACATAAGGATGAAATTAAATAGGTACATGTCATTATTAATCAGGGAAGTGAGGCAATCAAATGACCTCCTTGGGGCTAACAAAAGCCTCCTATTCCCATGATGTCCAGACTATATACCATTACATTCAACCATATAAAAATTTGCACACATGAACATAAGAAAGAGAGCTTAAAATCACATGATAAATTAATTCAACCACTTAAACAATTGCAAATGCATGTTTTTTTTGATAAAAGAAAAGGGGTTCCAATTCCATAATTAAATACACACACACACATGTATAAGAGACATAAGCTACTACATGTCATTGTTAACCAGGGAAGTGAGGTAATCAAATGACCTCCTTGAGCTACTTAAAGTCTCGTATTCCCAGGATGTCCAAACTAAATAATTACTTTTCTTAAATACATATGGATGTATACATAAATAAGGAAAGAAAACTATGCAAGGGTTGTATTTTTTACTCGATTGAAATATTTATGCATGTGGATTAAAGTTATTATTCAATTTCTAATATAGAAATACATGTAAATGAAATCAAATAAGTATGTGTCAATGTTAACCAGGGAAGTGAGGTAATCAAATGACCTCCTTGGGGCTAACTAGAGCCTCATATTCCTGGGATGTTTGGACTATATACCTATTAACATTGAAATGCTTCTATAGCTACACATGAATTGAAGAAAAGAGAGCTTCAATCTATACACTTAGGGTATAATAATATACATTTTCTATATATTTATAACTAGCATTCATAGCATATGTAATCATTCATTTATAAGCTTTGAAAAATACATTTGGATTTAATAATGATAGTCGCCACACATATATTAAATTAAATCAACACATGCAAGCTTGACATAAAAGGAACCATTTGATTTAATTAATTTTGCAAAAGATGAATGAACGAATCAAATGACATGCAACATTTAATATGATTGGAGAGGAATAAATAAACATAAACATATAATTTCATCCAACCAAATTATTTCCTAAGGACAATCATATCAAATAAAATTATTTAAAGTAAACCAAAGCTTCTTAATGTCATTTTAAATTTCATGTTTAATTTGATTTAAGGAAAGTGAGAAAGAGGTTTGCTAATCTTATCTCTTCCCATGTTTGTAAGTTAATTTGATTCAATGAAAATTGAGTAGGTTGATTTTATGAATTGATTAAGTTAAGATATGAATTAAATTAATTAACCTTTACCTATGTTACCATAAAGTAACTAACTAAAGTATTATGAGCCAATATAATATGCAAATGAAATGAAAAGTGAATTGGCAATGGTCCTATGAAATGAAAGGGTCTAATGCAATTGGCTCACAATTAATAGTTAATTAAGCTTAAGGAACTTAATTACTTTTATGATTTTCCAACACATATGGGCAAATCATAATTTCATTAAATCTCTTTAGGCTATTGAACACCTAAAGATCTACCCATGAATTAATTAGGTCCTCATGTGTTTTAAACATTAATTAAATGAATTAAATAATTAATTAATCCATTAATCCTTAATTAATTTCTCTTGAAAAAGTGAAGGAAACTTAGGGAAAATATTAGGATATAAGCCCCAATCCAATTCCCTAAGCCTCCTCACTGTTAAACAATGATAAATGAACTTATTAATTATGCAGGTTTCTGTTCATGCACTTAATTAACCCTTAATTAATTTAGGAAAGTTAATAAGCCCTAATTAGCTAATTTCTCTAATTAGTTAATCAGTAAATCCCAAGAAAATTAGGGGAGGCAAAGATCATCCCCTACATGATCTGAGAAATTTTAAGATTAATTAATTAATTATGGAGTGATTAGGCTAATTAAATTTAATTAAATCTTAATTAAGCCATAATTACTATTAAAATATAATTAAGGATAATTTTAATGAATTCCTCTAGGAAATTCCTTTAAAATGAGCCCTTATTTGTAGTTTTTAGATTTTTCTACATTTAGTTATGAATTATGGAAGTTTCAGCCTTAAAAACTAATTAATTAGTCTTAATTAAGCCTAATCCCATCGGCGCCACTTGGCGCGTTAACGCGGCATGCTTTTCATGTGGAACCATAGGATTGGCTATTTAAATAGTCACATCCACTGCTGACTCACATGATGGTGGGATGCGATTTCTCGTGAGTCATCTGATCTAAGATCAGATGGCCATGCTCAAACCTGTGATAAAGGGAGGATTAAATGGATGATCTAGCATGATCTGATAATGGCCATTCATTTTGATCACACGAAGACAGCCCGTGATCTCTCTTCCCCCGAGCGATGAATGATGGAGCCCATCTGCCATGGATCACTTGATCTGAGCTCACCCACTCGGATTCACTCCAAAATAACCCCACACCTTCGCGTAAGGGATCCACGAAGATCCAATGGCTAAGATCGGCTCACATGCAAATTTTCTTCACAAAGATCCAACAAATTTTTTTCTAAAGCTCGGTTTCAATAGATTTACCTCACCGAAGCTAAGATCGGTGGTTCGTACAGTTGAGGAAGCTTCATCTAGTTGAGATGAAGCCCTGTTGAGTAGCAATTGGATTGGTTCCAAGTGGATTGCTCGGTTGGCCAAGAACGGTGCTTTGGACGCTCAGCTTTGATCAAAGTTCATCCTTCGATGACCTTGGAGCTCAAGGAAAGGTTCTCTTGGCTTCGATGACGTGCATGGAAGGTGTGTGCAAAAGTAATTGAGTTTTGATTGAGAAATGGAGAAGTTTGAATTGGGAAAGGGGTGTCTTATTTCAGCTTCATTCGAGGAAGAAGAAATCCGAGAGAGGAGGCATTGGAAAAACTCTAGGGAGTGCTAGGGAGTTTCATTTCTCTCTTGGGAGCTCAAATGAAGTGAATGCATGCCTTTCCCATAAGAATTGAGGGAGTATATCCTTCAATCATATAAGATGGATAGATGGGATTGCTTCCCCAATTTTGGTCGATCAACACCCGTCAAAGCGCCAGAGGGGTCACAATTGAGTCCGCATGGCTCAGTTTGAGTGGAGGAATGCATGGGAGGTTGCTCAAACCTTTACATGGCTGATGGCTTCTCCCTTTTTTCATGGGGTTCTCGATTTGGGAGGGAGGTGAGTTAACTAACCTCTTTTTGGTCCATGGCAAGCCAAGTGCACATAGGGTGGGCTAGGTGGCTAGTTGATACCCCATTTGGGTGCTTGATGGCTGCCAAGGATGATAGAACAGTGGACTTTTCTAATTTTGGTAAAATCCCACATGGGGAGGGATATCCAAGGGGGGTTTGCCTTGAGATTGGCTCCAATTGAGTTTGGGCTGATTTTGGGCTGACCTAGGATGGGTTATGTTATGTCCTATGGGTTGATTTCATGAGTTTTGGCTTAATTGTGGTCATATGGGTCATGTTGGGTTGGCTTGACCAATTGGTCAAATTGGGTCAAACTAAGGCTTGGGTTAGGTTCAAATGAATATTTGAAGTATTTTGGTTCAAGTGATTTCAATCAATTTGGCCCAGGTTTGATTTTGTCTCATTTGAATTATGTTGACCTCACTTTTGGAGTGAGCTCTCAACTTGTTTATCATAGATCTAAGACTCTCATAGATACTAAGAGCTCCTTTGTCTTAAGACACTTCTAGTGATTAGGTGAACACTTAACCTAAGCCTAGAGACTTAGATGGTTTAGCCATAAGAATAGGGTATGCCTTAGGGATTTAGGAAGACTTGCCTACCTATAGCATTGAACCCGATCCTTGCTTTTTTCTTTCAAACCAAACCTTAAATTCAAATTCCAAATCTAAATCATAAATCAATTCAAAATCAAATGATTGAAACCCATGATTGAATTCAAATTCTAAAATATTTTTTAAGCCCTTTGATTTCATCTTATGGACTTAGCCTTAACCAAATCAAATCTTTGATTTTCTCATGAATCATTTATATCTTCATTTATATTTTTGAATATAAATGGAGTATAAATTCAAATAGCCAAAACTAAATCCAAAACCAAACCAAAATCCAATTTACACCCTATTAATCAAAGTCCTTGAACTTGGTCAAATCCTATCCAAACCAAATTAAAACCCATGGATTTCTTCATGATTCAATCATTCTTTCAATCATTGTTCTAAATAAAAACACAAGTTATAATTATCAAACCAAATCCAAGCTAACACAAATCAAACCCAAGTTATCCCCTTTTGACTTGAAATTGTCATATGAACCAAAATCCATACCTAATCACTTGCAATTGGATTTATATTTCCATCTCCAACCCATTTATGAATATAACTAAACTTGAATCAAGCCATGATCAAGCCAATTAACCCATTTAGATCCACTTGACCCAAAGTGAACTAAATGACCAAATTGGATTGAACTAAGCCCATCCAAACCTCACAACATGATCAACAATCATCCTAGGTTAATCAATTGTCTTGAATTGGGTCAAACTAAGTCAACTTAGCTTGTTAGCCAAGTCAACACTTAGCCCAAATGAAACCCAAACTAGCCAAAATCCACCATAAGCCAAATTGATTGAAACCATTGATTCAAACCCATTCATAATCAATGATTGAACATGACCAAACCCGCAATTGAGCCAAACCAAGCCTAATTAGCCATTTGACCCAAGTTGACCCAAATTAGCCTAAAAAGCCAAAATAGGTCAAATCACAACCCAACCCAAATTGATTATAACCAATGGCTCAAGTTCATTCCAAATCACTTATTAAACTTGACCAAAACCATGATTGAGCCCAATTTGACCAATTGGTCAACTTGACCTAACTTAGCCCAAATTGACTTAAAGGGTCAAATTAGCCAAAATCCAAATTAATTCAAAATTAAACCAAACCAAAGCTACAATTATTTTCAATTAGCCAATTGAACTTCACTCAACACCTAACCTAACCCAATTTGGTCAAATTGGTCAAAGTGATCAATTTGACCCATTTGACCTATATAAACCCAAATGAGCCATATTAAAATCAAAAGCAAATTGAATCAAACTAATGACAACAATACACTCCAATTGGTCATGTGAACTTGACCAAACCCTTGGTTTGACTCAATTTTACCAATTGGTCAACTTGACCCAACCTAACCCAATTTGACCTAAATAGGTCAAATCAAGCCAAATCAAATCAAATAAACTCTAAACCACTGGAAATTTGTGATAACCCACTTTTGACCCATCCCAAATCTGCCCAAATCAAACTCATAGCCAAATGACCATTTTGCCCTTGGGCTTAGGGCATCCCATGAGATAAAATACATGCTCATTGGATCATTTTCTCCCCATAGCAACTTGACACCTATTCATCAGTCCACTTAGGCACCTAGGACCATGGTCGACCTAACCCAAATGTGGTTGGGTCAGCCATGATCCATGGGGAGTTGAAATCACCTCCCCACCCCAATTGGAGCTTTCTAAACCACCAAGGACAAGCACTTCCTCCCTGGGCAGCTCACTCCACACCCTCACCCAACCAAATCGAGCCACATCATGCACCCAAGGACATCCACCAACCTCTGATTTGGCCAATTAATCAAGAAGAATCCAAATCAGCCATGGTCATCTGATCCAAGGAATGAGGGGGTATATCCCCCTTATTCTCACTCAAACACACAAACACACACATTTGATTTAATCCTAGCAGCCAAGGAGAGAGTTCCCAGAGCAATTTTTAAGCCTTCCCAAGCTTCCTAAAATCCCCATTCTCAGTTTTATGCAAAATTGAAATAGGGGAGGCCACCTTTGATTCCCATTTGCTCAAATCTCCACCAAAGTGTAATTAACTTTTCACACACCTTCCTTGGAGTTAAACGAGTGAGAATGAATCCTTTCCCAAGCTGCCCAATGGCTGGAGGGTAGAGTTCAATCAAGCCCGACCACCTAGGCCTAGTGCTTTGGTCTTTCAAGCAAACTACATCAAATCAAAGCTCGTGCAGCTCAACAGAGCTTTATTTCTACCAAACAAAGCTTCCTCAATCGTTGGAACTGCCAGTTATAAGCTCCGATGAGGTATGCCATTGAAACCGATTCTTGAAAGAAAATAGCTTGGTCTTTTATGAAAAAAATTTCAATGTCACACATTTTCCACCATTAGATTTGTTTGTTGTGCTTCCCCAAAGGTGTGAGATCATTTTCATCTCCATCCGAGCCTGGGTGAGCTTGGATCGAGTGATGATCAATGGACGGTAGCCATTGTTCGACGTTCGGGAGAAGATAGATCATGGATTATCCATTTCGCATGATCGGGATGGATGGTCCTGATCAGATCACGCTTAGAGCCTCTGATTAATCCCTCAAAACACTGTTTAATCGTGGCTGTCTGATCTTAGATCGGACAGTCCACAGAGTTACTACATGCACCGCCATTCGAATCAACACTTCGATGTGATAACTTAAATAGTGAATCCCACCGCACCACGCGGAAAGCATGCCGTGTCAGCCACCACATGGCTCAATGAGATTAAGGCTCTAAATAGAGTTAATTAATTAGTTTTTAATCTTGAAACTTCCTAAATTCATAGCTAATTCTAATAAAATTCAAAAAAAATACAGACTTAGGCTCATTTTAAAGATATTTTAGAGTAGAATCTAGAAAAATTATTATTAATTGATTTTGAATAGTGTATTTAGCTTAATTAAGGTTTAATTAAAAATGTAATTAGTCTAATTACTCCTTAATTAATCATCTAATTGTTCTCAAAATTTTTGTGCATGTTTAGGGGATGACCTCTGCCTCCTCTATTTTTTTGGGATTTTATTGGTTGCTTAATTAGAAAAACTAATTGATTAAGCATTAATCACTTTCTTAATGTAATTAGTGAGAATTAAGTAAATGAATAGTTAATTA
The DNA here is from genome assembly GCA_021442155.1 of Cymbidium sinense. Classification (NCBI taxonomy): domain Eukaryota; kingdom Viridiplantae; phylum Streptophyta; class Magnoliopsida; order Asparagales; family Orchidaceae; genus Cymbidium; species Cymbidium sinense. The sequence continues at coordinate 171,118,704 of CM038218.1, read as the reverse complement.
ATCAATCAATTAAGCTTTGTAACCTCTGTTAATGATGATGAAGTCTAGGGAAATGGATTGGGACTCCCTCGTCCAATCTTTTCTTTAAGTCCTCTCCAATCTCTCTTAAGTATATGATTAATTAACACCCCTTAATTAATTAATTAATTAACAAGATTAATCAAAAATCCAAATCATACCTGAACTTTAATCAACTAATTGAAAGGATTTATGGATTGAAATTTAGGCTCCCATCTTTATCTCTTTCTCTAAGCCCATCTCATTTTGATTAGTTTAGGTTAATTAAGGTTTAATTAGTTAATAATAAACTTAATTAATTTAATTGAATCTATTTCTCTAATTTAATCTTGGGTAGCTCTTTGGGTGTTCAATAACCCAAAGGGGGAGATAATGAAATTATTGTTAGCTCACATGTGTGAGAAACCATAAAAGTAGTTAAGTGAGATCTCTTAAGCTTAATTAACTATTAATCATGAGCCAATTACATTAGGCCCCTTTTATTTCTTAGGAACATTGCAAATTTACTTTTCATGTTATTGCATATCATATTGGCTTATTATTAATTAGTTAATTAACTTAAGGTGATGTAGGTAAGGGTTAATTAATTGGCTTAATTCATACCCTAACCTAATTAAACTATAAAATCAACCTAATTACTTCTTCATTGAATCAAATTATCTCACACATGGGGAACGTGATTAGGATCATCAAACCTCCTTCAATTCCTAAATCAAATCAAACTCAAAATAAATAAAAAATCTCATTAAAGAACTTTGGTTAATTTTAAGTGGCTTTATTTAGTATGATTGTCTTTAGGAATTAATTGGAATGAATGAGATCATGTGCTTATGTTCCTTTATTTCTTTTCAATCGTATTAAATGTTGCTTGCCATGTGTAATCATGCATTCATTTCTTTTAAAATTAGCTAAATGAAATGATTTCTTTTTTGTCTAATTGTATGTGTTGATTTAAATTAAATAAGTGTGGCTATTATTACTATTAAATCAAATGTTATTTTCAAAAGTCTATAAATCAATTATTATAATTGAAGTGATATTAATTACAAGTATCTATAAGCTTGTATGTGTTGATAATATGAGGTGTGCAATATGAAGCTCTCTTTCCTTATCTTACATGGATTCACATAGGATTTACAAATGTATAGTTCATTTGAAAAGAATACAACATTTGCCTAAATCTACTCATATATATCTCCATGTTATGACTTAAGAAGAATTTCATATCACATATGTAAATCATATAATCAAATCAAATATGACTTGTTGCATGACTTCTAAATCTTGTGGTTCTTTTTGTACATTCATATGTATTTGAGAAAAGTAGTATATTAGTCTGTATAGTATGGGGCTCTGAGGCTTTAAGTAGCCCTAAGTAGGTCTTGTACCTTACACTAAAATAAAAAACTGTCTCACTTAAAACTCTTATACATATGTATGTATGATGTGGCCAATGAATAATAATCATAAATCAAATAAATTCAATATAACTTTTGCATGGGATTTTCCTATCCTTGTAGTTATTTGTACATCTATATGTATCTAAGAAAAGGGGTATATTAGTCTCGACACCCCGGGGCTATGAGGATTTAAGTAGTGGTAGGTCATACCACACTAGTGCTAACAATGGCTATACTCACTTAAAACTTTTATAATGTGAATGTGTATCTAGCTAATGGATAAAAAAATCCCTCTTTTCTATTAAAAAGACATGCATTCATAATTCAATCAAATGAACTATTTAAATTCCAAATACAATTCTTTGCATTCATCATTCAAGTATGCTAAAAATATAAATTGCATGTATAGGTATGCTTAGGATTTACTCATATGCATGATATACATGATGAAAAGAAATGAATTAATATGTGTTATGTGATAGTAATCCTTTCTAATTAATCTTAAGATATATTTCTTATTGAATAAGGTCATTTAGGGTGAACCTAAACTTAAGATTGATTAAAACATATAATAAGCCATTCACTAAAGAAAATTGATTAATCAACTTACTTTGGAAGTAACTTAAGGTAGGGATGAAAGGGGTCTCCCTCTCTTTCTTCTCTTTATAACACTTCGTTGTTAAGTGTAGGCCATATGAAACAAAACAAAACACTAAGTAAAATCTTCAAATTAATTAAATCACTTAAAGAGAAATCAACCCTTTATAAATTAAATCTATCACACTTAATGAATTACAACCCCAAAGCCTAGTTAGGACATACCACACAAGCTTTAATGCACACACATTTGACTAAGTCACCACTTCTAGCTTTATGTTTGGGTGGTGTATGGTTTGATGTATGCTTATTTTGTGATGTATTCTTTTAGATTATATGTAGGGTGTATGCGCGTAGTCTGGATGTTAGGCTGATATTAGTCTAATCATGTCTTCTGTAGGAGATTGTGCTTAAGGGGCTGCCATAATAAAAATATAAATTCTTTTGTTATGCAGGTTGCTTAGCCCATATGCATAATTCAAGTTAGGACATGTGGGCTTCGTTACCCATGTGTGAGGTGCTAAGTCCAAATTATTCATATAACTGCTTGGGTTGTATAGTGTGTTTAACTAACATTTATTTTGCAGGTATAGCTAGATTTACTTTCCTTCTTTTAATGCAATTTTACATTAGGATTAGGATAAATGTTATGGGAAATTAGGATGAGTATTGGTTATAAGACTAAGTCTTATGTACTATGTGATTCCTTTGGAGAAAGCATATCCAAATCAAGTCAAAAGAAATAAAGAAATGGAGCAAATCAAACAAAAAAAATTGAATATGAAGAAATAAGGAATGAAGAATGAAGAATGAAGACCCCAATAACACTTATCATTTGTAATTGTACTTATTCTTTTGTAATCCTAGTTGTATAAGGGTAGAGCTCAGCTACCCACATTTCTTTTTTTGTATGGTACCCAATACACTTTTTTTTTTATTCTTTTGTGATAGCTTTATAAAATTATTTGATGTTATATTTAGTTTGTGCATTAGAAATGGCATGCATCTTCATAATTGCTTTATGATTAGTGTTTGTTGTATGGTCTGGATGTGATTATGCTCTTAGGATAAAAATACATTTTTATCCCATTAATAACTCATAACTAAACTTTTAAAATAACTCATAATCTCACATAAAAGGCTAGGTATTAAATCAAGATAATAAAATATTTAGCAACCTCTTAGTTGGATGTTATATGTTTAATATCATGCATAATCATCTTATTTCACTCTTGTTAATAGAAGGCTTCCATCTTGGCCAGATAGAATGGGCTTAACCTTTGAGAGCCTATGATAGAAGAACACCTCTTTCCCTTTTAATTTGGCCCATAATCAACTTCTCATGTATTTAGGCATACAAAATATCATAGCTAGTGTCAAAATAAAGAGTCCCCAATTAAATGAAATTTGATAAAAAATTGTATTTGATTTAAGTCATTATTCATACCCCTCATGCTCTAGTCCTATCTTCTAAAACACAACCAATTTATTGATAGTCCTATCTTTAAATTATTTGGAGACAACAACCACCTACTTTAATTGAGAGTATTCTTAAGGGATTCACTTTCCTTAAGTTATAATTAACTATGGGGGCTTGCCCCCATAGGGAACTTTAGAACCTAGTCTAAATAAACCCTATTTTATTCATCCATGTAAAGTAGGGGAAAAAATCTTTGGTATATTCGAAGACCCATCATGCCTTAAGAGCCTTATTAGGTGATTAGGTCCATTGTAGGATAGTGACTTCTATTTCTCAAGATAATACACAATTTTCCTTAATGTCATACCCGATCATCTCAATAAGTACACCTGTGAGCATGGTGTTCCCCCATACAAATGAATCAAAATAAACACCATAGATTTTCTAGCAATTCCAATGGGGATGGTTCCTCTCTCCATCTCTAGTAATTGTCTCAAGTATCGATGGACTTGCATTTTATGTGAGTCAGATCTCTTCCTTTCATTGGCACTTAGCTTATTTCTTAAGAAAAGTTAGCCAACATCCTTTAGGTTTAGGACCTCACTCCGTGTAGGTCTTGAAACCCCTACTGGGTTCCCCAATAGGTGAAAACAAAATTTATCAATGAAGGGAGAGATAATAAAAATCTAGAACCTCCTTACCACTAGCTTGGTGAGGTGAGGTTTATCATAAAATTTAAGAAAATAAATTCTTTCATAAGATGACACTTTCCAAAGTCACCTTTTTTGAAAATAGCCACCTTCATTCAACATACTCAAATTTGTTGAATGAAGATTTTATTTTCAAATCATAACATAAAATTGAAAATCCACTCAACATATTTCATATATGCTAGAGTGGAAGCATCTCTCTTTTCAAAATCAAGAAATCACATACTTGGCATCAAAACATATCATTGAAATCTATTTAACATACTTATGATTTGTTAAATAAATTTCACCTCTATTTTGGAATCTTATTTGACATGCCACATTTGTCAACAAAGAATTCCCCTCTCTTTACAAAAAAGAAAGAGAGGACATCAAATACATTTGATTCTCACTTAACATGTCAAAGATTAAGTGGAATCTCATTTTCATATGCATTTGATTCCCACTTAACATGTCAAGGTTGTTAAGTGAGAATCTTATTTTCATGTCACATTTGATTCCCACTTAACATATCAGAGTTATTAAGTGAGGATCTTATTTTCATGTCATATTTGATTACACAACTTATCAAAGTTAAGTGAGAATCTCACTTTCATATACATTTGATTCCCACTTAACATATTAAAATTGTTAAGTGAGAATCTCATTTCCATGACACATTTGACTTTCACTTAACATGTCAAACTTGCTAAGTGAGAGTCTTATTTTCATAAATCATACTTGATTCTAGTTAACATATCAAATTTGATAAGTGAGAATCTCATTTTCATGACATATTTGACTTCCCACTTAACACACCAAATTTGTTAAGTGAGGGTCTCATTTTTTATGTCACATTTGATCTCCACTTAACATATCAAATTTGTTTAATGGGAGTCCCATTTTCACAACATACATCAATCACATTTGACTTTCACTTAATATATCAAATTTATTAAGTGAGAGTCTCATTTTCAATTCACATTTGATCCCTACATAACAAACCAAATTTGTTAAGTAAGAATCCAATTTTTCAAATCAATCACACTTGGGTTTTCAGTTAACATACTAGATTTGTTAAGTAAGAGTCCCATTTTCAAAGAAAAGCAAAAAATAAATCACATCACATTTGAACTTTCACTTAACAAACCAAATTTGTTAAGTGAGAGTCCCATTTTCAATGCAAAATAAAACATAAATCACATCACATTTGGGCTATCACATAACTTACCAAATTTGTTAAGTGAGAGTCCCACTTTGAAAATAAAAGCAAAACATATATCAATCACATTTGACTTTCATTTAACATACCAAATTTATTAAGTGAAAGTCTCATTTTCAAACATAAATCAAACACATGTGGCTTCTGCTTGACATATCCAATTTGTTTAGTAAGAAGCCCCATTTTCAAATCAACAGTTCACTCAAAACTTTCTAGAAGTTAATCAACAAGGCAAGTAGCTTATAAGAGGAAGCCAAATAGTTGCCTTTCCAAGACCAGTCAACCAAGCCCAAACTTCAGAAGGCATTTGAAAAGAAGCAAGGGATAGTCACAGCAGTTGATAAGGGGAAGTAGCCAACTAGGGTCCAGTCAGATAAGCCTCGAGCTCAGCAATCTCCTCTACCACCACCTCGGTCGTCATATCGGCCACCTCAGTTGAGACATTTTAACATAGTACTTTGTTAAAAAGAGGGAACTCTTAGGTAGTGATCACACAAACTTGGAGAATGAGAGGGTAGCCTTTGATCCCGATGAGGGTGACCTTCTTGAGGATTCGACCGAGGTCCACATGGTCGATACTAGGAGCTCCCTTCAAAGAGATTAGCATAGTCAGGAAGGTGTTGTATTTGAAGAAGATGACACCTTCCATTCAACCAAACACCTCCGTCAGTAGCTTAAATAGAAGGATGATCAGATCAACCAGATGTAGAAGAGGATGGATGACTTATTAGCAGCCCTCCATGCACTTTAAAATTAGGTCTCAGTCCCACAGCATGTACCGATAGAGATAGATCATCCTGAGTCATCACATATCCTGGATCAACCCAAGAGCACTTCTCCAGTAGATCAGGATAATGGTAGCTTGCATAGGAAGGTGGTGGTTAACACTTCCATGCATGAGAAAGACGTTAAAAATATGGTGGAACAATAGGAGATGAGCATGCAGGTGGCTCATTCATTTCAAAGGGTACCCTACCGGAGGAATTTGATTTTGTCCACCCAAGGGTTTTGTGCTCCTTCCTTCAAAATTTTTTGATGACAAGAGAACCCTCCACACGCACACTTCGGTTGCAATGCAAGGCAACGATGCTCTTTGATTATTCACAGCTGATGTTGCATTTGATTAGTATGCTGAACTACCCAATAGTTTGGTAAAGATATTTACTGAGTTGGAGCACCTCTTCATTAAGAGGATTGCTAGAGCTTAGCAAAGGGTTACTGTATGGGACCTCATTGTGACCAAGCAAAATCCAAATGAGTCCCTTGTTGATTACATTCTCAGGTGGATAAACTTGAGTATAAAATGTGAACCACAACCAATTACATGCCATTGAGATTCTACTCAAGAATATCCATGGCCCAGTTGCTTTCATGCTTAAAGGGTTTACAATCAAAACCTTCGAGAAGCTAATCAATAAGGCGTCTAGTCTACAAGAGGAATCCAGACAGTTGCCTTTCCATGATGAGTCAGCCAAGCTCAGACCTCAAAAAGGCATTTAAGAAGAAGTCAAGGGTAGTCACATTAGTTGATAAGGGGAAGCAGATAGCTAGGGTCTAGTCATATAGGCCTCAAGCTCAGCAAACTCTTCTATCACCTCCTTTACCACCACCTCGGCTATCATGCCGGCCACCTCAGTTGCCACAACGGCCTCGCCTCCTCAGCAGTATCCTCATCAGCATCATCAGTAGCAGTATTCCTACCCGCCACCAAGTAGTTACCATTTACCTACTCTTATCGATAAATTGAATAAACCATGTTCATTCAAGAGGGAGATAGTCAGGAAGATCTTTACGAATCTCTTAAAGAGCCTGATCTCCATTTACTAGAGACTAGGAGGCTGGAGAAAGTGCACAAGAGTCACGATCCAAACTATTACCCCTACCATCGCATGCTATGACATGTCTTCAAAGATTGCTTTACCTTTAAGGACTGGCTTGAGCGTAGCTACAAGTTGGGTGCCATTGTCATCCCTAAGGAATACCTACTAGAACAACCCTCTTGTTCTGTTTTGGTAATCTTTGGGGATACACACGATCTTCTTAAGATAGAGGAAGGTTGAGATATCTCCCTATCCCAAACCTCCAAGAAAATTATTTCTAAGATCAAAAAATTATCCTTACAGGTGCCTGAAGCAGCTCAAACCTCCAACTCTAAGCAAGGTTTGCAAGTTGCTAAGGAAAACTTGAAGGAGGTAGAAGCCCAACAGCAGTAGTGACAACCTCCACTTGCCCTAGATAGCATAGTAACGCAACCACAGATCGAGTCCAACACTCCTTCCATAGTTGTAGCTAGCCTCTTCTTCTAATACCTATTGTATCGAGGGAGAGGGGTGTCAAATCCCTCACTCGCTTACTTTACTTGATTTTATTTTGTACCTTCATCCAAATCTAAGAAATCAATGAAGAAGCTCTTTCATTACATCTATGTCACTTCGATCTTCTTGAGTTTATTCCCAGAACTCTCCAAGTCTAATAATACTAATAAATCTATGATAATTCCTCTTCGATTTAAAATGGATTTTCATTCTAATCATTTGGGTTCACCCATTGAGATTGATTTGGAGTCATTCGACTCCGATGATCCCATAGGAGAAGTTGTAGGTGAACCTGATTAATAGGTAAAACTTTCCACTAAACCATCTTACGAAGTCAACCTCTACAGTGGCAAAGTTCTACCCCCTAGGGTAGCACCTCAAGATAAGAGTAAACAAGTCATTTGTTCTAGTGATCAAGAAGCCCCTCCATAAGGTGTTTGACCTATTGATATACTTATGGAGGACCAGCCCAGAGTTGACTATAATGTCCTCGCTCAATTAAGAAAGTTACCAGTTAAACTAAGCATATATGATGCCCTTGTCTTATCGAAAGAGATGAGGGAGTAATTGATCAAAGCCCTTCTTGATCTAGAAATATGCATAGCTCAGCTGACCACTATTGGAGAGGAGGCATGTTATTTAAGAGATGCCCATGGAGTTACATTCACCGATGAATACCTTCTTTTGGGGACAATAGAGCACAACCGTCCCATCTACATCATAGTGGACATAGGCAGATTCAGACTCTCTAGGGTGTTAGTTGATCCAGGTGCATCAGTGAAAATTATGAGTCTAAAGATCCTTGCTTACTTAAGGATTGACATCTCTAAACTCTGAGGAGATCAGATGATGTTGAGTGGATTCAATGAACAAGGTGAGAGGGCTTTAGGCTCTATAGTGTTGCCATTGGAGATAGATGACTGGAAGACAGAAGATAAGTACAACATAATCAATTTAGATACATCTTTCACTACTTTGCTTGGTGGTCCTTGGATACATAAGAATAACATGGTTCCATCCTCTTTACATCAGTGCATCAAATTCCAAAGAGGTGAAATTGAGTATTATGCCAAAGGATACTTGAAGCTATTCTTAGTTAGAGAGGTTGAGATATATGAGGACGCAACTTACTATTTTCTTCCAAATCAAAAAGTCTATTCTCGTTAACTTGGTGAATGTTTAAAAATAAAAGAAAAAGAAACAAAGGAAAAAAAAGAAGAAAAAGAAAAAGAAAAAGAAAAAGAGAAAAAGGAAAAGAAAATAAAAATACAAGTGAATGAGAATCAGACACTGAGGAAGAAATAAAGCCAGATATTTGGATTTTGCCCACAGTTCATTCCTCCAAACAAATACATGGGTAGGATGACTTGACCCCCACCAGGTAGAGGCAGAGGCAAATCTAGAGACAACTCTAGAAGTGGAAGACCTCCTCCCTACTGGCCACCCAATAGGAGCTATGTTTCAACAAACAGGAATACCCTCGCTATCCACATAGACTTAAAATTTAGTTTGGGGGATGAGTCTTATGTGATTAGCACGCCGACCAACCCCTCTCAACAGGTCCCTTTGGAGGTGACATTCAAACCAGACAGTGATGAAGACCAGGCCTCCAAGTGAAGCATGAATGTATCTAAATCACTATTATGTAGAATATTCAGACAATAATTGAGAACTTTAGCTCTAACCTCACTTTCTTCCCAGAAAGTTGAAGGTTTAGTAGTTAAGGAGGCCCCCAAGTCATCCACAGATGTCAAGCCAAAGAGATTTTTATTGAGAGAATCATCCTCAAGTCAAGAAGTTAATGTAAAACTTGATGATGATTCTTATAAATATTTAATACAATTGCCTTTTGATTGGTATTTGCCTTGTGTTCTTAACTTAGCAAAGAAGGGATTAATCCCACATACTTGGTCTAAACACATGTCAGATTACTTTGAAAGGTTATGGGACAACCAAAGTAGATATTTCAATCAAGACTGACTAGATTCAGCAAGAGTGGGCCAATCGATGACAACCATTGCCTAATCATCACCACTCATTTGGGGTCTAATAGGTTCTTCTCAAATCATGCTAACTCTTATGAGGAGGTATGTTTAGAAACTTCAAATGACCCAAATGAGCTTGAAGTCAAAGACACACTGCCAGAGTTTAAAGAAGAGATCAGATTAACCATCGATGAACTTAAAGACACCAACTTAGGAACTAAAGATAATCCACATTCGACATACATCAGCTCCTTGTTGAATGAAGAAGAAACCAATGACTTAGTTAGGCTATTAGCTGAGTTTAAGGATTGCTTCGCATGGAGTTATAAAAATGCGTTTATCTCTAACATAGCGGCCAAAACTAGCAATAACCTACTAACTCTATCAAGCAAGCTCATGAGATGATTAGACATTGAACAGTCACTTCTGAAAACAAGAAACTGATCAATGTTGGCTTTATCAGGGAAGAAAAATATCCTACATAGTTGGCCAATGTCATCCCAGTTAAGAAAAAGAATGGCCAAATTTGCATATGCGTCAATTCTAAGGATCTAATTAAGGCATGTCCTAAGGATAAATTTTCACTTCCTATACCAGATGGTGGACTGCAGTATTCTCCTTCATGGATGGGTCATTTGGTATAACCAAATCAAGATGGCCCTCAAGGATGAAAGAAACACTGCTTTTCAAACCCTGATCAAAATCTATTGTTACAAGATCATTCCTTTCGGCCTTAAAAATATTGGTGCTACATACAAGCGGGCCATGACTCAGATCTTCAATGAACTCATTCATCATCAAGTTGAATGTTATGTTGATGATCCAGTAGGAAAAAGGCAAAAGAAAAGAAAAGAAAGACCATCTCTTCAACTTGAGAGTAGTTTTTGAACGGTTAAGATAATTTAACCTCAAAATAAATCCCTTAAAGTGTGCATTCAGAGTAGCTTTAGAGAAATTCTTTGGGTTTGTCATCCTACACCAAGGAATAGAGATCGATCTAGAGAAGATCAAGGCTATCTTAGAAATGCGACCCCCTAATAGTCTAACTCAACTCAAATCTTTCCAAGGGTGGTTATCATATCTAAGATGCTTTATATCCAACTTATCATGAAGATGACAGCCATTCTCAGCACTTGTCAAAAAGGATGCCAAGTTCAAATGGGATGACAAGTGTCAGCATGCCTTTGAAGACTTTAAGTACTACCTGATGATGTCACCAGTTCTAGCAGCCCCTATCTCGGGGAAGCCTTTCTCTACACCATTGCATTAGATGACTCCCTTAGCACTTTATTGGATCAAACTAATGATGAAGGGAAAGAAAATGCTCTCTACTACCTCAGTGATCATCTAATTCCTGCTAAGGCAAACTACCCACCTATTGAAAAGCACTGCCTAGCTTTAATCTTTGCATCCCAAAAGCTATAACACTACATGCTTTCTCATAAGGTGAATCTAGTCTCCAAGATCAATCCACTATAATATTTCATGACACGGCTGATGCTATCCTGACGTTGGTGCATTGGCTCATGATTTTCTCGTAGTTTGACATCACATTCATACCCCTCCGTGCGGTGAAAGGACAGACACTAGCGGATCTCTTAACAGCACACCCACTTCTTATTGATTCTTGCTTAGTGATGACCTCCCCGATGAACAAATCATGAACTTATGGGACACTGGCATTCACCACTAGGAAATGTATTTTGATGGTATGACTTTCTTTTAAAAAGGAGAAGAACCATAATTTACTCTTCTAGAAATGACAGGGGTATAAATAGTTCTCCTAACTCCAGACCGTGATGTGATGAGATTCTCATATCAACATTCCAATTTATGCACCAAAAATAAAGCTGAATATGAGGCTCTGATTGTCGGTCTAGAGTTAGTGATTACACTATGCATCTGAGTATCAACATCTTCGGAGATTCTTAGCTCGTCATCAACCAAATTGTTAGATCCTACAAGATTTTAAAGCCTAAGCTCCATCATTACCATAAGTACAATATGGAGTTACTGGCCCAAATCTCATAGGTTACTATCTATAAGATTCCTCAAGGAGAGAATGTAGTAGAAGATGCATTAGCCAAGCTTCCCAAAGAGTTAGCATGTCCGAAAGATGAGTTCATTCCAATAAGGGTCCAAAATAGACAAGTCTTATCCCATATTGATGCTGAAATCATCGAGAGATTCTCTCTTGAAGGGGAGGTTGCCATTGCCAAAAAGGATGAGGAGTTAGATTGGAGGCAACCATTCATGGATTATTTAAATATAGGTAAACTACCTGAAGAAAGTCACTTGCACATCAGGTGAAGCAGAGAGCCCTTTCCTATGCTCTTATAGGCGACACCTTGTATCGACGATCTTTCAATCATATGTGGCTACATTGTCTGGATAAATAATGAAGGCCGTAGGACCATGACCGAGGTACATCAGGTTTATGCAGAGCTCATCAATCTGGTCTGAAGATGAAATCCAAGATCAAGAGACTAGGATACGCCTTCGATGATCACAGACTATATGGATGTTGCTAGGAGATGCCACCAATGTTAGGTACATGGCATGGTCCTACATCAACCACCCAACATTCTACATTCTACATTGGCCTCATGGCCATTTGAGTGTTGGGGTGCCGACATAATGGGTCCGAATGATCCTCCTTCCAAGGGTCACCAGTTCATTCTAGCTACCACCGACTACTTTTCCAAGTGGGCAGAAGCAATCCCACTTAGAGAGGTCTCAACTCAAAGATGTGCTTTTTCAGAACCATATATATAGGTTGGTGCCTCAATGAATTATATCGATAATGATACCGCATTCAAGAGCACTAAAATCATGCCGAGACACATAGATTGGAGATATTCTACCATCTATTACCCGAGGGCAAATGGTCTAGCAGAAGCATTCAACAAAATTCTTATTCAAATATTAAAGAAGACATTCAATGATATTAAGTGATAGTGTAATGAGCAGTTAGTTGAAGCCTTGTGGGCTTACTACACCACATATAGAACTCTAACTCAATCTATCCCTTTCTCCTTAGTGTGTGGGTCCGAAGCCGTTCTACCATTAGAAGTCCAACTCCCATCACTAAGGATAGCTGTGGGTAATAAGATCACAACAGAGCAGAATACCAAGTTATGGTTGGAAGAGCTCAAAGATTTGGAGGAGAGAAGCCTTTGAGCATGCTAGAACCTCAAGTTGTACAAAGCCAAAATGATTCAAGCTCACAACAAGTTGGTTCGACCTAGAGCTTTTCAAGTAGGAGAGCTTGTTTTAGTTCTAAGGAGACCAATTCTTACCAGTCGAAAGATGGGAGGCAAGTTTGAACCCACTTGGGAAGGCCCTTTTGCCATAGAGAAGTCCTTCCAAGGAGGATCTTTACAACTTATAAATTGTACGAGAGAGCGCCCTATGCTTCCAATCAATAAGCTCTGCCAAAAGAAATACTATCCATAAATCTTGTTTAAAAATAATCATCAATAAAACTTCTTTTCATATCAAATTCCATCTCTTTTGTGTTTGAAATATCATTTGCTTGCGAATCCACCATGACGTATTTAGGGTAGGTATAAGAGAACTCGAATGGCATCCTATCCCTCCACAACACAAACACAAACTACAAATGATCCTCTAGTGCTACTAGGTTAGGTGTAAGAGAACCTAAGAGGCATCCTATTTTGACTAATACAACTAAGTTAGGTGTAAGAGAACCCAAACAGCATCCTTTCTTGGTGGAGTCATAATTACCCCTGCGGCACCATTTCATCCATTCTTTTGCTTCTTTAGGGTAGGTGTAAGAGAACCCAAATGACATCCTATTCCCTCTTTCACAACAAAAATGAAAACATATCTTTTGTCTTAAGTTATTTTGATGTGGGAGCAAGCCCCCCGTGACACTCACTCATTAGCTGCTCTAGGTCACTTGTCTAGCAGATGTTAGTCCACGCACTTTCTTCCTGACTTGACCATTGCAAACCAATAAGAGCCTTATCAGTTTGGTAGGCCTTACTGCGCAGCCCGTAAGCTACCCCATATTGACTTTGTTTAAGAAGATATAAGCCTACACGCTTTCTTTTTGAACTAGCCATCATGCACTTACTAGGTCGAGTATATTTGAGGTTTAGGATAAGTCCCCCAGTGGGTCCTTTCCTTGTGACTACTTCAAGCTTGGGTTTAGTCCTCACACAGGACTCCTCACTTAGTAGTCGCCTAGGTCGATAGCCCTCTGCCTAAGAGACTATCCTGATCGCTTTCTTTAGAGATGTAAGTCTACACACCTTTTCTTTAGGCTTATTGTCGCACACTGATAGGTAATTTAGGTTGGTTGGTTATCGCTATGCTAATGGAAACCCACTTGGTGGATACACCACTCTTGGTAGATGTGAGTCCTCATGCTTTCTTCTTGAGTTGGCCATCGAATACCTATAGGATTTCTTTTACAGGGTTTTGGGTAACGCCCCCAATGACACCTCCCCCATGGGCACTCTATTTAGATCACATCCTTAGTGACCCCATTTAGACACTACCCCAGTTAATCTTGGATTGGACAGTTCCCCTTTCCTAGTATCCCCCCTATGGTTGGAGAATTTATCTAGCAGATATATAGATTCTCCCTTGGTTCAGTAAGTTTGAGAATGGACTAGGCTGATATGAGCTCCTTCTAAGTATGGTCCCACGTAAACCAACAGGGTCCACGATAACATAACAAATAAACAAAATATATCTTCGCTTATGGATTAGAATTCAAGCCCCCAGGGCCCCTTCCCCAAGCAGACATCCTATCTTTAGGACAGTGTTAGCAAAACTCACTATAGGAATTGTCTAACTACTTTGAGTTGAGATAAGTCCTTGGGTCGATACTCTCTCAATTGTCACCCTTAGGTCAAGTTCAACTTGTTGTGCCACCAACGAGTCACCCTGGTGGTCATCTTTGCTTTGAAAGATATAAGTCTATTGTGCATTCTTTCCAAAGACAACCTTGCACTCAGGAACCCAGGTTGGGTTGATTTATGTGTAAGCAACCCATCACTTTAGGTTCCTTGAGGAGGATGTGAGTCCCATGCTACCTAACTTCAACATTGTACCAAAGACACCCCTTAGGTTGGTTAGCCACCTCTTGGTAGACTATCCCTTGATTTGTAAATCTAAGACGTGTCTATGATATTCCTTCTTAGTGGATCCATCGTACACCGATGAGATCCATCAAATTAAAATAAATAAAATTAAAACAAATGTATTTCAATCAAATGACATTATCCTGACTACTTTTGAGCTGATATAAGTCCCCAAGCGGCATTTAGTATCGCCTTAGTCGGGTTTGATTTGTTGCATCAACAAATCCCCCTGGTTGTCCTTACTTTTGGAGATGAGTCTACACTTTCACTAGACCATTATACACCAAAAGATAACCTCTTAGGTTAGTTAGCTCTACCCTATGGCCGATAGACTATCCTTTTGGATTTGTAAATCTGAGATGGGTCTAGGCTGATATTAGCCCTTTCTTAGTGGATCCATCGCACACCGACAGGGTCCATTTCATCAAATCCACCATCCTTCCTCCACTGGAGTCCAAATGAAATCTATCTTTCCCCTAGTAGATCTGAGCTCACATCTCTAACAGGTGCATGCTCAAACCAAATTCTTATCCTCACCATGGATAATCTGAACCTACTTCCCTAGTGGAAGGTTCATCCACTTTATCCCCGACGGATCTGAGTTCATATCTCCAACAAATGTGTCTTCAAAACCAAATCATATCCTCTTCCCATTGGAGCACCAAATCATAATTCAATAAATCAAATCAAATTCTCATCCTGGATGCATCATCACTAATCAAATTTTCTCAACGAGGCAATAAATCAAATCAATCCTCTATCCCTAGTGGATAACTTGAACCTGCTTCTCTAGTAGAAGGTTCATGCACTCATCCCTAGTGGATATTTTCTCCCTAAATCATATCAAACCAACTCAAAATCTTATCCTCTATCCACAGTGGATAATCTGAACATGCTTCCTTAGTTGAAGGTTCACATACTTGATCCCTCAGTAGATAATTTCTTCCTCTCTTATGCCCTTGGAATAAGTTGAGTTACTGTTGACCTCACTTTTGGAGTGAGCTCTCAACTTTAATATCATAGATCTAGGACTCTCATAGATACTAAGAGTTTCTTAGTCTTAAGAAACTTCCAATGATTAGGTGATCACTTAACCTAACCCTAGAGACTTAGAAGAGTTAGCCATAGAGATAGGTTGTGCCTTTGAGATTTAGGAGACTTTCCTACCCTATGGCCCAAACCAAATACTTGCTTCCTTCTTCCAAATCAAATCTCAAATTTAAATCCAAAATTCTAAAATCAAATTCAACTATCAAATGATGGAAACCAATGATTTAAATTCAAACTCCAAATCCCTTCCTAAGCCCTTTGATTTTATCTTATGGACTTAGACTTAACCAAATTCAAATCAACCCCAATCCAATTGATTTTATTAATAATCAAAGTCAATCTCCAATCAAATTCCAAATCATAAATCAAATTCAAAGATTGTAACCCAAATAAAATCAATTCCCAAGTCAAGCCTTTTTGACCTATATTCCTAGATTTGGTCAAGTTTGCTTCCAAATCACCCCAAACTCAAGTGATTTTCTCATAACCCATTTATATCTTCATTCATATTCACAAATATAAATGAAATATATATTCAAAAGGCAAAAACCAAACTCAAGTCAAATCAAATTCTTGATTTTAGCCCTTTTAGCAAAATTCTTGAACTTGGCTAAATGATACCCAAATCAACTCAAAGTCTATTGATTTCTTCATAATTCAATCACTCCTTCAATCATAGTTCCAAATATAAACATAAACTATAATTATCAAATCAAATCCAAGTCAACTCAAGTCAAACCAAACCTAGCCCATTTGACTTGAAATATTCAAATGAGCCAAAACTCATTTGAACCTAAACAATTACAATTTATTTTATATGTCAATCTCAAATTGATATATAAACTCAACTAAATCAAACCCAACTCAAAATAAAGCCAACTAAACCCAATTGGCTCACTTGACCCAAAGTGGCCAATTTGACTTACATGAACCAAAATCCAATTCAATTCAAATCAAAGTGAATTAAGCCAATCCAAATTTTATATCATGATTGTTGATCATCCTAGGTTAATCAATTGTCATGAATTAGGTCAAACCAAGTCAACCTAGCCCATTGACCAAGTCAACCCTTTAACCCATATGAACCCAAACTAGCCAAATTACAACCAATGGCTCAAGTTCACTCCAAATTGACTATTGAACTTGACCAAAGCCTCAATTAAGCTTAATTTGACCAATTGGTCAACCTAACCCAACTTAGCCTAATTTGACCTTCAGGGTCAAATCAACCTAAAACCCAATCAAATTCAAATTTAACTTATCCAAAGCCGATAATATATTCCAAGTGATCAACCAAGCCCAAACCAAGCCATGATTCAAGCCAATTTGGTCAATTGGGTCAAATTGGTCAACTTAGCCCAACTTGACCTAAAGGATCAAATTGGCCAAAATATAAATTAAATCCAAATTAAACCAAATTAATTGAAACCAATTGAACCAATATATTCCAAATGTTCATTTAAACTTGACTCAACCATTAGTTTGACCCAATTTGACCAATTGGTCAACTTAACCCATTTTGACCCAAATGGGTCAAATTAACCCAAATTAAGCCAAATGAACTCCAAATAATATGAAATTTGGTTCAACTAACTTTTGACTCATTTCAAATCTACTCAAATCAAATTAAATGCCAAATGACCCCTTTGCCCTTGGGTCGAGGGCCTCCCATGGGAAAAGACACATGCCCAAGTGGTCATTTCTCTTCCTTCACCACTTAGCACTCATCCAATGGTCCACATAAGCACCAAGAACACTAATTTTCTGATCCAAGGAGTGGTTGGGGCAACCATGACTCTTTGGGAGGTGAAATCACCTCACCTGTCCCAGTAGAACACTTGGCATGAAGGACACCTACCTCCCATTTGCTAGGACACCCATTTGTCCTTCATGGCAGCCACTTTTCATGCCTTAGCCAACCAAAATGAGGCACCTAGGATGATTCCCCAACTACCCCAAGCCAAATGACAACACTTTGGAGCTAAAAATTCAAAAAAAAATGTGAATTTTCGGCCACATTCAAACCAAGAGGGTTAGAAGCAGCAAAACTCATTCTATTCCTCTCATTTTCATCTCTTAGAGCTCCCAAACCAATCATCAATCATTCCCACTTGAGTTTGAGTGAAAAAAAGCAAAAATAAGTGGATTTCGGCGAGAAAGTGGCTGCGATTGCAGAATGCATCATCCAAAGTGAAAGAAAAGATCTAGGCTCATTCAAGGCTTCTTCCCTCACTCAAAAGAATGCTCATATCATCACAGCCACCATAAACCATCCCTGGTGTAGTAATCTTCAAAAATCCATAGCTGACCTTAGGATTTCTTATATTTTTGTGATATTTTTATGCAATTTTTGGATTTTCCCTTAGAAATCCCTCACATTCTTTACTTTATACAATCCTAATATGAAATAAAACTTTTCAGTGTGAATGGCCATGGAAATGAGCCCATTCGGGTGAAATTTCATTGAGATTTTGCATTTTTTCCTTGTTTCCCATCAGTTTTGCTTGGTGCCATTTCCCGATCAACGGGATCGGATGGCTCGATCATGTCGATGTCCTTCCCGATCCCCTTTCGATCACTGAACCCGTGGATCGGATCTGGACCATTCGATCTACGATTGGACGGTCCGGATCGACTCGCGCGTCGCTCTTCCCCCCTCCCAGGTTTTCCCACTCACGCACTAGCCAATAGCATGACACCGCATAATGCCACGTCAGCATCGCATGTGGTGCTAACTGGGTTAAGTGGGAAAATTTGGATTTTTTATATTAAAAATTACTTAAATCACCTAAAACTTCAAAAATTCATAGAAAATAAAATACTTAACAAAAAATTACAAACAATGGCTCGTTGGATTCATCTTTCTGAGAGGAGTCCAATACACCCAAAATATCCAAATTGGACTAAATAATTTGAGCTTAATTTGAGTTTTAGTAGAAATCAGATTTCATTAATTAAACCAAAAAAACACATCATATTAAGTTAAAATTTTCACATATTGAAATTGAAACTGAAATCTACTTACTATAAAATTTTAATTTAAAATCACTTTTGTATTGAAAGATATTAAATTTTTAATTTCAAATGATTTATTTTAATAAAATAAATTAACAAACTTCATGAAAATTATCTTAATCAACTGAAACTTCCTAAATTTATAACTAATTATAAAAAAAAAATACAAATTCAGGTTCATTTTAAAGATGTTTCAAAGTAGAATCTAGGAAAATTATTATTAATTAATTTTGAATAGAGAATTTGGCTTAATTAAGGTTTAATTGGAAATATAATTAGCATAATTACTCCATAATTAACTACCAATTAATCTCAAACTTTTTGTGTATATTTGTTGGGATGACTTGTGTCTCCCCTATTTTTTGGGATTTTATTGGTTGCTTAGTTAGGAAAATCAGTGGAATAAGCCTTAATCAACTTCTTAATATAATTAGTGATAATTAAGCGAATGAACAGTAAATTAGTCAATCAATCAAGCTTGTTAACCTCCGTTAATGATGATGAAGTCCAGGGAAATGGATAGGGACTCCCTCTTCTAATTTTTTAGTTAAGTATTTTCTAATCTCTCTTAAATAATTAATTAATTAACACCTCTTAATTAATCAATCAACAAAATTAATCAAAACCCAAATCATACCTGAACCTTAATCAATTAATTGAAAAGATTTAGGGATTGAGACTTAGGCTCTCTTCTTTGTCTTTTTCTCTAAGCCCATCTCACTTTAGTTGGTTAAGGCTAATTAAAATTAATTAACTAATTAATGAACTTAATTAATCCATTGAATCTATTTCTTTAATATAATCTTAGGTAGCTCTTTGGGTGTTCAATAACCCAAAGGGGAGATAATGAAGTTATGGTTGGTTCACATGTGTGAAAAAACTATAAAAGTAGTTAAGTAAGATCCCTTAAGCTTATAAACTATTAATCATGAGCCAATTCATTAGGCCCCTTTCATTTCTTAGGAACATTGCAAATTTACTTTCCATGTGGTTGCATATCATATTGGCTCATTATTAATTAGTTAATTAACTTAAGGTGTTGTAGGTAAGGGTTAATTAATCCATTTAATTTATACCCAAACCTAATTAAATCATAAAATTAACTTAATTATCTCTTCATTAAACCAAATTAACTTATACATAGGGAATGGGGAGTAGGACCAGCAAACTCAAATCAAACTTAAAATGAAATGACATTAAAGAAACTTTTATTTATTCTAAGTGGCTTTATTTAATATGATTATCCTTATGACTTAATTGGATTTTAATGAAATCACATGCTTGTGTTTTATTTCTTTCCACTTATGTTAAATGTTGCTTGTCATATGTAATCATGCTTTCATTTCTTTTAAAATTAATTAAATGAAATGATTTCGTTTATGTCAAATTGCATGTTGATTTAAATTAAATAAGCATGGCTGTTATTACTACTAAATCAAATGTTATTTTCAAAATCCTATAAATCAATTATTATGAATGAAGTGATGTCAATTTCTATAAGCTTGCATGTATTGATAATATAAGAAATGTAACATGAAGTCATCTTTCCTTATCTTACATGAGTTTATATAGGATTTGCAAAGGTATAGTTCATTTGAAAAGAACACAACATTTTCCTAAATCTATTCCTATACATCTCCATGTCAAGACATGGGAAGGATTTCACATTATATATATAAATCATATTAACCAAATTAAACATAATTTTTTGTATGATTTGTTATTCTTGTGGTTCTTTTTGTACATTCATATGTATTTGAGAAAAAGTGGTATATTAGTCTGGACATCCTCAGGCTACGAGGCTTTAAGTAGCCCTAAGTAGGTCTTGTACCTTGCCTTGTGTAGAAAATAATGGCATCGTACTCACTTAAAACTCCTATACATGTGTATATGTGATGTGACCAATAAATAAGAATCATAAATCACATAACAAAATCAAACATCATTTCTTGCATGATTTCTTATTCTTGTGTTTCTTTTTATACATTCATATGTATTTAAGAAAAGTGGATATTAGTCTAGACAACTCAGGGCTACAAGGCTTTAAGTAGCTCTAAGTAGGTCTTGTACCTTACTCCCCTAGTGTAGAAATTAATGGCATTGTACTCACTTAAAACTCTTATATATATGTATGTGTGATGTGGCCAATGAATAAGAATCACAAATTAAGTAAATAAAACACAACTTTTGCATAAAATTTCCTATCTTTATAGTTGTTCATACATCTACATATATCTAAGAAAGTGGTATATTAGTCTAGACATCACGCTCTGAGCTTTAAGTAGCCTAAGTAGTCTTATTACCTTATGCATGATGTAGAAAACAATGGTGCCATACTCATTTAAAACTTATACATGTGAATGTATTGTTTTCTAAATGAAAAGTCCCTCTTTCTATCAAAGGCATGCATTCATAATTCAATTAAATGAAATATTTGAATTCCAAACATACTTCTTTACATTCATTATTAAAGTGTGCTAAGATTTACATTGCATGTATAGGTATGCTTAGGATTATTCATATGCATGATATTTATGATTTCTTTTATTTTTATAATTTATTGTCATTGGTTAATATGGATGAAAAGAGATTTTCTCTCTCTCTTTTAATACTTAAAGTGTAAGCCAAATGAAATGAAAAATGTTAATTAAAACTTGTAAATTAATTAAACAACTTGAAGTGATACCACCCTTTCTAAATTAAACCCCTCACACTTTGCAAATTATAACTCTAAAGCCTAGTTAGAACATGTGACACAAGCTTTAATTCACACACCATTGGTCTTTCTTATGTATGGTTTGATGTATGCATGATGTATTGTAGGCGGATGTTAGGGTGTATGTGCATAGTATGAATGTTAGACTGATATTAGCCTAATTATGCTTTTTTGCAAGAGGTTGTGCTTAAGGGCTGCTAAATAAAACTATAAATTCTTTTTGCTGTGTAGGTTGATTAGCCCTTAAGCATAACCCAAGCTAGGATAGGTGGGCTTGGTTACCCATGTGTAGGGTGCTAAGTCCAAATTATTCATATAATTGCTTGAGTTATATGGTGTATTTAGCTAACATTTGTTTTACAGGTGTAGCTAGATTGACTTTCCTTTTTTAATATACTTTTGCATTAGAATTAGGATAAATATTATGGGGGATTAGGATGAACATTGGTTATAAGACCAAGTCTTATGCACCATGTGATGCCTTTGGAGCAACCATATTCTAATCAAGCTAAAAAGGGAGAAAGAAAAGAACCACATCAAAGTGAAGAAATAAAAGTGAAGAAATGATGAATGAAGAATGAAGACCCCCATAACATTCATCATTTGTGATTATTCTTTTGTAATTCGGGTTGTATAAGGGTAGAGCTCACTACCCATATTTCTTTTTGGGTTGTGCGGTGGTACCCAACCGCATCGATCTTTTATTCTTTTGCGATAGCTTTATAAAATTATTTGATGATTTGTTTAGCTTGTGCATTAGAAAAATATGCATTTTTATAGTTTCTTTATGGTTGGTGATTATTGTATGGCTTGGATGCGATTAGGCTCTTAGGATAAAAATAAATTTTCTATCCTACTAACCAACTCACAACTAAACTTTTAAAATAACTCATAACCTCACATAAAGCTTAAGTTTTAAATCAAGATAATAAAATATTTAGCAAGCGCTTAGTTGGATTTTGTATGTTTAATAACACACATATCATCTTGTTTTACTCATGATAGAGAGGGCTTCCATTTGTGCCAGATAGAATGGTCTTAACCTTTTAGAGCCTATGATGGAAGAACACCTCTTTTCTCTTGATTTAGCCCATAATTAATTTTTCATGCATTTAGATATACAAAATCCCATAACCTGTGTCAAAATAAAAATGCTCAAAACTAAATAAAACTTGATAAAAATTTGCATTAGATTTAAGTCATTATTCATACCTCTCATGCTCTAGTCTCTTAGGGAGTGGGTTTAAGGACTTAGTTTCTTTTCTAAATAATAACAACCTAGCTATCTTGCAAAAAACATAAGACTTGTCTACACAGTTTTGAATCGTAGGAGGAGTTAGTGCCACTCAGTGTAATAAGTCTCGTGGTGATTTTCTCTCTTGTGGAGGTAAACCATATGCCCATTTTTTTACCTTAGATTTGGTCATGCTTTGTCCTGCAAAATCCCTAGATTTAAGATCTGAGGTTGTTATTTCCTTTGTGGGCTACAAGCATAAATCCTCCTCATAGGCATTTCCATAATATTGTATTTTGGAATTGTAAGCCCTAGATTTCTAAATAAATTTCAACTCTAACAAATAAGTCTCCCCAATTTCAAACATATAAAGCCCAAACATAAGATAGATTGGAGTGCTCACCAGGCTTCCTAGTATCATGAGCATTCCCTACTTATCTCATTTGACGTCGCTAATAACTCTCTCCTTTTGATCTATCCCACTTGATTTTCCAAAATACAACCAATTCTTGATAGTCCTATCTTTGAATTATTTCGAGACAACAATGTCCTACTTTAATCAAGAGTATTCTTAAGGAATTCACTTTCCTTAAGATGTAATTAACTATGGAGGCTTGCCTCCATAGGGAACTTAACAAACTCAATTTAAATGAACCCTACTTTACTTTTTCATGCAAAGTAGGAGAAAAATCTATGGTATATTTGAAGACCCATCATACCTTAATGACCCTTATAAGATGATTAGGTCCATTGTAGGGTTGTGGCTTCTATCTCTCAAGATAGAATGCTATTCCTTGATATCATACCTGATCACCTCAATAAGCACATCCTCAGATCTACATAGTATCCCCACACATATACACACACAAATGAAATCAAAAATAAACACCACAGTTGCATTGCACTAAGATCTTGATTCTGTCTACACCTCGGATTTAGGGATATATCATTTCTATTAGTTTTTTGTGATTCTTTGGATATTGTTGATCGTCTCGGTCAACACCAATATGCTTTTTTGATAGTCACACCACACCTATTTTTTTTTACCTCACATTTGGAGTGAGCTCTCAACTTCTTTATCATAGATCTAGGACTCTCAGACTCATCTTTTTAAGATATTTCTCTTGATTGGGTGAATCTTAATAAGCCTAGACTTAGATGGTTTAGCCATAGAATAGGGTATGCCTTAGGGATCTAGAAAGACTTGCCTACCCTATAGCATTGAACCTGATCCTTGCTTCCTTTTTTCAAACCAAACATCAAATTCAAATTCAAATTCCAAATCCAAATCATAAATCAATTTCAAATCAAATGATTGAAACCCATGATTGAATTCAAATTCTAAAATCTTTCCTAAGCCCTTTGATTTCATCTTATGTACTTAACCTTAACCAAATCCAAATCACTCCAAACCTAAGTGATTTTCTCATGAATCATTTATATCTTCACCCATATTTTTGAATATAAATGGAGTATAAATTCAAATAGAAAAAACTAAATCCAAAATCTAATTTATACCCTTTTAAGCCAAGTCCTTGAACTTGGTCAGATTCTATCCAAATAAAATGAAAACCCATGGATTTCTTCATGATTCAATCATTGCCCCAAATACAAACACAGACTATAATTATCAAACCAAATCCAAGCTAACCCAAATTAAACCCAAGTTAACCCCTTTTGACTTGAAATTATCATATGAGCCAAAATCCATATGGATCCAAATCACTTGAAATTGAATTTATATTTCCAGCTCAAACCCATTTATCAATATAACTAAACTTGAATCAAGCCATGATCAAAAATTAACCCATTTAGGTCCACTTGACCCAAAGTGACCTAAAGACATTTTGAGCCAAGTTCTAATTCAACTCAATTGGATTGAACTAAGCCCATCCAAACCTCACAACATGATCAACAATCATCCTAGGTTAATCAATTATCTTGAATTGAGTTAAACTAAGTCAACCTAGCCTAGTGACCAAGTAAACACTTAGCCCAAATGAAATCCAAACTAGCCAAAATCTATCAAATGCCAAATTGATTAAAACCATTAATTCAAACCCAATCATAATCAATGATTGAACTTGAACAAACCCCCAATTGAGCCAAACCAAGCTTAATTGGCCATAACCCAAGTTGACCCAAATTGGGCTAAAATACCAAAACAGGTCAAATCACAACCCAACCTAAATTGATTATAACAAATGGCTCAAGTTCATTCCAAATCACTTATTGAACTTGACCAAAACCATGATTGAGCCTAATTTGACAAATTGGTCAACTTGACTAATCAAATTGACCTACCAAAAGCGAAAGTCCAAATTAATTCTTAAACCAAAATAAAGCCTACAATCATTTTCAATTTAATTGAACTTCTAAACACATTTCAATTTGGTCTTCAAAGTGTCAATTTGACCCATTTGACCTGTATAAACCCAAATGAGCCATAATCAAATCGAAACTAAATTGAATCAAACCAATGACACCAATACACTCCAATTGGTCATGTGAACTTGACCAAACCCTTGATTTGACTCAATTTAACAAATTAGTTAACTTGACCCAACCTAACCCAATTTGACCTAAATAGGTCAAATTAAGCCAAATCAAATCAAATTAACTCCAA
The DNA here is from genome assembly GCA_021442155.1 of Cymbidium sinense. Lineage (NCBI taxonomy): Eukaryota > Viridiplantae > Streptophyta > Magnoliopsida > Asparagales > Orchidaceae > Cymbidium > Cymbidium sinense. The sequence continues at coordinate 171,093,303 of CM038218.1, read as the reverse complement.
ACCACTTGAAATTTGGGCTAACACACTTTTGACCCATCCCAAATCTACCTAAATCAAACCCATAGCCAAATGACCATTTTGCCCTTGAGCTTGGCATCTCATTAGATAAAACACATGCTCATTCAATCACACATCCCTACTTGGCACTTTCATAGGTCCAAAACATAGGACCATAAATGGTATGGTCCATGATCCATGGGAGGTGAAATCACCTCCCCAGAGCTTTAAAGCACCAAGGACAAGCACTTCCTTGAACCTACATAAAAAACCATCATGACCCAAACCTCCACCAACTTCTAATTTGGCCATGATAAAGAATCCAAATCGTCATGGTCATATCAAAGGAATGGAGTATATCCCCTCATTCTCACTCAAACTCACACACACACTCACTTTGATTCAATCCAAAAAAGAGTTAAGTGATTTTCGAGCCTTTCCAAACAAAATCCCATTCTCATTTTTTATGCAAAATCAAAATGAGGCCACCTTCAATTCCCATGATCATCTCCACCAAAGTGCAATTAACTTTGCACCTTAGCTAAATGAGCAAGATGAATCCTTTAAACAAACTTTTTGGAGGGTAGAGATATATCAAGGCCAACCACCTATGCCTAGTGCTTTAGTCTTTTGAGCAAATTACATCAAATCAAAGCTCGTGCAGCTCAACAGAGCTTTATTTCTACCTAATGAAGCTTCCTTAATCATTTGAACCACCGATCATAAGCTCCGATGAGGTATGCCATTGAAACCGATCCTTGAAAGAAAATAGCTTGGTCTTTTATGAATGAATTCTCAATGTCACGCATTTTCTATCATTAAATTTGATTGTTGTGCTTCCCCAAAGGTGTGGGATCATTTTCATCTCATCAAGCATAGCTCTAGTGATAATTTGACATGTTGCCAAAATAGATTGGACTATCCATTCCACATGATTAGGATGGATGGATGTGATCAAATAACACCTAGAGCCTCTAATTAATCCCTTGAAACCACATGTTTATCTGGTTGTCCAATCTTAGATCAGAAGGTCCACGGGATTATTGCCTGCGTAAAGTTAACACATTTAAACCTTACTTAACATACCCAAATTTGTTAAGTGAAGTCTCCAAATTCAAAATCCAAAAATTTTCAAACACATATTTGGAACTTCATTTAGCATACTCAAGTTTGCTATCTAAAGTTTCCAAATCCCAAAATCAAATATTTTTCAAAACATATTTTTGGAACTTCACATAGCATACTCAAATTTACTAAGTGAAGTTTCTAAAGTCAAAACAAAAATTTCTCAAACATTTTTGGAACTTCTTCCCTTAGCATACCAAATTGTCTAAGGAGAAGTTTCCGTCTTTCAAAACCAAAAAAAAAAGTGAAATCAAAATTTTCAAACAAACCATTTGGAATTTCACTTAGCATACTCAAATTTGCTAAGTGAAATTTCCATTTCACAAAACCAAGTGGGACTTCATCTTTGGGAGACCAAATTTGCTAAAGTTGAACCTCCACTTTCAATCACCTCAAAAAACAAAAACAAAACACTTAGGATTCCCTTTGCATACCAAATTTGCTAAGGATCCTACCCTTTTCAAAAATCAAAACATTCCAAATTGAAACCAGGATTTTCTTAGCATACTTAAATTTGCTAAGAATCTATTTTCAAAATCAAACAAAACACTAGATTCTTCATAACATACCTGGCGTAAAATTCCAAAATTTTCAAAATCAAAACAAAATTCACAAAAAAAGAAACAATCATTCTCAAACACTTTACTTAGCATACCCAAATTTGTCTCCCATCATTACTTCACCAGTTATGAAATTTCTCAATCTGAATCATAGAGGGATGTAGAGGATCTGTTCATCACCTCCTCATTATGCATTTTCTTATTAGTAGGAGGTTATTCACCTCCTCCTCTTCTCCAGTGGAGCATATGGATGCTCAAAGTCAGACACATTGACCTTTGATGATCATCCCCACATGATTCATGGGAGGGCCATGAGGCCTATACATCAAATTTCCTAGCAAGGTGATGGAGGTTTAGTTGATGGCCATACCTTTGATTGATTTCCACCAATGTACTACCCATGACCATCTTGATAGTATTCTTCTCCTGGACCACCACCACGGAGGTAGTTCATACAAAAGAGTTGGTGGTCTCACAGCTCTTTCACCATCATCGATATAGGTTGCATCTCCATTCCATCTAAGGCCATGAAGGCCGCATGGGATACCTGTTGGTGATCTAGCGAGAGGATCCTACTCCTCTACCACATATGGTATTAGCTCTCACTTGCCCTTACGCCCAGTGTTGAAGATGGCGACCGAAGCAGTGGTCATCCCTTCACCAACTCCCTCTTGGATGTGGAGATGGTGATAGTTATCGCATATTCTGATGATAGTTTAATTGCAATAATGGTAGAGGAACATCCACATTATTACCTCTTACTAGTATCGGTAGAGTATCATTCATCAGTGTCATGCAAGATTGACTCACTTAGAGAGGCAGTGGTGCCTCTCAGTGCATGATAGTGATCAAAGTGGTTAAACTATTTGTACCGAGTTAGATTATTCTTAGATGAGATAGTGCACACTATTTTATGGAGAAGAAGATCTTGGGTATGCAGTGATGAATAAGAGTGCTTGATCCCATGAAGATGACTTGATGGGATTGGAGTATGCATGGTTGATACTAGAGGATATCTTCTTAGGGAGCAACAAGCCATGGAAGGTGAAGAGGTTGATCAAGAGGACACTATAGAATCAGCCCAACACCTCTGATAGTAGTTAAGGCAGAAGGATGAGCAGATTGATAGGATGGCACGTCAATTATAGGACTTGTTAGCAGTAGTGTCAGTGCTTCAGAAACAAGCCCCTCTAGTTTATCCAATTACAGTCAATGTCAGTCAGCCTGAGTTAGTGCATGTCTTAGAAACAGTAAAGACTTTGCCTCCCATTGAGCAAGATAGTACTAGCATGTATAGGAAGGTAGTGGAAAGTACCTCCATACAAGAAAAAGATATAAAATCCATGGTTGAGCAATAGGTGAAGGAAGCTTTGGCTCAAGCTCGGGAAGGATCATCGGTTCCAAGGGTAGACCCTACCTAGAGGAATTCGATGTTATCCAATATCCCAAGAGTTTTGTGCCTCCTTCCTTCAAAAGCTTTACTGGTAGTGAGAATCGGGTAACCAGCACTTTAGGGCTCATTGTTTACTTGTGGCGGGATGCTTTTACTTTTTAGACTCTTTGTCAGTAGCTTAGCGGGTATTGCTTTTGATTGGTATGCTAAACTTCCTATCGATTCAATAAAGATATTTGCTGAGTTAGAGCAACTCTTCATCAAGAGATTGGGCTCGATGGGTTCTTGTAGGTGATCTCATTGTTGACACCCATGAGTCACTTGTTGATTATATTCTCAGATAACACAGTATGAAGTATGAACCCTGACTATGAACTCATGCCATTGAGATTCTCTTGAAGAATATCCATGGTCGTTATCATGCTTAAGGGCTTCACTATCAAGATAGATTTAAGAAGCTAATCAATAAGGCGGCTAGTCTACAAGGAGAGGCCAAATAGTTTCCTTTTCAAGATCAGTTGCCCAAGCAGAAGCTGCATAAGGTCTATGAGAAAAGGCCAGGAGTAGTAGCAGTGGTTGACAAGGGGAAGCAACCAGCTAGAGATTAGTCCATGAGACCACGACCTCAACAGCCTCTACCTCCTTTGCCACCACCGAGACAGCCCTATCGGCCTCCACCATAGCCTCCATGGCCAGCACAACCACCGCCTCAGCAATACCACCAATAGTAGCGGCATGCATATCCGTCGCCAGGTAGCTATGGTCCACCTACTCTTTTAGATAAGTTAAACAAACCTTATTCTTTTAAGAGGGAGGTGTCAGAAAGATCTTTAAGAATCTCTTAAAAGAATTTTTTAGCTACCCTGAGCCTAGGAGACCAGAGGAAGTAGCCAAAGTCATGATCCAAACTTTTACCCTTACCATACCGTATGCTAGGCCATATTTTGGAGGATTGCTTCACATTCAAGGATTGGATTGAACATAATATCAAGACAGGTGCTATAGTTATCCCAAAGAAATACCTTATGGAATAACCTTCTAGTTCGATTAGGGTAATCCTTGGGGATACAAGTGATCCTACCAAAACTAAAGAAGGTTGGGACATTTCTTTTTCTAAAACCTCTAAGAAAATAATTTATAGGATCAAGAAGCTTTCTTACAGTGCAGTGGTTCAAACCTCCAACACCAAGGAAGGTTTGCAAGTTGTAGTGCCAACTCTAGAAAGTGAGAGCTTGATAGTGACATCATCATGTGTCGAGGGATAGCCCTTAGCACCACCCATGTCAACCTCGCCTTCAATTGCAGCTTCCACACTGCTGATTTCTTCCATTTCAATTAGCTCTTCGGTTTCTTCTACTAGTAAAACTCTTGTATCAGTGGATAAGGGCATCAAATCGCTTACTCCACTCACTCTATGTGACCTCTACTTTATACCTCCAAATAATTCCAAGAAATTGAAGAATAAAGCTCGTTTGAGTTACATCCGTGTCTCTTCTGATGAGATGTATTATTCTATTCTTAACGATAACTCTTCAAGTCTAATTAAATATAATAATTCTAATCTTCCTCTTTTTGATTCAAAGTTAGACTTCTCAATACTGAGTTCACCTCTTGAGATAGACTTGGAATCATCGATTAAAGTCCCATAGGAGAAGCTATAGGTGAGCACGAAGTGTGGTAGAACTTCCACCACCTTGCCTCAAGAGATTGCAAGTCAACCTAGTGGCAAGTTCTACCTCCAGGCATCTCAAGATAGAGGAAAATAAGTCATTGGTATAAGATCAAGCCCTTCCATAGGATGCTCCACCCTTGGATATGCTTTGGAAGACCGGTCAAGGTGGACTACAACATCCTTTCTCATCTAAGAAAGTTGCCATCTAAGCTAAGCATATATGATGCCCTTGTCTTATCCAAAGAGATGAGGGAATCACTAATCAAGGCCTCCTTGATCTAGATATGCTTAGCTCACTAACTATAGGTGAGGAAGCACATTACACAAAAGAAGACCAAGAGATCACCTTCACAGATGAAGACCTTCTTCTAGGGGACTTGGAGCACAACCATCACCTCTACATCATAGTCGACATGGATAGGTTCAGACTCACCAGGGTTCTCATGGATTCAGGTGCATCAGTGAACATTATGAGTCTAAAGACCCTTGCCTATTTTAAAATTGACATCTCTACATGCTGAGGAGATAGGATGATGTTGAGAGGATTCAATGATCAAGGCAAGTGGGCTTTAGGTTTTATAGTGTTACCATTGGAGATAGGTGATTGGAAGACTGAAGCCAACTTCTACATCATTGATTCAAATACATCATTCACTACTTTTGTGGTGCCTTGGATACATTAGAATTCAATCCTCCCTTCATCGTGCATCGTTCAAAAGATGGAATTGAGTATGTCAACGGGATGAAAACCATTTTAGTAGAGGTTGAGATTTATGAGGATGCAACATAGTATCTTCCTCAAAACACCCTTTCTCTTAAACTTGGACAAAATTCAATTGCAAATACAAAAGAAAAAAGAGAATGAAGCAAAAGAAAAGATAAAATAAAATAAAAAGAAAAATAAAAGTCCAAGTACACAAGAAAGGAGAATTGAAGAAGAAATAGATCTGCATATCACTTTCCACCCATAGTTCATTCCATCATATGAACATGTGGGTAGGATGACTCAACCTCCACGGCGTAGAGAGGTAAGAGGCAATTCAGAGGTGGGAGACCCCAGTTGGCCTTGACCAATAGAGGTTTGTGTTAGTTCATAGGAGTACCCCACTATTCACATAGACTTGGAATCCATCTGGAGGATGAGTCAAATGATTAGTACACCAACCCCTCTCGGGGGTTCCATTGGAGGTGACTTTTCATCAGCCATAGATGAAGACTAGGCCAAGCAAAAAGCAGTATTCAAATATAGTTTATGTGAAACTATTAGAAGCGTTGGGAACCTTAGCTCTTACCTCTTACATCTCGAAGTTGAAGGTTTAGTAGTTAAGGAAGTCCCTAAGTCTTCTAGTGACATGCAGCGAAGGTTCTTTTGGTTCATCATCCTCTCAAGTTGATGTAGGACTTGAGGAACATACTTTTAAAGAATTAATGGAATTACCTTTTGACTTTTACTCAACTTGTGTTCAAAATCTTATACGAAGGTTTAGTTCCTTACACATGGTCCAAGCAGGTGAGAATATTTCAAAAGCTATGGAACAATACAGTGGGAAACAATCAAGAGCATGACTAGGGTGACATAGTGGGTCCAATCGATGATGAAGATTATTGCCTAGTTGTTACCAACCGGTTAATTGATAGGTTCTTCTCACATCCCCAACTCTTATGAGAATGTGTGTTTAGAAACTTGATGATCGGATGATCTCCAAGTCAAAGAGGCACGCCAAAATTTGAAGAGGAGATTCATTCAATAATAGACAAGCTAAAGAAATCAACCTCGGGAGAAGAAAATTCGACATACGCTTCATTCTAAATGAAGAAGAAACCAATGACTTAGTTAGGCTATTAAGTTTAAAGACTACTTCACATGAGTTATGAAGAAATAGATTATCTCTTGGCGTAGTCCACAAGCTAGCAATAGATCTAACATCACCTATTAAGCAAGCTCCTAAATGCATGATTAGAAAGAACAAAGGTCATTTAAGTCAAGAATTGATCGATGATGTTTTCATTGGAAGAAAATATCTACACGGTTAGCTAGTGTCATCCCAATTAAGAAGGAGAATGGTCAAATTCGCATTTGTGTAGATTTTAGGGACTTAAACAAGGCATGTCCTAAGGATGAGTTTATTTTTCCTATACTAGAGTTAATGGTGGACATTGCCTCATCTCATGTAGTCTTCTCTTTCATGGATGGTCATCTTGCTATAACCAAATTAAGATATCTTCTAAAGATGAAAGAAACACTGCTTTTCAAACCTCGATCAGAATCTTCTGTTATAGGGCCATGCCTTTCTGCCTTAAAAATACTAGTGCTACATACCAACGGTTAATGACTTAGTTCTTCAATGAACTCATCCATCATCAGGTTGAGTGCTATGTTGATGATGTAGTTGTTAAAAGCTTAGAAAAATAATACCATATCTTTGACTTGAGAGTAGTTTTTGAACAATTATGATAACATAACCTCAAGGTGAATCCCTTGAAGTGGGCATTCAGAGTTGCTTCAAGGAAATTCCTTGGGTTTGTTGTTTGACATCAGAGAATAGAAATAGATCTTGAAAAGATTAAAGCTATCTTAGAAATGCCACCTCCTAAGAGTTTAACTCAACTTAGATCCTTTCAAGGATGGCTGGCATATGTAAGATGCTTTATCTCAAACCTATCATAGAGATGCAAACCATTCTCAGCACTTATCAAAAAAGATGCCAAGTTCAAGTGGGAAGAGTGTCAGCATGCTTTCGAAGACATTAAAGAGTACTTGGTGAAGCCGCCAGTTCTAGCAACCCCTATCCCAGGCAAGCCATTGATCCTTTATACTTCTACATTAGATGACTCTCTCAGTGCTCTGTTGGCCCAAGCCAATGATGAAAAGAAGGAGAGCACACTCTACTACCTCAGTCATCGTCTGATCCCTCTAAAGCAAACTATCCATCCATTGAGAAATATTTCCTATCTTTGATCTTTGCATTTCAGAATCTACGACACTATATACTTTCTCCTAAGGTGAACTTGATCTCCCAAACTAATCCAATGTAGTATCTCATGACATGACCAATGCTATCCGAATGTTTGGCTCATTGGTCCATGATACTCTCGTAGGTTAATATCACATTTATACCCCTCCATGCGGTAAAAAGACATGCAATAGCAGATTTCTTAGCATCACACCCACTTCCTGCTGATTCTCCGCTTAGTGACGATCTCCCCGATGAGCAAATCATGAACTTAGAGGAGGCTGAAAATCACCGATGGGAGATGTATTTTGATGGTGCTACATCTTTTCTTAAAGGTGAAGCCCACGATATATTCTCCCAGGAAAAGCAGGGGTAGGAATAGTCCTTCTAACTCCAAATTGCAATATGATGAGATTCTCATACTATCTTTCCAACCCTTGCACCGATAATGAAGCTGAGTATGAGGCTTTGATTGATTGGAGTTAGCCATCACTATCATGTCAAGAGCATCAACATCTTTGGGATTCTCGGTTGGTCATCAACCAGTTGTGGGTCCTACCAGTTCTCAAAGCAAGCTTCATCATTACTATGAGTATACCATGAAGCTATTGGACCAAATTCCCAAAGTCGCTATCTACAAGGTTCCCCGAGCAGAAAACACAGTAGCAGATCCCTTGGTTAAACTGCCAAAGAGTTGGCATGTCCAGAAGATGAGTCCATTTCAATAAAGGTCCAAAATAGACAAGTCTATCCCTTATTGATGTTGAACTCATCGAGAGACTTTCTCTTGAAGGGGAGGTTGTCATTGCCAAAATGGACAAGGAGCTGGATTGGAGGCAACCATTCATAGATTACTTGAACATCGATAAACTACCTTAAGAGAAATCACAAGCCCATCAGTGAAGAGAGCCCTCTCTTGTCTCGTTGATGGCACTATCATGGTCCTTTGACCAAATGTGGTTACATTGTTTAGAAAATATGAAGCCCATGGCATTGTAACTGAGGTATACTTAATTCTATGTGGAGTACATCAAATCAGTCTCAAGATGAAGATGAAGATCAATAAACTTGGATACTACTGGTCTTCGATGATCACAGATTACATGAAAGTAGCTAGGAGATGCCATCAGTGTCAGGTGCACAGTGTGGTTCTCCACCAACCACCCAACATTCTACACCCTACATTGACTTCATGGCCATTTGAGTGTTGGTGTACTGACATTGTAGGTCTGATCGATCCTCCTTCTTCCAAGGGGCATTGATTCATCTTAGCTGCTACCGATTACTTTTCCAAGTGGGCAAAAGCCATCCCACTCAGAGAGGTCTCAGCTCACCATGTGCTTTAGTTTTTCAGGAACCATATCATATATAGGTTTGGGGTGCCTCAACAAATTATATCTAATAATGAGCATTCAGAAGATCAATTGCATTATATTTGGAGATACTCTACCATCTACTACCCTAGAGCTAATGGTTTAGCGAAGCATTCAATAAAACTCTCATCCATATCTAAAGAAGACTCTTGATGACAAATGGCAGTGGAAAGAGTAGTTGGTTGAAGCTTATAGGCCTACCACCATATGAACTCCAACTCGGTGATTTTCCTTAGTGTATGGGTCCAAAGCCATTCTTCTTCCTTTAAGTTCAACTCCCATCACTAAGGATAGCATTGGGTAACAAGATCACTCAGAGAGAATGCAAAGTTGTAGTTAGAGCTCGAAGGTTTGGAGGAAAGTCACTACGGGCATGCAGAACCTCAGTTGTACAAGGCCAAAATGATTCAAGCTCACAAGCTGTGCCCTAGGTCTTTCAGGAGAACTTGTGTTAGTCTAAGAGACCAATTGTTGCCCATCGAAGATGGGAGGCAAGTTTGAACCCACTTGGGAAGGCCCATGTCATAGAGAAGGCCTACTTAGGAGGATCTTATCAGCTTATTGATTATAAAGGGGAACACCCGATGCTTCAAATTAATGGGCTCTATCTAAAAAAATAATACCCATGAAACAAATCATGTTTGAAAATAATCAATACTAAAAAATAACAAAATCTAATTTTAGTCATTAAATCTTCTCTTCTTTCAAAGTTTTGCTTTTTCTTTGAATCATGACATGTTTAGGTAGGTGTAAGAGTCCCCAGTGGCATCTATCCCTCTTTCACAACACAAAGACAATCTCTGATGCTTTTAGAATAGGTGTAAGAGAACCCAGAGGCATCCTATTTGATTAACATAACTAAGTTAGGTGTGAAGAGAAGTGGTCCTTTCTTGGTAATCTTGTTGCCATCCATGGCATCATTTCATAATTCCAGCATGTTTTAAGGTAGGTGTAAGAGTCCCCAGGCATCCTATTCCTTTAACATGCACAAATAACAAAAATCTTTTATCTTGAGCTATTTTTTATGTGGGAAAAGCCCTAGCACTCACATTAGGTAGCTCTAGGTCGGTCTACATGCTACCTGCTAGTATGTCGTGGTCATTTGTTGGAAGATGTGAGTCCCAGACTTTCTTCTAACTTGATCATTGCAAACCAAAGAGCACCTTGTTAGTATGGTAGCTTCCTTGCGCCGTAAAGCTACCTCATGTTGACTTTGTTTAAGAAGATGTGAGTCCCATGCTTTCTTCTTGAACTAGCCATCATGTTCTAGTCGAGTATATTTGAGGCTTAGGGTAAGTCCCCTAGAGGCTCATTCCCTCTTAACTACTATTGAGTTGATATAAGTCCCCAATGGCATTCACTCAGTAGTCGCCCTAGGTCGGATAGCACCTGTCGAGTTGAAGACAGACTATCCCAATAATCAATTCTACTATAAGAGGATGTGAGTCCCCAAGCTTTCTTCTAGGCGATTGCAAATTGAGGGCACCTTAGGTTGGTTGATGTTTTATCTTGATAGTGACTCACGGTGAGTACACCATTCTTGGTAGTTGATTCCCATGCTTTCTCCTTGAGTTGGACACCAAATACCTATTGGATATATGACTAGCCATGTCATCTTCTCCAGGGTGTTGGATTAAGCCCTTACCCCATCCCCTGTGGGCACTCTATTTGGATCAAGTCCTTTGCACCATTTAGACCACAGGTTACTTTTGGATTGGACTTCCCCTTTCCTAGTAGCCACCACCCATGGTTGGAAAATTTTTTATGCAATTTTCTCTTAGTTTGATAAATCTAAGATAGGTCTAGGTGATATAAGCTCCTTCTCGTTTGATCCCTCATAAACTAACGGGGTCCATGATAAAATAAAACAAAACAAAAAAAAACAAAATTATATTTGCTTGTGGATTAGGAATTCAAGCCCAAAGGGCCCCTTTTCTCAAGCATCATCTTATCTTTAGGGGTCTTGAACTCCTATAGGAATTGCGACTACTTGAGTTGAGATAAATCCTTGTGTACTCACTCCATAGTACCCTTAGGTTGGGTTCAATCTATTTTGCCAAGCGAGGTTACCGGCATTCAACTTTGAAAGATGTAAGACTATGATGCATTCTTTCTAGCATGATTATCATCGAGGCGACCTAGGTGGGTTTGATTTGTTTGCAAGCATCACCCTTCTTTTTAGTGGAAGATGTGAGTCCGAGCTTTCTTCCCTTCAATTGATCATTGCAAACCGAAAGGCACTCCTTTGGTTGGATAGTTCTCCCATTGGAAGCTACTCCCTTTTGTGAATGAGATAGGTCTAGGCTTCATAAGCTCCTTGTGATCCATTATAATGGAATCCAAACAAATTAAATAAAAAAATTAATCTTGACTATTCTTTGAGTTGATCTAAGTCCCCATGGCATTCACTCTTAATATTTAGGTCGGGTTTGATTTGTTGCCAAAGCAATAATCACCCAATGGTTTCTTGTTTCTAGAAGATGTGAGTCCCTGCTTTCTTCTTAAGACTTGACCATTGTATACCAAAAGGCATTTCCCCTTTGGTTGGATAGTCTACCTTGTGGTTGGTAGACTACTCCTTTGAATTGGTAAATGAGTTAGGTCTAGCTTCTTTGGCCCTACTGCTTCATTGCAAACTTATGGGATCCATCACAATCAAAATAAACAAAATTAAAAATAAAATCAATCTTGACTATTCTTAAGCTGATTTAAGTCCCCCAGCGGCATTCACTCAATAGTCAACTCTAGGTTGGGTTTAATGTTTCTTATTTGATTACCAAGTGGCCTCTTATTTGGAGGATGTAAGTCTACTTCTTTCTTCCTAACTTGGTAGATTGTACCAAAGGCATCCCTTTGGTTAGTCCTACTATGTGTTTAGTAGACTACCCCTTTGGATTGGTAAATTTGAATTAGGTCTTAACCTCCATGGCTCCATTTCAGTACAACCCATTGCAAACCAATAGAGTTCATCTCAAAATTCAAACCAAACAAAAAAAATTGAATTCAACCCCTTTTCCCAGTGAGATCAAATTTCTCCTCGAGAAATCAAATCAAACCTCTCTCCCTTGTGGATGACTTGAACCTGTTTCCCTAGTGGAAGGCTCACACTCTATCCCTTAGTGGATTTTCCCTCTCTCTGATGTCTTGGACATAAGTAGAGCCACATTGCACTAATCTTTGGATTCTTTCTTTTCCTTGGGTTAAGGATAGATTGTTCTTATTAGTGCTTGTGATCTTTTGGTGTTGTTGATTATTTCGGTCAACACAAATACATCATGTTCTTGTTGTCACACCTATTGGGCCCTTTGTTGACCTCATTTTTAGAATGAGCTCTCAACCCTCCATCTTAGACATAGGACTCCTCTTAGACTTTAGAGTTCCTTAGTCTTAGACACATCTAGTGATTAGGTGGACACTCAAACTAGCCTAGAAGACTTAGAAACATAGGAATATGCCTTAGGGTGTTAGGAAAATTTCCTACCATTAGCTTAAACAATTCCTCACTTTTCTTCTTTCAAGTTAAACTCCAAATCAATTCTGATTTATTTTCTCCAAACTCAAATCAATTCCATTCCATGATTGAAACTCATGATCAAAATCCATCAAAAACTCCTAAATCCAAATTTTTCCTAAGTCCTTAATCTTCATTTAAGGACTTAACCCAAATCAAAATCTAAAATCAAAATCTTTTGTATTCACATATATAATGAAATATAAATCAAACCATCAAACTAAACTCAAAATTCCAAATCAATTCATGAAATTTTCTTAAGTCCTTTAATTTTCCATTAATGGACTTAGCCAAAATCAATCATCTTCAAACTCATGAGATTTTCTCAAAACTCATTTTATTCTCATATATAAATTAAATATAAATATAAATCAATCAAATCAAATCCAAAATTAAATTCCAATTTAAAATCCTTAATTTAATTTTCCATTAGACTTTACAAATCTTGATCAAACCATATTCAAAATCATGGGATTTTCTCAAAATTCATTTATATTCTCATTTATATTCACTATATAAATGAAATATAAATATAAATCAATCATTCAAAAATTAAATTTAAAATTTTCTAATTCCTTTAAATTCCTTTAATGGATTTACTCAAATCATGATTAAACCACTTCTAAATTTTCTCATGATCAATTTATATTCTTATTTATATTCACATATATAAATGAAATATAAATTCAAACAATCAAAACCTATTGCAAAAATCAAACTCAAATTAATTCAAAATCCAATCTGAGCCTTTCAAGTCAAAATCTTGAACTTAGCCAAATAAATTTCAATTCAAGCCAAACTCTTGATTTTCTCTCATGATTCAATCAACCCTACAATCATGAGCTCATATATAAATCCAAACTTCAATCATTCAATCAAAACCTAATTCAAAAATCAAACCCTAAACCCTTTAATATTCTTGCTTTGAATATGAAATTTTCAAATGGATCAAAACTCATTTGACTTCAAACCAATTGTAAATGAATTTATATTTCAATCATGAGTCCATATACAAGATCAGCCAACTTCAAATCAAGCTTTGACCAAGCCATTTGACCCACTTAGGCTCACTTGACCCAAAGTGACCTAAAGTACCCATATGCCAAATTTTGATCCTAACCAAATTGGATTGAACCAAACTCATATTTCTCTCATTATGATTGACAATCATCATGGGATGATCAATCAATCAAATTGGGTCAAACCAAGTCAAACCTAAGTTGACCAAGTCAACACTTAACCAAAATGAAACTAACATAGCCAAATTTCACCTTAGGCCAAATTGATTGAAACCATTGATCTAAGTTCACTCATGACCTATGTCTGAACTCGACGAAGCTAACATTTGAGCCTAACCTAGCCCCTTGGCCACTTGACCCAAGTAGACCCATTTTGACCTAAAAAGTCAAAATGTGTCAAAACTTGATCTAAGCCAAATTGATTGAAACCAATGGGTCAAGTTCATTCCAAATCACTTGTGGAACTTGACCAAAGCCTCAATTGGCCAACTAAACCTAGCCCAATTGACCTTAGACCCAACTGAAACATGTTGAGCCAAATGAAGCAAATTGATTAACAAACTTATGATTGATTGAAAAAAAAGATACCAATCCACTCCATATGACTAACCTAACCTAAACATACCTACTACCTCAAATAGGTCAAATGGGTCAAATAGGTCAACTTGACCCATTTGACCTAAATGAAGTCATATGAGCCAAATCAAAACTATACCAAATTGAAAAAAGCCACCAAAACATTTCAAATGGTTATTTGAACTTGACCCAACCCTTGGTTTGACCCAATTTGACCTATTGGTCAACTTGACCCATTTTGACCTAAATGGGTCAACATGAGCCAAACCATATCAAATGAATTCCAAATCCAATGAAACTTGGCCAAACCTAGTTTCTCCACATACCCAACATGTCCAAAGTGGAAAAATAGCAAAAAACCATCTACCCTAGGCCATAGAATAAATTTTGGCTTAACCATGGGTAATTTGGTCATACCCTCTTCACATCACTTGAGGCTTTCCTAAAAGCTCAAGGGGACTTAGTGATGAGTGGTGCACAACCCAATGGGTTTGGGTCATTTGGTCCCATAGACCAAACCCGACCTATGATCAAAATTTGAAAATTCAAACTCCCTCTCAGCTCAAATTCAAGAACATGGGAGGTTGGCAATCCACTCCTTGGCTCAAACCGACCATGTGCACACTCTGGCGATCAACAACCTCACTTATGATCAATTGGATCAAAATGGCATGTCCATTGGCGACCATTTTGATTCTTCGGGGAGATATACTCCCCTAATTCAAATGCCTAATTTCTAATTCAATTGAGTCAGTGAGACCTAGGAGCCATCAGTGATAGCATCCACAGAGTTCATTTCATTCTTCCATTTTCGATTTTAAATGGTGAAAATAGAGGATTGAATTTCAACTTCTTCCACACTTCATTTCCTTCCAATTCCTTTTGCAAGCACACTTAGGTGACCAGTTGAGCTCACCTGGTTGATTCAAGTTAAAGGCAAGGGACTTTCAAAGTTCAAGCAAGGAGGAGTTGGTCCATACATTGATCCACTCAATCTCAAGTGCTCATACTCTTAGAGGCTTCATCTCAACCATGAAGCTTCTCAAACTCGGCGGTGATCACCTCCGATGAGGCATGGATTTTTTACCATTAAACTCAATGTGGTGTGGAGCTTTGTAAAATAAATTTTTACCTCATCAGTTTTTTATCATTGGATTTGCCGCTCTCTATCTTTAGATGGTGTGGGTTGAATTTGGTTTGATTCTATGCTAGATCAAGCTTGGATCTTCCCCTTGATCATGGAAGGTCTCTGTTGATCAAGGGGAAGAACTTGGATGATCTCAGCTATCCATCCGGGCATTTTAGATGAACGGGTAAGATAATTCAGCATGTTTAGATATCCTTTTATCCAATTTGAAATGCTGGGAGATCCTTGGCCATTTGATCTTTGATCGGACGACTAAGGATTAAAGTGCATGCACCGCTAACCGCCCCTGTGATGTGATGACTTAAGTTATTTTCTCACAATGTGATGCATGTAAAGCGCATTAACTGCCACTGCCATGCATCGCGTCATGAGCCAGGGATTAGCTAGGGATTAGTTAAATGCTTTAATTAATTCCTAATTAACCTGGATATCTTCTAAAATTTATAACTCCCTCTAGAAAATTTAGAAAAATATGAAATAAAATCCTATTGATAGAAAATTAAACCTAGAACATTTTAAAATTAATTTTGATGAGTTTTTAATTATGCTTTTCTCTAAATTTGGGTTTTATTAGAAAGTGTATTTTGCTAATTGATTTTTAATTAAGCCTCTAATCTCAAATTTCTTGGGTAATTTTAGGGGATGACCTTCTCCTCTAATTTTTTGAGATTTATTGAGGCGATTAGAAATTATATATGGTTTCCTTAATTACCATTCTTATGTAATTAAGCATAATTTGGGTATGATTAGTAATTTTAACCTATGATTTGGGTTGATTAAGGTCAGATCTAGTGAGTAGGAGGTTTATAGAATTTTTTGGGGCATTTCCCCTAGGCTATTCCCTAAACCCCCTTTTCTCTCCTTAATCTCCTCTTAATTAAGGGTTAATTCATTAATTATCCACTTAATCAATTTCTAAAACTTCTAAAAAGTTCTAGAACTTAATTAAACTACTTTGGGTAGATGCTTAGGTGTTTAATAGCCTAAGTTCAACTAAGAAAATCAAAATCTAATTCACATGTGTGAAAGGGTATTTTGAAATTACTTAAATTAAACCCCTTAGCTTAGTTAACTTTTAATTGTGAGCTAAATTGAATTAGAACTTTTTATTATTAGGTGCATTGCAAATTTAAATTCCTTATGAGTTTTATGTCATCACATTGGCTCATAATTATTTAGTTAATTCTTCTAAGGTGGTGTAGGTAAGGGTTAATTAAGCTACTTAATTCATACCTTAACCTAATCAATGCATAAAATGGATCTAATTATCTAAAATTAAACAAAATATCAAACACATGTAGAATGGGTTAGGAACAACAAACTCATCTCGCCTTTTCAAAATTAAATCAAACTTCAAACTAAACAAAAATCATTTTGAAATTCACTTTGATTTATTCTAAATTTTCTTATTCCATAAGAATGTCTTTAGGATTTAAGTAAAGTGAGTTTGTTTACATACTTTCATTACTTTGAATCTTTCCCTAACATGTTAAGTTGTATGTCATGTGATGTTATGCATTCATAATTTTGAAATTCAAATTTTAAAATGAAATTGTTTACTTTATGTCAATTTGCATATGTTGGCTAAAGTAGAAATATGAATGGCTATTATCACTACTAAATCTAAATTATTTTCAAAACTTATAAATCAAATACCAAATCTGAAAGTATGCTACTTATTTTTAAATTATAAGTTTGCATGTGATAGATTATAAAGGTATGCTTAGCATAGGTTTCCTTTCTTTCTTATGCTATTATAGTTTTGAATAGGAGTTGGTAAGATGTAGGGTTCATCTGAAAAGAACCCAACACTTTCTTAATTCCATATCCTATTCATCCCTATGCTATCACCTAAGAAGGGTTGCCTATATTTGCATACATAAATTCCATAAACAAAAATGAATCCATTAAACAATTTTTTTCATTCTTCTTTTCTATTTTATTTCTTTTATACATATATTTGTATTTAAAGAAAGTGGTATATTGGTCTGGACAATCCCGAGATTGCGAGGATTTAAGTAGCCCTAAGTATGTCTTGTATCTTACACCTCTGGTTAACAATGGCGTACTCATTATGCCTTTCTTACTTTCATGTGTGTATGTGAAATTTTTAAGAAAATCTTAAGAAAAATCATGCATTATAAAGTGTGTTAAATACTCTCATTTGCATGTATAGATATGCTTAGGGTCCATCCATATGCATGTTATATATGTTGGGAAAGAAATGAAGTAATGTGTGTTATGTGAATTTTGATTCATTTTTTAATCTTAAAATGCCTTTCTTTTGAATAGGTTTGTTTAGAGTTTATCTAAACTTAGGATTAATTAAAGATTTAATCAACATTCACCTAAATGAAAGTAAAATGTGAATCTACTTTAGAAATTACTTAGGTTAGGGAAGGAAAGAAGTTCTCTTCTCTTTCCTCTCTTCATAACTTAGTAATTAATGTAGGATCACTTAAACCAAATCAAAAAAATAAAATCAACCCAAAAAATAACTAAATAACTTAAATGAAACCCTCCTCTATGTTGAACATGTTCTTCACACTTAGAAAATTTAAACCTAAAGCCATAGCTAAGCATACCACACAAGCCTTCAAAGCACACACATTAGCCTAAGTCACCACTTCTAGCCTTAGGTTTGGTCGATGCTTGGTTTGATGTTTGTTTTGTATTTTATGATATATGTTTTAGACTAGATGTTAGGGTGTATGTTCATAGAATGAATGGTAGGACGTTCCTAGCCTAACTATTCTTTTCTAGGATTATGCTTAAGAGGCGCTATCATAAATAAAAATATAAATGCTTTTTTGCTTTATGCTTTATACCCTAAGTATAATGCATATGCCAGGTGGACTTAGTCACCCATGTGTGGGGTGATAAGTCCAATACAGATTCTTGGGATTTGTGTGGTTTATTTTAACTAACCTTTATTTTGCAAGTGTTAGTTAGATTTTCACTTTTCCTTTTTATTTAAATTTGTATTATTAGGATTTTGAAATAATTGTTATGGGGATTAGGATAAGCATTGGTCTTAAGATCCTATCTTATGCACGATGTGATGCCTTGGAGCATCCACCTTCCAACCATCCAAATGAAGAAACCAAAGAAGAAAGAAGAAAAGAAGAAGGAAGAAGAAAGAAGAATAAAGCTTGAAAACCCCCATAATAATGAATTCCTTTCTTAATTGTAGTTTAATTCATTTATAATCCGGGTTGTATATGGGTAGAGCTCGGCTACCTAATTTGATATTTTCAGGTTTTTGCGGTGGAGCCCAACCAGAATGGCCATTTATTTTTTTTGTGATTAGATTTATAAATTGATTGATGATTTGTTTAGCTTTTGCATTAAGTGGCATACTTTTCCTAGTTTCTTCCTTGATTTATGTATGGCCTGGATGTGGATTAGGCTCTTTAGAAAAAAAATAAATCTTTTACCCAACCCAACAACTCAAATTAAAATTAAATAACTCATAACCTCACCTAAAGCTTAAGTTTAAAATCAAGATAAAATAATTAACAACCCCTTAGCTGGATGAGCATTTTCTTTATAATATCATGTACAAATGCATCTTATTTCACTCTTGATTAGAGGGCTTCCACCTTTTCTAGAGAAACTTAGCTTAACATTTGAGAGCCATGGTGGAAACTCTCCTCCTCCCTTCTCGCTGATTTTTGCCAATAATCTGATTTCTCATGCATTAGTCATAAAATCTATAGCTTTGAGTCAAAATAATTGTCCAAAATGAAAATAAAATAAAATTTCAATTGCATTAGATTTAGGTCATTTAAAGCATGTCCCTTTACATGATATAGTCTCTTCATGGAGTGAGTTTAAGAACTTAATCTCTTTCTAAATAATAATAGCCTAATTATCTTGCATAAGAAAAAAGACTTGCCTATATGTATTTAAAATCATAGGAGGAGTTAGTTGGCGACCACCCCCAGGCAGTTGTAAGTCCAAGTTGTCGGGTAGTTTGTTCTTTCTTGTAAGGCAAACAAATTACACATTTTTGCTTTAGATTTAGGTTGTGCTTTTGGCCCTCGCTAAAGTTCCCTAGATTCAAGTTCTGAGGTTGCTTCTCCCCTTTGTGGGCCATAAGCATAATTCCTCACCTCTTAGCCATTTCCTTAAACTTGTGTTAAGAAATCTTAAGTCCTAAATGTCTAATGAAAAATACAACTCAAATAAACTAAATCAATTTATAAAATGTAAAGCCCAACTATATAATAGTTTGAGATGATTTCTAGGTTTCCTAGCATTGTGGACATCTCCTACTTATCTCTCATTTTAGCTTCGATAATAACTCCCTCTTTTGATCAATCCCTTTTTGATCTTCAAACATAATGTCGATTGATAGTCCTTTCCTATTGAAATCTTTAAATACAATCATTTACCTTATGATAGTTTTCTAAGGATCCCTACTTAGGATGTAATTGCTTATGGCTTGCATAGAACTTAACGAACCCGATTTAAAATAAACCGTGCTTTACTTTTCCATATAAAGTAGGGGAAGAATCTCTAGTACATATGCAAACCCATCATCCTTAGGAGTCCTTATTGAGGTGATTAGGTCCACTAAAGGGTAATGACTTCTGTCTTTCAAGATAGTACATTATTTCCTTGATGACATACCCGATCACCTGAATAAGTACATCTGTAGATCTGCTTGGTGTCCTAAAAAGATGGATTTTTATAGTGTCTTGCCTTTTCTTTCTCCCCGTAGATGTGAAGGTGACTCCCTATAGAAATTTTAAACCAACACACCCATACACTCCAATTGATCTCAAGATGAATCCCCTGAAGTGTGCATTCAAAGTCACTTCAGAGAAATTCCTTGGGTTTGTTGTTGATCAATAGAAATAGATCCTAAAAGATTAAACTTCTTAAATGCCACCTCTTAAGATCTCACTTGGATCCTTTCAAGGATGTGGCGTTAGGTTTATCTAAAACTTTTGAGATGCAAAATTCTCAACACTTATAAAAAAAAGATGCCAAGTTCAAATTGATGACAAGTGTCGATACTTTCAAAGACATTAAGAGTACTTGGTGAAGCTTGATTCAGCATCCTCATGGCGAGCCATTGATCTTATATATTCTCATTGGATGACTCTCTACTCTGTTAAACCTGAAGGAAAGTGCACTCTATACTATCTTAGTCATGATCCCTACTAAATAACTATCAACCATTGACAAACATTACTTAGCTTTGATCTTTGCATCTCAGAAGCTACGACACTATATGATGTATCATAAGGTGAACTTGATCTCCCGAACCAATCTACTGTAGTATTTCATGAGCCAATGCTATTTAGATGTTTGGTTCATTGGTCCATGATATTCTCACAGTTTGATATCACATTTGTACAAAATTGGATAGGCAGCAAATTTCTTAGCAACACCCACTTCTGATTCTACCTTGGTGAAGATCTCCCAGATGAAAAAATCATGAACTTGGGGAGGTGGAAAGCTACATGGAGATGTATTTTTGATGGTCTGCTTCTTTTCTTAAGGTGAAGCACCAATCTATTCTCCGAGGAAAGATAGGGGTAGAATAGTCCTTAACTCTAATACAATATGATGAGATTCTCATTATCTTTAAACCACACCATGAAGGTGATTATGAGGCTTTGATTGCGATCTCTAGAGTTAGCCATTACTATCAGCGTCAAGAGCATCAACATCTTTGGGATTCTCGTTGGTCATCAACATAGGGTCTACCATTCTCAAACCCATGTTTTATCATTACTACGAGTATACCATGAAGCTGTTGGCCTAGATTCTTGAAGTAACCATTTACAAGATTCCCCGAGTAGAGAACGTAGTAGCAGATGACTTGGCCAAACTTGCTAAAGAGTTGGCATGTCCGAAAGATGAGTCCATTTCAATAAGGGTCCAAAATAGACAAGTCTTATCCCTTATTGATGCTGAACTCATCGAGAGACTTTCACTTGAAGGGGAGGTTGTCATTGCCAAAATGGACAAGGAGCTGAATTGGAGAATCATAGATTACTTGAACATCAATAAACTACCTCAAGAGAAATCACAAGCTCATCAGATGGAATAGAGAGCCCTCTCCTATGCTCTCATTGATAGCACCCTGTACCACCAATCCTTTAACCAAATGTGGTTATGTTGTTTAGATAAATATGAAACCTGAGGCATTATAACGGAGGTACACTTAGGTCTATATGGAGCACATCAATTTGATCTAAAGATGAAGATGAAGATCAAAAGACTTGGATACTCAGCCTTGATGATCCGATTACATGAAAGTAGCTAGAAGATGCCATCAAAAGAAGCATGGTCCTCAATCACCTAACATTCTACACCTACATTGGCTTCATGGTGTTTGAGTGTTGGAGTCGACATTGTAGGTATGATCGATCCTCCTTCTTCCAAGGGACATTGATTCATCTTAGCTGCTACCAACTACTTTTCTAAGTGGGTGAATGCCATCCCACTCTGAGAGGTCGTAGCTCACCATGTGCTTCAGTTTTTTAGGAACCATGTCGTATATAAGTTCAGGGTGCCTTATGAATTATATTCAATAATGGTACTACATTCAAAAGCATAAATATCAATAACTTTGCTAGAAGACATGGTATAGATTGGAGATACTCCACCATCTACTATCCTAGAGCAAATGATTTAGCAGAAGCATTCAACAAAACTCTCATCCAGATACTGAAGAAGCCTCTTGATGACAACAAATGGCAGTGGAATGAGTAGTTGGTTGAAGCTTTGTGGGCTTACCGCACCACATACTGAACTCCAACTCAGTCTACCCTATTTTCTTTAGTGTATGAGTCCAAAGCAATTCTTTCTTTAAAAGTTCAACTCTCATCACTAAGAATAGCATTGGGTAACAAGATCACTACCGAGCAGAATGCAAAGTTGCTATTAGAAGAGCTCGAAGGTTTGGAGGAAAGTTGCCTATGGGTGTGCCAGAACCTTGAGTTGCACAAAGCCAAAATAATTTAAGCTCACAACAAGCGTTACTAGGTCTTTTCAGTGGAGAACTTGTGTTAGTCTTAAGGAGACCAATTGTTGCTTGTCAAGATGGGAGGCAAGTTTGAACCCACTTGGGAAGGCCCCTATGTCATAGAAAGGCCTACCAAGGAGGATCTTATCGACTTATTGATTCTAAAGGAAACAGATGCTTCCAATTAATGGGCTCTATCTAAAGAAATATTACCCATGAAACAAATCATGTTTGAAAATAATCATTAATAAAAAAAGAATAAAATCTGATTCCATTCATCAAATCTCCACTTCTTTCAAAGTTTTGCTTGTTTGTCTTGTGAATCTATTATGATGTGTTTAGGGTAGGTGTAAGAGTCCCCCAGTTCCCTCTTTCATGACACAAGCACATAAAATCCTATTGCTTTTAGAATAAGTGTAAGAGAACCTGAGTGGCATCCTATTTTGATTAGCATAGCTAAGATAGGTGTGAGAGAATAGTAGCAGCATCCTTTCTTAGTGGAATCCTGTTTGCCATCCATGGCATCTTTTCTTAATTCCCCAACGTGTTTTAATGTAGGTGTAAGAGTCCCCCAGAGGTGTCATATTCCTTTTAACACATGCATAAACATAAACACAAATCTTTTATCTCGAGCTATTTTGATGTGGGAGCAAGCCCCCCTATGGCACTCACTCATTAGTTGTTCTAGGTAGTATGTCGCCCTAGTGGTCTTTTATTTAAAAGATGTGAGTCCCTGAGCTTTATTCCTAACATGATCATTGCAAACCAAAGAGTGCCTTGTTAGTATGGTAGGCTTCACTGCCTAGCTAGTAAGCTACCTCATGCTGACTTTGTTTAAGAAGATGTGAGTCTTCATGCTTTCTTCTTGAACCAGCCATTATGTTCTAACTTGGTTGAGTATATTTGAGGCTTAGGGTAAGCCCCCCAGAGTATCCTTTCCTCTTATCTACTCTTGGGTTGATATAAGTCCCCCAGTGACATTCACTCAGTAGTCACCCTAGGTCAAATAGCACCTGTCGAGCTGAAGACAGACTATCCCAGCAATCAGTTTTGTTATAGGAGGATGTGAGTCTCTGAGCTTTCTCCCTAGGCTGATTATTACAAACTAATGGACACCTTAGGTTAGCTATCATTCGCTATGCTAATAGCGACTCACCCGGTGAGTACACCACTCTTAGCATATATGAGTCCCTGAGCTTTCTCCTTGAGTTGGACATCGAATACCTACTTGATATATGACTAGCCATGTCATCTTCTCTAGGGCGTTTAATTAAGCCCTTACGGGCCCCATCCCCTGTGGGAACTATATTTGGATCAAGTCCTTTGCAACCTCATTTAGACACTACCCAGGTTACTTTTGGATTAGACGATTCCCCTTTCCTAGTAGCCACCCCTGTGGTTGGAAAATTTGTTGGATACATTTTCTTGTTCATCGAGATAGGTCTAGGACATAAGCTCCTTCTCAATTTGATCCCTCACAAACTAACAGGGTCCACGATAAAATAACTAAAACAAAATAAACAAACAAAATATATTCACTTGTGGATTAGGAATTCAAGCCCCCAAAGGGCCCCTTCTCCCAAGCAAGCATCCTATCTTTAGGGGCGTGTCGTGAGAACTCCATAGAATTGCGACTACGAGTTGAGATAAATCCCAGTGATTACTCACTCACTGGTCACCCTTAGGTCGGGTTAAATATATTTTATCACAAGTAGATCTTAAGTCATTCGCTTTGGAAGATGTAAGGGATGCATTCTTTCTAGCATGATTATAGCGATCGACCCTAGGCCAGGTTCGATTTATTGCCCAAAGCAATCGATCACCCCAGTGGTCTTTTCTAGTGAAAGATGTGATTCACAAAGCTTTCTTCCCTTCAATTGATCATTGCAAACCAAAATGCACTCCTTTGGTCAGATAGTTCTCCCATCGGTCGGAAAGCTACTCTTTTTGCTTCAGTGAATCTGAGATAGGTCTAGGCTTCTATAAGCTCCTTCTCAGTGTGATCCATCGCAAACTAATGGAATCCACAAACAAATCTAAAAAATGGAATTAATCTTGACTATTCTTGAGCTGATTTGAGTCCCCCAATGGCATTTACTCAATAGTTAGCCCTAGGTTAGGTTTGATTTGTTTCCCAAAGCAACCAATCACCCTTGTTTCTAGAAGATATAAGTTCTCATGCTTTCTTCTTAAGACTTGACCATTGTATACCAAAAAGGCATTCCCCTTTATTAGATAATTCTACATTGTGGTTGGTAGACTATTCCCTTTGAATTAGTAAATCTGAGTTAGGTCTAGACTTCCTTGGCCCCTACTTAGTGCAGTTCATGGCAAACTTATGGAATCCATCACAATCAAAATAAATAAAATTAAAAAAGGAATCAATCTTGACTATTCTTGAGCGAATTTAAGTCCCCCAACTGCATTCACTCAATAGTCAGCCCTATGTTGAGTTCAATTTGTTGCCTTTCCAACTGATCACCCCAATGGCCTCTTATTTTGGAAGATGTGAGTCCCCGTGCTTTCTTCCTAACTTGGTAGTTGTATACCAAAAGGTATTTTCCCTTTGGTTGGTTAGTCCTACTATGTATTTAGTAGAGTACCCCTTTGGATTGGTAAACCTGAATTAGGTCTTAGCCTCCATGGCTCCTATTCAGTACAACCCATTGCAAACCAATAGGGTTCATCTCAAAATCTAAACCTAATAAATTTGAAACAAATTCAACCCCTTCCCCAGCAGAATAAACTAAATCAAACCTTTCATCTCCTTGTAGATGACTTGAACCAGCTTCTCTAGTGGAAGGTTCACACTTTATCCCTATGTGGATCTTTTCCCTCTCTCTTATGTCTTGGACATAAGTAGAGCCACATTACACTAACCTATGGAATCTTTCTTTCCCTTGGGTTAAGGATAGATTGTTTTGTTAGTGCTTGTGATCTCTCGATGTTGTTGATCATTTTGGTCAACACCAATACGTCCGATGTTCCTTGTTAGTCACACCACACCCATTGGGCGCCCTTTGTTGACCTCATTTTTAGGATGAGCTCTCAACCCTTCCATCTTAGATGTTGGGCTCCTCTTAGACTTTAAGAGTTCCTTAATCCTAAGACACATCTAGTGATTAGGTGGACACTCAACCTAGCCCTAAAAGACTTAGAAGAGTTAGCCATATGAATAGATCATGCCTTAGGGGTGTTAGGAAAATTTCCTACCCTTAGCTTAAACCCTTCTTCACTTTCCTTCCTTCAAGTCAAACTCCAAATCAATTCTATTTGATTTTCTCTAAATTCAAATCAACTCCATATGATTGAAATCCATGATTGAAATCTATGATTGAAACCCATGATCAAAATCCATCAAAAATTCCCAAGTTCAAATTTCCTAAGTCCTTAATTCTTCCCCTAAAGACTTAACCAAAATCATGATCAAACCCTACTCAAACCTTTGAGATTTTCTCATAAACCATTTATATTTTCATTTATATCCACATATATAAATGGAATATAAATACAAACCCATCAAATCAAACTCAAAATCCCAAATCAATTCATCAAAAATCTTCTAAGTCCCTTAATTTTCCATTAATGGACTTAGCCTAAAGATGATCAAATCAATTCAAAATAATGGGATCTTCTCAAAACTCATTTATATTCTCATTTATATTCACATATATAAATAAAATATAATATAAATCAATCAAATCAACTCAAATTAAATTCTCAATTTAAAATCTCACAAGTCCTTACTTTTTTGCATTAATGGACTTAGCCTAACTCTAAACCAATTCAAAATCATGGGATTTTCTTAAAACTCATTTATATTATCATTTATATTGACATATATAAATGAAATATAAATATAAATCAATCAAATCAAATCTAAGAATTAAATTCCCAATTTAAAATCTCCTTAAGTCACTAATTTTCCATTAATGAACTTAACCTAATTCTTGATCAAACCATCTTAAAATCATGAGATTTTCTCATAATTCATTTATATTCTCATTTATATTCACATATATAATTAAATATAAATATAAATCAATCATACCAATTTCAAAAATTCAAATCCCTACTTCAAATTTTCCTAAGTCCCTTAAATCCTTCTTAATGGACTTAGCCCAAATCATGATTAAACCACTTC
This sequence comes from Cymbidium sinense, assembly GCA_021442155.1. Taxonomy (NCBI): domain Eukaryota; kingdom Viridiplantae; phylum Streptophyta; class Magnoliopsida; order Asparagales; family Orchidaceae; genus Cymbidium; species Cymbidium sinense. The sequence goes on along the minus strand of CM038218.1, from coordinate 171,066,847 downwards.
AAATCCTTGAAATTTTCTCATGATCAATTTATATTCTCATTTATATTCACATATATAAATGAAGTATAAATTCAAACAATTAAAAGCTATTCCAAAAATCAAACTCAAATCAATTCAAAATCCAATCTAAGTCTTTCAAGTCAAAATCTTGAACTTAGCCAAATCAATTTCAAATCAAGCCAAACTCTTGATTTTTTTTTCTCTTGATTCAATCTACCCTACAATCATGAGCTCATATATAAATCCAAACTTCAATCATTCCATCAAAACCTAATTCAAAAATCAAACCCTAAACCCTTTCATATTCTTTCTTTGAATATGAAATTTTCAAATGGATCAAAACCCATTTGACTTCAAACCACTTGAAAATGAATTTATATTTCAATCTTGAGTCCATATAAAAGATCAACCAACTTCAAATCAAGCTTTGACCAAGCCATTTGACCCACTTAGGCTCACTTGACCCAAAGTGACCTAAAGTACCCTTATGAGCCAAATTTTGATCCTAACTAAATTGGATTGAACCAAACTCATACTTGCCTCTCATCATGATCAACAATCATCATGGGATGATCAATCAATCAAATTGGATCAAACTAAGTCAAACGTGAGGGTTGACCAAGTCAACACTTAACCAAAAATGAAACCTAACATAGCCAAATTCCACCATAGGCCAAATTGATTGAAACTATTTATCTAAGTTCACTCATGACTTATGTTTGAACTTGGCCAAGCTAACATTTGAGCCTAACCTAGCCCAATTGGATCACTTGACCTAAGTTGACCCATTTTTACCTAAAAGGTAAAAATGTGTCAAAATTTAATCTAAGTCAAATTGATTGAAACCAATGAGACAAGTTCATTCCAAATCACTTGTGGAACTTGACCAAAGCCTCAATTGGCCAACTAGACCCAACCTAGCCCAATTGACCTTAGACCCAACATGACCTAAAGGGGTCATGTTGAGCTAAAATTGAACTTAACCCAAATTGATTGGAAACAAAGATACAAATCCACTCCATATGACTAACCTAACCTAAACTACCCTTGACCTACCAAATAGGTCAAATGGGTCAAATAGGTCAACTTGACCCATTTGACCTAAATGAAGTCATATGAGCCAAAACTAAAACTATACCAAATTGAATCAAATCAAATCTACCAAAACATTCTAAATGGTCATATGAACTTGACCCAACCCATGGTTTGACCCAATTTGACCTAAATGAAGTCATATGAGCCAAATCTAAAACTATACCAAATTGAATCAAATCAAATCTACCAAAACATTCTAAATGGTCATATGAACTTGACCCAGCCCATGGTTTGACCCAATTTGACCTAGTGGTCAACATGTTGACCCATTTTGCAATGGGTCAACATGAAAAACATCAAATGGATTCCAAATCCAATGAAATTTGGCCAAACCTAGTTTCTCCACATACCCAACATGTCCAAAGTAGAAAATAGCAAAATGACCATCGTACCCCTAGGCCATAGAACAAATTTTGGCTTAACCTATGGGTAATTTGGTCATACCCTCTTCGCATTCACTTGAGGCTATCCTAAAAGCTCAAGGGGACCTAGTGATGAGTGGTGCACCCAACCTAATGGGTTTGGGTCAGCCCATTTGGTCCCTAGACCAAACCCGACCCTATGGTCAAAAATTGAAAATTTAAACTCCCTCTCAATCTCAAATTCAAGCACATGGGAGGTTGGCAATGCACTCTTTAGCTCAAACCGACCATGTGCACACTCCTAATTGATCAAACAGCCCTCAGTCTATGATCAATTGGATCAAAATGGCATGTCCATTACTGGCCATTTGATCCTTCAAGGGTGAGATATGCTCCCCCTAAACAAACTCAAATGCATAATTCCCTAATTCGATTGAGTGCTAGTGAGACCTAGGAGCCATCAGAGAGTGATAGAAAACACCCTAGAGCTCATTCAATTCTCCCATTTCTCGATTTTCAAGCGGTGAAAATAGGGAAGGTAATTTGCCAACTTCTTCCACACTTCATTTCCTTCCAATTCCTTATGCAAGCACACTTGGTGACCAAGTCAAGCTCACCTAAGTTGATTCAAGTTATAAAGGCAAGGGAGGATTGAATTGGATCAAAGGCTTCAAGCAAGGAGGAGTTGGTCCATACATTAATCTACTAAGTGCTCATACTCTTAGCAAGGCTTCGTCTCAACCAAATGAAGCTTCTCCAAGGGAATCGAGCGCCGGTGATCACCTCCGATGAGGTATGGGATTTTTTGACCATTAAACTCAATGTGGTGTGGAGCTTTGTGAAAGAAATTTTCACCTCATCAATTTTTGAACGTTGGATTCGCCGCTCTCCATCTTTAGATGGTGTGGGTTGAATGTGGTTTGATTCAATGCTAGATCGAGCTTGGATCTTCCCCTTGATCATGGAAGATCTCTATTGATCAAGGGGAAGAACTTGGATGATCTCAGTCATCCATCCACGCATTTTAGATGGCCGGTTGAGATAATTACGCGTTTAGAAATCCTTTTATCCATTTAAAATGCGGAGATCCCTCGTTGATCCTTGATCGGACGGTAGAAACTTTCTGTGTAGCCCGTGATGTGATGACATAAGTTATCCCCTCACAGCATGACAGCATGATGCGTGTAAAGCACACTGACCGTCATCGCCACGCATCGCGTGATGAACCTAGAGACCTTCTAAAATTCATAACTCCCTCTAGATTAAAAAAATATGAAATAAAATCCTATGGATAGATAATTAAACCTAGAACATTTTAAAATTGATTTTGATGAGTTTTGAATTATTATTTTCTCTAAATTTGGGTTTTTTTTGAAAAGTATTTTTTCCTAATTATTTTTTAATTAAGCCTCTAATTAATCCCAAATTTCTTGGGTAAGTTTTAGGGGATGACTTCTACCTTGCCAAATTTTATTGGGATTTATTAAAGGCTTGATTAGAAGAATGCATATGGTTTCCTTAATTATCCTTCTTATGTAATTAAGCATAATTAGAGTATGATTTGTAGTTTTAACCTATGATTGGGTTGATTAAGGTCGGATCCTATGAGTAAGAGGTTTATGAAATATTTTTGAGATATTTCCCTTAAGTTATTTCCTAAACCCCCTTTTCTCTCCTTAATCTCCTCTTAATGAAGGGTTAATTCATTATCCCCTTAATCAGTTTCTAAAATTTTGAAAAGTTCGAACTTAATTAATCTAAGATGCTTATATCAAAGGTTAAATAAAATCAAATATTCCCATGAAAATTAACTTTTAATTATTAATTGCATTAGGCCTTTTTTTTTATTAGGTGCATTGCAAATTTAAATTCCTTGTGGGTTTTATGTCATCTCATTGGCTCATAATTATTTAGTTAATTCTTCAAGGTGGTGTAGGTAAGGGTTAATTAAGCTAATTAATTCATACCTTAACCTAATCAATGCATACAAATGAATCTAATTATCTAAAAATTAAATAAAAATATCAAACACATGTGAGAATGGGTTAGGAATAGGAAACTCATCTCACCATTTTAAAAATTAAATCAAACTTCAAACTAAACAAAATCCACTTTGAAATTCACTTTGATTTATTTTAAACTTTCTTATTCCATAAAAATGTCATTTGGATTTAAGTGAATGAGTTTGTTTACATGCTTTCATTACTTCAAATCTTTCCTAACATGTTATGTTGTATGTCATGTGATATCATGCATTCATAATTTTGAAATTCAAATTTTAAAATGAAATTATTTACTTTCTGTCAAATTTGCATATGTTGGCTAAAGTAGAAATATGAATGGCTATTATCACTACTAAATCTAAATTATTTTCAAAAACATATAAATCAAATACCAAATCTGAAAGTATGATACTTATATTTTAATTATAAGCTTGCATATGATAGATTATAAAGGTATGCTTATCATAGGTTTCCTTTCTTTCTTATGTTAGTATAGTTTTGAATAGGAGTTGGTAAGATGTAGGGTTCATCTAAAAAGAACCCAACACTTACTTAATTCCATACTCTATTCATCCCTATGTTATCACCTAAGAAGGTTTCCTATATTTGCATACATAAATTGCATAAACAAAAATGAACCCATTAAATAATTTTTTGCATTCTTCTTTTCCATTTTGTTTCTTTTAAACATATGTTTGTATTTAAGGAAAGTGATATATTAGTCTGGAAAACCCTGAGTTGAGGCTTTAAGTAGCCTTAAGTAGGTTTGTATCTTACACCTCTTGTTAACAATGGCACTGTACTCACTCATTCCTTTCTTACTTTCATGTGTGTATGTGAAATTTTGGATAAGGAAAATATTTTCTACTTAAGAAAAATCATGCATACTCAACTTCTAAATTTTCTTAAATGGATTACTTAGTATGCATCATAAAGTGTGTTAAATAGTCTCATTTGCATGTGTAGATATGCTTAGGGTCTATCCATATGCATGTTATATATGTTGAGAAAGAAATGAAGTAATATGTGTTATGTGAATTTTGATTCATTTTATTTAATCTTGAATTGCCTTTCTTTTTAATAGGTTTATTTAGAGTTTATATAAACTTAAGTTAATTAAAAGATTTAATCAAAACATTCACCTAAATGAAACTAAAATGTGAATCTACTTAGAAATTACTTAGGTTAGGGAAGGAAAGTGAAGTTCTCTTCTCTTTCCCTATGTCCATAACTTAGTAATTAATCATAGGATCCACTTGAACTAAATCAAAACATGAAATAAAATCAACCTAAAATAACTAAATAACTTAAATGAAACCCTCCTCTAAGTTGAACATGCTCTTCACACTTAGAAAATTAAACCTAAAGCCATAGCTAAGCATACCACACAAGCCTTCAAAGCACACATATTAGCCTAAGTCACCACTTCTAGCCTTACATTAGGTCGATGCATGGTCTGATGTTTATTTTGTTTTGTGATATATGTTTTAGATTGAATGTTAGGGTGTATGTTCGTAGAATGAATGGTAGGACGTTCCTAGCCTAACTATTCTTTTCTGTAGGGGATTGTGCTTAAGGAGCATTATCATAAATAAAAATATAAATACTTTTCTTGCAGGTGCTTTATACCTCTAAGCATAATCCATAGTCCAGATGGACTTAGTCACCCATGTATGGGGTGTTAAGTCCAATATACATGCTTAGGATTTGTCTGGTGTGTTTTAGCTAACCTTTATTTTGCAGGTGTTATTTAGATTTCCACTTTTCCCTTTTCATGTAAAAATTTATATAATTAAGATTTTGGAATAATTATTATGGGGATTAGGATGAGCATTGGTCATAAGATCTTATCTTATGCACCATATGAAGCCTTGGAGCATCCACCTTCCAACCATCCAAAAGAAGGAACCAAAGAAGAAAGAAGAAAAGAAGAAGGAAGAAGAAAGAAGAAAAGAAGAAAGAAGAGTAAAGCTTGAAGACCCCCATAATAATGAATTCCTTTCTTAATTGTAATTTAATTTATTTGAAATCTGGGTTGTATAAGAGTAGAGCTCGGTTACCCAATTTGATATTTTTGGGTTTGTCGTGGTGCACCACTGACCCATTTATTCTTTTGTGATTAGCTTTATAAATTGATTGATGATTTGTTTAGCTTTTGTATTAAGTGGTATAGTTTTCCTAGTTTCTTCCTTGCTTTATGTATAGTCTGGATGTGGATTTGGCTCTTTAGAAATAAATAAATATTTTACCCAGTATAACAACTCAAATTAAAATTAAAAAACTCATAACCTCACCTAAAGCTTAAGTTTAAAATCAAGATAAAAGAATTAAGCACGATGGTTGGGTGAGCATTTTCTTTATAATATCATGTACAAATGCATCTTATTTCACTCTTGATTGGAGGGCTTCCACCTTTGCCAGAGAAACTTGGCTTGACCTTTAAAACCATGGTGGAAACTCTTAGGGCTTGACCTTTGCCATAAGCATAATTCCTCACCTCTTAGGCATTTTCTTAATCTTGTGTTAAGGAATCTTAAGTCTAAATTTCAAATAAATAATACAACTCAAACAAACAAAATAAATTTCAAAAATGTAAAGCATTACTATAAGATAGTTTGAGATTCTCGCTAGATTTTCTAGCATCGTGGGCATCTCCTACTTATCTCCTATTTTGGCTTCAATAATAACTCCCTCTTTTGATCAATCCCATTTTGATCTTCAAATATAAACCAATTGATTGATAGTCCTTTCCTATTAAAATCTTCAAAAATAATGACCATTTACCTTAATCAATAGTTTTTCTAAGGCATCCCGTCCCTTAGGATGTAATTAACTATGAGCGCTTGCCCCTGTAGGGAACTTAATGAACCCAGTTTAAAATAAATTCTACTTTACTTTTCCATGTAAAGTAGGGGAAGAATATCTGGTATATATGTAGACCCATCATCCTTAAGAGTCCTTATTGAGGTGATTAGATCCATTAAAGGGTAGTGACTTCTATCTTTCAAGATAGTACACTATTTTCTTGATGACGTACTCAATCACCTGAATAAGTACATCTATAGATCTGTATTGTATCCTAAAAAGACAAATTTTTATAGTGTCTTGCCATTTCTTTCTCCCCATAGATTTGAAGGCGACTCCCTATAGAATTTTTAAACCAACAATAAATAATCAAACTCAGTTAAAATCAAAACAAACTTTCAGTTTACTTAATCTAATTAAATAAATAAATGAACCATAATCAATTTAAATAAACATAAAATTGAATCTAAACTTTAAAGTCATCAAACCGTATCCAAATTCCAATTAATATTAAAATAAGTTATACAAAAGTAAAACCCAAACAAACAAACCTATTGAACTAAGATAAGAGATTAATCATCAAACTAAATAAATGATCAATATAGATAAATTAATGACTACATTTAAGAAATCAAACCCTTAATTGGAATTCAAATAAAAGAGCACATTAAACTTCAATTCAATCATAAGTAAATTGGAATACATTCACCAATATAAACCAAACTTAAATGAAATAATAAAATCAATGAACCTAAACAACATCGAAATGATATTAATCATATCAAATTAAAATCTTAAATTGAAACCCAAGGGAAAGGAACTAGATATTAGTTTAAAGGATATTGAATTATCAAAATTTAATTAAATCAAAACATCTAATCTAAAATTAATCAATCAAAATAGATGAAGATTAAACAAACTTAAATTTTAAAATCTAAATCAAATCAAACAAACATTAATCAAAATAAATAAATTAGACTTTTTATGATGAAAATTTAGGAGTTAGGATGTAGAATAGGTGAGATCCATTCAAAAAAAAATGGAATTCATCCTACTCTTCATTTTTAAAAACCTAAACATCACTTTAACCAAATAAAAGTGAAATAAAAATGAAAAATAAATCATTAAATCATTTGAATTGAAACTACCCAAAGTTAATATTTAAACAAATTCAAACTCCAAATTGAAACTTAAACTGAAGAAGCCTAGTAAAGTCATGTCACATAAGCCCTCTTTTCACACACTATAATACTAGGTCACCAACCCTAAAATTAGGTTAGGTTGATGTATTGATTGTATGGTTGATGTTGACTTTTATTTTATGATGTAATATTTTAGATTGAATGTTAATAATGTAGAATGTAAACTGGATGTTAGGCCGTTGATAATCTAACATTATTTTCTATAAGGGATTGTGCTTAAGGGGCTACTGTAAAAAATAAATATAAATGCTTTGCTCACAAGTTGTTTATGCCTTTAGGCATAATCCAAGTTAGGATAGTTAGGCTTGATTACCCATGTGTAGGATGCTAAGTCTAAATTATGCTACAATTGGTTGGGATTGAATGTATGTTTTGCTAACTTATGCTTTACGGGTATAGTTAGATTTACTTTTTTTCTACAAAATGTAATTTTATAATAGAAATTAGGATTAGTGCTATGGGGGATTAGGATGAGCGGTGGCCAGAAGGCATAATCCCTAGGGTGCCCTATGATGCCTTTGGAGTAAATCAAATCAAAAGGAAGAAAAGGAGGACATGAAGAAAAGATGACCATCCCCCATAGCATGTATTATTTTATAATCTGGGTTGTATGAGGGTAGAGCTTGGCTACCTATCTTTTCCTTTTTTTGGGTGTATGGCAGAACCCGACCGCACGGGCCTTTTATTCTTTTATGCAATTTATACATGTTTGATTGATGTTATATTTAGATTATGCATTAAAGCATCATGCTTTTCATAGTTTCTTAAATAATTGATATTTGAATGTGTGACCTAAACATAATTATGCTCTTATGATAAAATGAATTTTCTACCCAATTAATCACGCATAACTAAAATTTTTATATAACTCATAACCTTTCCATAAAGCTTAGGATACAAATAACATAATTATAAGATTTAGCAACCCCTTAGTTGTATGGTTGTATGTCTCACTTCATACATATCATCTTGAATCACTCTTGCAAAATGAGGGCCTCCGTCCTTACATGTATAGGGACCACTTGACCTATGAGAGCAACCCCTACTGACGGAGCTTCACCCTCTCTCTTTTGATTTGACCAATAATCTACTTCATCATGCATTTAGGCATATAAAAATCCCAAAGCCTTTATCAAAATGATATGTCAAAAATGAAATAAAATTTGAAAAGATTTTTGCATTTATATATTAAGTCATATGCTCATGCCACTCATGCTCTAGTCTCTTAGAGTGTGGGTTTAAGACTTAGTTTCTTTTGATTAAACAGCTACCCTAACTATCTTGCAATTAATAAGATAGGACTATATGGATTTAAAGCATGGGAGGAGTTAGCCGGTTGCCACTCCAAGAAGTTGTAAGTCCAAAGGTTGGGCAATTTTATCCTCTCTTGTGGAGGTAAACCATTATGTCCATCTTTCACTTAGATGTAGGTCATATTTTAGCTCATGCTAAAGCTCACTAGATTTAGGATCCGAGGTAGCTAATTCTTTCAAGCTACAAGCATAAATCATCACCTCTTAGGCATTTCCACAATCTTGTGTTGATGGATTATAAGCCCTAACAATCTAATAAAATTTCAACTCAAACAAAATAAATCTCTTCACTTTCAAATATATAAAGCCTCACCATAGGATAGATTAGAGCACTTACTAATCTTCCATGTATAATGAGTGCTCTCTACTTATCTTCCTTTGGATTCCAAAATAAGTCTTTCCAATTGAACAATCCCATTTGATTTTCCAAAATAGCCAATTCTTTGATAGTCTAGCCATGAAATCTTTGGCGATAATAATTGTCTACTTTAATCGAGAGTATTCTTAGGAAATCTCTTTCCTATGATGTAATTAACTATGGAGGCTTACCTCCATAGGATACTAAAGAACCCGGCTTAAAATAAAATCTGCTTTACTTTTCCATGTAAAGTAAGGGAAAGATCTTTGGTATATTCGAAGACTCATCTACCTTAGGAGTCCTTATTAAGTGATTAGGTCCATTGTATGGTGATGTTTCCATCTTTCAAGATAGTACATCATTTTTTAATGTTGTACCTGATTGCTTCAATAAGTACCCTTAAGATCTGCATGGTGTAGGTCTAAAACCCCTATTGGGTATAAAGTGAAATAAAATAAAATAAATCTAATATATTTTAACTTTTTATATATTTGGTATGATGCAAAATAAAATTTTAAAATAAAATGAAGTATTTAAAAATATTGAAAACATCATTTTAGAGTTGTTTAATTGCACGAAAAGGAAGTGTAAAAGAAATATAATGTAAAAAATATAATATATTTAAATTATTTTAAGATTATTTGATTGAAAATTCTATAAATATATGAGTTCATTTTTCTTTTGATAAAATAAATAAAATATAAAATATTTTGAGGTTGAGACGTGAGTGAAACACGACGGCCAAATGACGACAGTCAAAATATTTTACACTTATCGATATATTTAGAATTCACTCGACAGTCAAAATACTTTACATCGAGCGAATTTCAAATACATCAAAAATGACTATTCTAATGCATTTAAAATGCACTACAAATGCATTATAATTTTATTTCACACCATACAAACACTCAAAAAATTAAATTTCTGCATTTGATTTATTTTACACTCTAAATGTAGACAACCAAACAGCCCGTGTATTTAAAATTTGCCCGATTTGAGTGAATTTCAAATACATCAAATATTATGACCTCGACCCTACTACTTCGTCGGTGCCTCACACTCGCCGTGCCTCAATCGACCACCCATTGTGCCTGAGAGACCACCACCTCTACCATATCTAAAACAAGCTTGGTATGATGAAGTTCATTTCATATCTAAGAAAATTCAATTTAAAACAAGTCCTTTACAAAAATTTTCAAAAGTACTCTTCCTAAATAAAATTATTTTGAAATTCACTTCACATAACATAAAAATTCACAAATTACAAAATCTTCAAATCTCTTTTCAAATAATGAAGACAATCAATCCTCATTTAACATACTTAAATTTGTTAAATGAGATTTCTTTTTCAAAAATCAAAATCAAATTTTACATCATCAAAAATCCTTTTCATAATTTTTCAAAAGAACATTTTTCAAAATAAAATCAATCAATCAACTCCATTTAACATACCTAAATTTTTTAATTGGAGTTTCATTTTCAAAAGCAAAAACAAAATCAAAATCAAAATATAATCGAACTTCACTTAACATACCAGTTTGTTAAGTGAGAGTTTCCTCTTTTCAAAAGTAACATCACATACAAAATCGAACATATTTGGATCTCATTTGGCATACCCAAATTTGTTAAATGAGAGTTCTATTTTCAAAAATTAAAATCAAACATTCACATATCATTGAACTCTATCCAACATACCTAAATTTGTTTAATAGGGTTCTCTTTTTCAAAATCATAAAGATCAAAACACATTAGAATTCCATTTTAAATACCCAAATTTGTCAAATGAGAGTTCCTTTTTCAAAATCAAAATAAATTGAACTCTATTTAACATACCCGCATTTGTTAAATAGAGTTCTCTTTTTCAAAATCATAAAAAAATCAAAACACATTTGAACTCTATTTGACATACTCAAATTTGTCAAATGAGAGTTCCCTTTTCAAAATCATCATTAAACAACAACACATAAAATAAATTGAACTCTATTTGACATACCCACATTTGTTAGATAAGAGTTTCCCTCTTTCAAATCAAAACAAAATAAACACATCAAACACATTTAAGGCTTTACTTTCGATACCTAAATTTGTTAAGTAAGGATCCCATTTTCAAAATCAAGTCAAACAAATCAAACACATGACAAGCATCATCGCAAACAGCAAAAATGCTTTCAAACACTTTTCAAACATGCACTTGAATCTCACTTAGCATACCTGAATTTGCTAAGTGAAAATTCTCAAATCTTAAAATAAAGGATAAAAAATAATATCATCTCCAAAGTCTCTCGAATGAATGAACCCCACTCAACACACCCAAATTTGTTGAATGTGGGTTCCAAATCAAAGTTGAATTCTATGACAAAGTCTCTCCATTTCTAAAATCTCTCCAATTCAAGGAACCCCACATAGCATACCTAAATTTATTAAATGTGGGTTCAAATTCTAGTCAAGATCAAGAATCAATGATTGAAGGTAGATATTAAAGCAAGGGTGTCAGTCAGTTCTACTTCAAATGCTGAGACACCAGTTAGTTCCTTCAACCTAGTTTCTATTCTCCAGTCTGCCATCATGTCATTCGATAGGTTCATTTTCTCATTCCCTTCTAGTGTGGATTTGGCCTTAGATCAGTCCATACTCACCAACACCACCATGCACTTGATTCAGTTTGGGTGTGGTTTCGAGGCAGTCAGGGTCACCTGCGAGGGGCCAGCCCTGACGACAGTTAGTAGAGAGGAGGTGGTATTGCAGAAGCCACTTCTTCATTTTGACCTTCAATCTAAGTCTAAGCTTCCCTCATTAAAGAGAAAGACCGTAGAGGTTCCCACTACAATACCAATATCAGCTTCATCTATTTCAGTGCTAGTTGTTATAGTTCATGTCATTCAGTCTATTGTCGCCCTCGCTACAGTCTCAGCGAGGGCTAGTACCTCCTCTTTGGTCCCCATGAAGGGGAAGGCTATCTTGGCCTCTAAGATAGTCTCCCCTACCTTTGAGGTAGGTTCCAGCTCTCGCTCTACCCTGCTCACCCACACTCAGTGCCACAACAAGAACAGGAAGATCAAGTGGCACCATGAGCAAGCAGCCAGGGAGATTGATGTTGCCTCCCACGTCGCTGAAGAGGGTTCTCCTCGTGAGACCTCTCCACTCTTGAGTGGTAGCAAGTTCCACCCCCTCTCAGTCTCATATGGAGAGGAAGACTATAAGAGGATTACTACATTGCCTCCACCACCAGCTCAGTTTGAGGTACCGACTAAGGCTAGGAGGAAGCCCTATGCCGGTCTTAGGTTAGTTCTTCGCCAAGTTGGCAGAGCCCACAGATGCTCAAAGTCTAGCACATTATTTGATTTGATGACTCTGATCCCTAGGAGTGTTAGGGATCAGATACATAGAGAGAAGGCCTCGGAGAGTTGCAAGCAGTGGAAGAAGAGGAGGAGGTATGCGGATAGTCGATGACCTCCACCTTAGTAGATTTCCCCAATTGACAGGCCACTAGGGCTAATCATATCGATAACATAGTCCTTACAGTTATTACTAGTGGCAGAGCTCCGTGGAGGCGTTGGTGTCTTCACCATCACACACTCCGCTTACCATCACCTGTTCAAGTCCCTCCTTCCATAGTCCCCACCAAAGTACAAAAGTATCTAGAGAGAGGACATCTCCATTGGTGATCTAGCTATGGCCTAAGTATCCCACTCCACCTATTCCATCCATTAAGGTGAGGTTGAGCTCTCCCATTTGACTTTCTACCTGGATAAAGAGGGAGTGGCGACCCAAAAGCATCATACGCTCCACCACCAAAGTCAATAGAGAAGTAGGGGATATTAGTGCAGTCCCCGTAGTAATTGATCCCCCTAGTAAGAGTACTCTATCAGTAGCCAATGTCCAATATATAGATTTAGATGAGCACAGTCCTATAGTCAGTCATCAACCAATGTTTGACCGGTTGACCCATAGTAGTTGATCATTCATTAGATGATATCCTAAAAGACTACTTTGTTGAAAAGAAATAACTTCTTGGGAGTGATCATTCTAATCGAAAGGATGGTAGAGTAGATTTTGACCTCGATGATGATGACCTATTAGAGGAATCAGCAGAAATCCACATGGTATATACTCGAGGATCCCTCCATAGAGCTCATCAAAATCAGGAAAGTGTTGTAATGTTGGAAGGCAACACCTCTCACTCGACCCAGCACCTCCTTCAACAGCTCTGGTAGAAGGATGAGCAGATCAATAGGATGGAAAGGAGGGTTGAGGATTTGTTAGCAGGAGTTCTAGTACTCCATAACTAAGCTCTAGTTTTGCAGCTTAGTCCCATGGAGGTCGATCAGCCCGAGCTCTTATAGGTCTTATATCCTCCTGAGAGTGCCTCTTCCATAGATCAAGATAGTGATAGTTTGTATGAGAAGGTCATAGATAGTACCTCCATGCATGAGAAAGATATCAAGCAGATAGTAAAATAATAAGTGAGGGAAGCATTGGCGCAAGCCCGAGGTAGTTCATCCATTCCAAAGGGTAGGCCTTACTTGGAGTAATTCAACATAGTCTAATACCCCAAAAGGATTTGTGTCACCTTCCTTCAAGAATTTTGATAGCAGTGGAAACTCATGGCGACACATGACATATTTCAAAGCCGGTTGTTGCAAGCGTCGATGGTAGCGATGCACTTCTCTTACGCCTTTTAGTTAGCTCTATCGGGGTTGCATTATTGGTATGCTAAACTTCCCAATAGTTGGTGAAGACTTTGCTAAGTTGGAGCAACTTTTATCAAAACATTTCTTTGGAAGAAAGGGTAATTATGTGTGACCTCGTTGTAGCAAAACAAAATCCCAATGAGTCCCTTGTTGATTATATTCTTACATGGCATACCCTGAGTATAAAATGTGAACCACAACTATCTGAACAGCATGCAATTGAGATTCTTCTCAAGAATATCCATGTTCGGTCACCTTCATGCTCAAGGGCTTCACAATCAAAACTTTTAAGAAATTAATCAAGAAGGCAGCCATTCTACAAGAGAAAGTCAAACAGTTACCTTTCGAGACCAATCATTCAAGTGCAAGCCACAAAATTGTTTGAAAAGAGGTCAGGGATAGTGGTGTCAGTAGATAAAGGAAAGTAGCCAACTAGAGTTCAATTTGAGATACCACAAGCTCAGCCTCCTTTGCCATCTCCTCTTCCGCCACCTCGGTCATCATACCACCACCCACGATGCCGCCTCCTCGGCGGTATGCATAGTAGGTACTCATACCCCAGAAGCTACTATCCACCTACTCTTTTGGACAAATTAAACAAGCCCTATTCATTCAAGAGGGATGTAGTCAAAAAGATCTTTAAAATCTCATAAAGAAACTTGATTTTCATTTACCATAGCCTAAGAGGTCGAGAAAGTGGGCGGGGCGATGATCTTTTTTCTCCTACCACATGTTAGTCCATATCTTAGAAGATTGCATCACTTTCAAAGGCGGCTTGAAGCATACAAGTCGGTGCTATTATTATCCCCAAAGAATACTTGTTAGAACAACCATCTAGTTCTATTAAAGTAATCCACAGGGAGACTTGTAATCCTCTTAAGATAAAGAAGGTTGTGATATCTCCTTATCTTGAACCTCTAAGAAGATTGTTTCTAAGATCAAGAAACTTTCTTTGTAAGTACCTGATGCTACTCAAACCTCCAACATCAAGGAAGGTTTGTAGGTTGTCAAGGACAACTCGGGGAAGGTGGGAGCTCAGCAGCAGCAGTAGTCTATACTTTCCCAAGATAGTTGGTAACCACCGTCCAAGTCTTCTTCTTCCACCATTGCGAAATGATATACTATCTCAAGTGGTAGAGATATCACCCTACAATGGAATTAATCATCTAATAGAGGCTCCTAAGGTTGATGGGTCTATGTATACCAAAGATTTTTCTTCTACTTCACATAAATGAAGTAAGGAGTATTGATTTAAGCTGAATTCTTAAGTTCCATATATGGACAATACCCCGTAGTTAACTACATCTTAAGAGACATGAATCTCCTAAGAATACTCTTAAATAAAGTAATTGGCTAACATCTCTATGGATTTTAAAGCTCGATATCAAAGGATTGGTAAATGTTGAAAATCAAGTGGGAAAGCTCAAATGGAGAGAGTTCTTAATGGATTCCAAAGAAGGATAAGTAAAAAAGCACTCATGATACTAAAAAAATCTAATGAGCAGTTATCTATACTATATGGTTCTTTATGTTTTGAAGAAGAAAATTATATTTATTTTGTTGGCATTTTGTTAAAAGACTAGGACTTAGATTCTAACAACACAAGATTACAGAAATTCCCAAGAGGTAAGAACTTACACTCATAGCAAATGAGAAATAACTAGCATCCGAACTTATATCTTAAGTGCTCTAGCATAAAAAGAGCTTAACTTGATTCTACTCAGTGGAATGTATTGGTTCACTTCCACTAAGAGAGTGAACCACCCGACTCTCTAGACTTACAACTGCCTGTAGTGGACACCAACTAACACCTCTTTGATTTTATGTAAATGCAGGATAACTAAGTTGTTATTTATTAAGGAATAAATCTAGAGTCCTAAACTCACTCCCTATGAGGCTAGATTATGACTAATATGAAAATCATGCCTTAGACTCAAGCAACAAAATTTTACAGATTTTTATTCTATTTTGACTCATTATTTTGGACTCAAGCTTGGGAATATCTTATGCCAACATGCACGATAAAATAGAGTCATGGGATAAATTAAAGAGAAAGGGTATTCTCCACTACAAAAAAAAATTGTCTCACAAGTCAAGCTCTATCTCTTATTATGCAAGAAAGGAGACCCCCCATTTGCAAGGAAGAAAATAAGATGTATGCATAGTATTATAACATACAAAATATAGCTAAGAGGTTACTAAATCTTTTATTTTCTGATTAAATTTATAGGCTTTAAGGTGAAGTTATGAGTTATTAAATTTTAATTAAAGTTGATTAATTAGAGTAAAAAATTTAAAGTTCCTAAAGAACCTACCGCATCTAGACGATACAAAAAATAATCAAGCTTTAAAAAACTTATGAAAAGCATGCCATTTCTATTATACAATCAATGCAAATAAGTTTACAAACATTATCAATTAAAATAATAAAAGTTCATTGTGGTCGAGTATCATTATACATCCCAGAAAAAAATGAGTAGTCAAGCTCTACCCTTATACAGTCCGGATTATAATTAATTTATAATGGAAATAAAGCTATGGGAGTCTTCAATTTTTATTTTCACTTCATGGATTGGGCACTCCAAGCATCGTAGAGCTTCCCAAGTATAAGCCTTTTAGCCACAGCTCATCCTATATTTCATAGCTCTAATCCTAAGGCTATTACAAAAATTACATTTTATGATAACTGAAATCTAACTACACCTGCAAAATGGAGGTTAGATTTATCATAAACATACCAAGCAATTATATTTCATACATTGGGGCTTAGCACCCTCCCTCAAGTCACCAATCCCACATGTCCTAAAAGATTATGCTTACGAACTTAAGCAACACCTATAAATAAAGATATTTATAATTTTTATTATTACAGCAGTCTCTTAAGCACAATCCCCTACAGAAAAAATATTATTAGTCTAAAGTCACCCTAACATCCCACACACATAAATAATCCTACCATCTAGTCTAAAATATTACATCATAAAATAAAACATCACATCATGATAACAAACATAAGCATAACTTAAGACTAAAATTGGTGACTTAGTATTCTAATGTGTGTGGTATGTTATAATTAGGTTCTGATATTTAAAATTACCTAATGATAAATATTGAAATTCTTTATTAAGGATGATTATACTTTATATGATAAATGATTTGAGAGTTTTAAACTTGAACTTTTGATCTTATTTGAATTTCACTTTTATTTAGAATTTTAAAAGACCAGTGAGAATGAGATTGACCATAATCCTTAACCTTAGGTTGAGCCTAAGAGATAAATTTTATAATTTTTGATCATATTAATGGCATGTTATGAAATTATTTTAAGTTATATGTTTGGATTTGACTTTAGAGATTTTATCTAAATATAAAATATACCTTAAGATTAATAAAATTAAATCATGGCTAATTTAATGATATTTTTTTACATATACATATATATATAAAGACCAAAACCCTAATCCTCTCTCTCCTCCATTTTTTTGGTGCTCTGGCGAAATATGTTTCTCTGGTGGAGGCACGCCTCCTTTGCCTTCTACTGTGGACATTTTGGTTGGTTCTCTTTTTTGGTAGCTTTGTTGGTTCTCTTCTCACATCATGTGCTATTGATTTCTTCCCATGAATCGACATTTCGGCTACTCAGGAAATTTTCTAACTCCTTAGGGATCTCTGGCTTATTCCTTCGTTAGTTTCTAAATCCTTCAAGGATGTTCTTGTTGATAAGGCCAACTGCACTGGTGAGTCTCTCGACCTTATCTTTACCTCTTTACGGTGTTCCCACAATAATGTGTTGATTCGGTTGTAGAAAGGCTTGTGAAACCTTTTGAATTCATGTTAGTGGGTAAATTTGCTTTGCACCATCCTACTATGGAAAATATTTGATCATTTTTTATAGTTTGAAACTTTCTCGCATTTTCTCTGTCAGTTTGATCGATTCACGACATGTCTTGATTCAGCTTTCAAATGATTTAGATTATTCTAAGGTTTTCTCTCGACACTCATAATTTATTTTCAATTGTCAGATGTGATTGTTGAAATGGATGCCTCATTTTGCTATTAAGAGGGAATCTCCTATAGTTCCGGTATGGATCTCTTTGCCCGATGCATGTTCATTTCATTAATCACGAGTTTCTTTTTTGCTATGGGTGCACTGTTGATCATCCTCTTCACGGTGCGCTTCTAATTTTAGGCCCTTTATTGCTCGGATCCTAGTCGAGTTGGATAAAACCAAAAAATTTCCTAAAGAAATTTGGCTAGGATGAGAGAGATATGGATATTTGCAAAAAGTGGATTTTAAAAATTTTCTATTTTTGTTCCCGTTACAAAATTCACAGTCATGGGTTTTCGGATTGTTTTGTGGTTCATCCTCACCTTAAGAAATCTAAATCCATGCATATTAATCTGGCTCCCAATCTCAAGGTGCCTTCAATTAACCCTCAGAAAGCTGCTCTCATGGATAATTCATTACCAGAAGCTGAGGCCCTTTGCATTGATCCTACCATTGCTCCTTCAGACAAGGCTGTGACTATTCAACCTGATCAGCTTCTGGATATCACTCTTGTGAATAAAAATGCTTTTCCTTTTAATGAACATGTACATTTGCATCACACTGATATTGGTATTAATATGGACAATAATATGTTTTCAAAACTTGTGGATGATGATCTAATTTTAAATGATTATTCTTGTTTCTTTGCCACCTTTAATAAAGAACATGGGATCCCTCATGAGGGTCCAATTGGTGAGATTACTAAGGATAAAGGTTCTAATCTTGATTTGGGCTTTTAATTTAAGCGGTTCTAATCCTACTCTTGCTTCTTCATCTAATGTTGCACAAATTTCTAACTCGATTGTGCAAAATAATAATGATTTGGAAGAAGGTGAAGTGCCCTGTAATGAAGTTTTAGAGATGCAACCTTATCCCAAGCATATCCCTGAACATTCTCTATCTGATGGTGATGTTGTGGATATGACTAATAAATTTTAAATGGTTTTTAGAAAGAAAAATAAAACTTCTAAATCTAAATTTTCTAACTTTGTCAGAGTTACTAGATCTGGTTCTTCTGCCCAAAAATAAATAGCTTTTTTCTTAATTTGGAATGTGCAAGGGATTGGTACCCTCTCTATTAGAAATAGAATTAGAAATTTAGTTCATTCTCATAATATTTTTGGCTATAATAGAACCTTTATCCTTCCTTCTAATATTTCTTCATTTGCATTGGCGCAAAAGCCTCTATGAAATGGATTTCTGATGGTGATCATAATACTAAATATTTTCATGCTATGGTTAAAAAGAAAAAGGCTTTAAATCATATTCATAAAATTAAAACTAATGATGGTGTTTGGTGTTTGGATAACAAGGAGCTTACTAATTCTACTATCTTTTTTTAAAGAGCTTCTCAATAAAATTGTTGCTTATGATGATATTTCTTAACCTAAAGTTATACCTAATCTCGTGTTTGATGAAGATAACAAGATGCTTTCTTCCTTACCTCAGAATCTAAAATTGATGACATTTTGCAAAGTATGAATACTGACTCTATGGCTGGCCCTGATGGTTACACTACTCTCTTTTTCCAAAAATGTTGGTGTATCATTAAAGATGACTTAGTTGAAGTTGTTCTTGATTTCTTTAAGGGTGGTACTCTCCCCAAATACATTGCAAGCACCTCCAATGTTTTAATTGCTAAAAAAGACAATCCTAAAATTTGGAATGATTTTAGACCGATTAGCCTTTGCTCTTTTTTTAATAAACTTATCTCTAAAATTTTGGCTAAAAGGTTGGGTATTCTGCTAACTAAAATTATCTCCCACAATCAAACCGGGTTTGTTAAAGGGAGATCCATCTCTGACAATGTTCTTTTAGCCCAAGAGTTAATCCATGATTTAAATGCCAAAGTTCACAGTGGAAATCTACTTTTTAAGCTTGACATTTCCAAAGCTTATGATAATATTGGTTGGGTTTTCATTTATTGAATCTTTTCTTTATTTGGATTTTCTAATCAATTTATTTCTTTAGTTAAGAATGGGATTGAGAATTCTTACTTTTCATTGCTTCTTAATGGTGAAGTTCATGGGTTCTTCTCTTCCTCTCATGGTCTTAGGCAAGGGGACCCTCTCTCTTCTAGCCCTTTTATTATTGTTGTGGAATATCTTTCTAAATATCTTGAGCATATGTTTAGTAATATTCTTAACATGTATTTCAGCACCGTGGTCAGTTACCCATTTCTCACCTCAGTTTTGCTGATGAATTCATTATATTCTGCAATGGATCTACTCTTTATATTAAAAAACTATGTAAGTTCTTAACTCTCTTTGGTAGAGAAAGCGGCTTGAATATTAATCTTGAAAAAAGTTATTTTATTAATAGCTCTTCTATTTCATTGCCTAGGATCAATGTTATTAAGAATGTTATGGTTTTTTCCCCCATCAAATTCTCCCTATTAAGTATTTGGGGACTTCTTTATATCGAGGAACTAAAAGAACTTCCTTTTTTGATGAAGTCATTCAAAAAATAAATAAGAAAATCTCCTCTTGGGAGTTTCATTTACTTTCCTTTGGTGCTAGACTTATCTTGATCAAAAGTACTCTTTGCTCTCTACATATGTATCTCTTATCTACTATTGTTCCTACCCATCCATAATTAAAAGAATCAATAGACTTGTTAATAAATTTTTTGGGTTTCTAACACTTCTTCCAAAAGGTTACACTGGTTGGCACAACTATTGTGGTACTTATAATGAAGTTGACTTGGGTTGCAAAACATTAGAGGATTATATTAACTATTTTTCTTACAATTTGTGGTGGAATTTTAGAAATAATCAAAGTTACTGGTCTAATTTTATGCATGCTAAATATTATCAGGGCAAACATTCCCTCATTTTTGCTTTCAAATCTGGGGATTCTCCTATGTGGAGAAGACTTTGTAGTATCAAATGGCATGTTGAGAACCTTATTTCTTGGGGTGTCAAGTCTAGTTTCTCTTTCTTCTAGCAAGATAATTGGTTGGGGTCGGGTTCTATTGACTTCTTGATCAATACACATTCCACTATGATGCTTAAGATTAATCAATTAATTTCTCACAATAAATGGGATGTGGATCAATTAAATACCATTGTTCCTAAGGTGATAGTTGACAAAATCCTTAACATTTTCCCTTTCCCTAATAAACCTGACCAAATTCTCTTTAAAAACTCCTCTTCTAGAGATTTTTTTTAAGGATGTTTGGCATTTCATCAAATTTAAACTTCAATAGTCTTTGGTTTTTACTAAAATCTAGAATTATTCTATTCTCACTTCATTCTTGGTTTTAACTTGGCGCATTCTGAAGCATTATATTCTTATAGATGCTACTCTTCTGAAAAAAGGTTTTCATCACCCCTCTAAATGTTATTGTTTCCATCATATTAAAATAGTGGATCATGTTTTTGTGAATGGCCCTATTGCTGCTAGAGTGTGGAATTGGTATGATAATATTTTTAACTCTCTCCATTTTAATGGTTCTTTTTCTATTTTGCAACTTCTTGAAGCTTGCTTTTCTCATACTTCTAAGGGTCATGTTAAAATTGTTTTAACTACTACCATTCTTTGGTATATTTGGATGGAGAGAAATGATGTTAAGCATCGTAGTATTCCTATGAACTATCTTCGTGTTATTGCTAGAACCAAATATAAAATTATATCTCTTTTCAAAGCTAATATGCTTACTTACAATAGTTTTAAAGGGTGTAAGTCCATGGCTTTCATTTTTGTGATTAACATTCCCTCCTATAATCTCTCTCCTATCCAGAAGATTATTTACTTGATTAAACCTAATTGTCAATTCATTAAGGTCAACGATGGCTCGATTATAATGGTTATTATGGTTGTGGTGGGATTTTGAGAGATTATAGTGGGAAGGTTATCTCTCTGCGTTCTTGCCTTTAAAGACTTATTCAGTGTTATTTGCTGAGCTTAAAGGTTTTTATCATGGTATCTATATTTTTTTACAACTTGTTTTTCATAAGATCTAGTTTGAAGTTGATACCCTCCTCCTTTTACTCTTACTCAATTCTGATGCTCATGGTAATGCTGAAATGTGTTGCTTACTTAATCACACTAGGAGGCTTCTTACTAAATTAGAGTTTCAAATTTCTCTCATATCTATAGGGAAGCCAATTCTTGTCGACTTTCTTATAATTTTGGAGCCAAGTCTTCTTCTATGCAAATGTTTTCTCAGGATGACATCCCTTTCCTTTTAAAAGGTTTGGTGAATCTTGATAAAACAAGATTACCTTATGTTAGAAGCTTTTAATCTTCTCTCCTCATGTGGGGCTTTAGCATACCACTTGCTATTGGTTCTGATTCTGATTATTTTTGGCTTTCCTTGTGGTGGTTTGGTCTTTATTTCTTTTTTTTCTCCTCATCCTTTTTCTTTTTTTTTCCTGGTTGGTTTCTTCTCTTTCTTTGGAAGGATTGCGGCTGTTTTTCTAGTTTTTGATCTTTTTTCTATTTTCCTTCTTTTTGGTTTGCTTTCTCTCCCATCTGGTAGAGGTTTTGGCTGCAGGTGGTGTGGTTGGACCTCTCTGCAGCTTTCTTTTTCTGATCAACATTCCCGATTTGGCTTTTTCTTATGGTTCCCTAGATTTGGGTCTTTCTCTTTTCTAGGTGCTACTCTTGCTGCCTTTGTGTCCTTCTTGTTGTGGTGGGTTGGTTTGTCTTCTTATTGTTGGCTATTTGTGTTGGTTTTTCCTATTTGTTTTAGTTGTTCTTTCTTTCTTGAGTCTTTTTCTTCCCTTTTGTTCCTGCCATTCTATGTTCTATTTGGGGTTTGGCCATCTGGGTTGAGTTTTGCTTTTTGGATTGTGGTTGTTGGCAACAATGGTGTTATGGTTTTTGCTCCTACAGCTTTGAGGACTTTTGTGCCCTTTTGGGCTCATTGTTCTATGCCTCTGGTTATGGTTTGGAGAATTGTTTTCCTGCACTAGTTGAGTGGTGTTTTGGATACTACTTTTTTGTTAAATCATCGACTTTTTTGGGTGTATCTCCTCTTACAAGATTCTCTTCTTAACTGATATTCTGATCTAGGAGGCACCTCACAGCTGCTTAGAGGTGTTTTGGATTGGGCTGATGTTGTCCTTGTTGGTTTTCTTGTCTGCGGCTACCTCTGGCTGTCGGATTTTCTTTATTTCCATAGGGTTTCTACCCTGTTTGGTTTTGACTGTTGTATCTAGCTGTCCTCATTGGATTCTCCTGCCTTTGATTTTGGATTGGTGGCTCTTGGCTATGGCTTTCCCATGAGTTTTTTTTAATATTCCTATTGGTAAGAATCTCTTTGGTTTGTATCGCTAGATCTAGCTCCACTAATTTGACTCTTTGGCTTTTTTTTGGTGGCTTGCAAGCTAAAGCGCCTTGATGGCTACTTGGATTCGCTCTAGTCGGTTTGGTCAAAGAGTATTTACTTTATTACATTTCTTCCGATCTCAAGTATAGTTATGGCAGCTTTCTTTTCCCTTTCTTCTTTTGGTTTTACCTACTAGAATTGTTGCGGATTGTGATTCTTTACCCTTTCCTGGGTTGTTGGATGGCTTACTTCCTATCATCCTTGATGTTAATCTTATTAGTAAGCTAGATAATATTTGGTGGCTTTGGTGGTGCTCCCTATGGCCAAATACTTTACTGATGGGGCTCCTCCTTATCTATTATACTAAGCTTAATATCTTTAACTGCTTGGTTCTTTATGGCTATATTTGTTGGTTCAAGTCTTATGAAGGTTTCTGTGATAATCATCATTGGATAAGGTGTTACAACAGATCTCTGGTTTAGGCTGGGAGACTTTTGCTGATGGATTGGGCTGGTTTCATAACATCTACATCTTTGGGAGACTTTTCCTGGATTATCTTTGGTTACAAAGGAGCGAGGAAGATTATTGCGATTTCAAGGAATTGTTTTGTGGATCTTGTTTCCTTTTTTATTAGCTTTTTATTTTTATCTTGTATTAGCTAGGGGGGGCTTATCTCCTTAGGACTTTTTGTAGCTCTTTGAGCTTTAGCTTAGAGATTTGCCCCCTTTAAGGACTTTTTATCTTTTTGTGGCAATAAAATTTTCCTATTTCCCTATATTTATAATATATATATATATATATATATATATATATATATATATATATATATATATATATATATATATATATATTTATTTATTTATTTATTTATTTATTTATTTATATATATTTTATATAATTAGATTATTATAAGCTTAATGCATGAATGAATTAATTTTTATTAATAATTAATATATGAGATACGACGCATAAATTTTGTAGAAGAAAATGATTTAATTATACCTTATACATATACATACATATTAGTATTTTGAATTTATATAAGTAGTTGCTATTGTTGAATTAGGAAAGTCGGGTAATCAGAGCTTTTCTTGGGACTACTTAAAGTCTCATGCTCTCGAGATGTCCAAATCATATACTTGTTAATTCATATACATATGCATACATATATGGGCATAAAGATAAAATAATAAAAAAATTTAAGATGTTTTATATATAATGAGTACAAATAAATTAACCTTAATATGTAATTCACTACAAATATTAATGTATGTGTCATTGTTATACCAGAGGTATAAGGTATCAAGACCTCCTTTAGACCAGTAGCCATGCGACTTCAGGTTTCTAAACTATATACCTTTCAAATTATAGTTCATATATATATATATATAACTTTAAAATTAAATTTTAATTATTCATATTGATTTATATTTAAATTAATATTTTTTATTTAATTAAGAAAATAATTTAAGATTTGCTAGTGATAATAGCCACACTATTTAATTCAAAGCATGCAATTAAATGAAACATTTTTATTTATTTTTCAAACATAAATGCATGAAACATAAGAAAGATAAATTTATGAATGAATGAATGAAACAAAACAATTAACTATCATCACATAATCTATTTAGAGTTATTAATTCCTAAGGTTATTCACATAAAGATAAGCACCCTTAAGCTAATCAAATTCATTATGGGTTGATTTTTAAAACTTAAATCATTTAATCCTAATGAGGAGAGAGAATTATTAAAGTTATCTTTTGACCCATCTCTATTCATTAAGTGATTCAAAAGAGGTTTAGATGATTTTTATGAATTAATTAAGATTAATTAATTATTTAATCAATTAAGCCAAAAAGTGCACAAAAATTAAGCCCTAAGTATAAGCTCAAAATTTATTAGAAATTTACAAAAAAAAATGCATAAACATGAAATAAATATGTTCTAAAAATTATAGTATAATTGGGCTTGTAATTAAGAATTAATTAAAGAAATGAGAAAATTCTAAAAATTATTAATTACACTCAAAATACTTCAAACTAATCGAGGATTTTGGTTTCATTGAAAACTTTTTGTTAGCTGTGCACAGAGAGGGCTTAGTCAAAATTTTTGGAGGTCTACACTAATTATTATATATTTTTTAAGTTGTATGATAATTAATAATTTAATTAATTAAATAAAAATTCTTTAGAGTGATTTTGAGAAATAATCAAGACCATAGGTCTTAATTAATTTCTTTAATCACTCCTATTATAATACATAATTAGGATGTCATAAATTTCTTAATTTTAATTATTTATTAAATACATAAAATGATTAATTTATGATTGAAAATTTGCATCCCTCAAATTACTAAGCAAATTAACTTTATATAATTATGAGAAGCAGATGTCATCCCATAAGATAATCACACCAAATTTCAAGCTAATCAAGAAAGTGACTAAAGCTTAATTATGATAATTAAGTGAAATTTTAACTTTAATTATTCACTATACACTTGATAAAATTTGAGGATTTTATTTTTCTTAGATTTTCTTATATCTAAGCTTTCAATAGAGGATTTATTTATATATTTTTTAAAATTTTTATACAATTAGTTATGATTTTTTAAATTTTTTTATAATTAAAGTAATTATTTAATTTTTAATTAAACTTAATTTAACTATTTTTATGATTTAGTATGATCTAGCAGGTCTAATTAATTTTCTTAAGATCTGTGATGTTTATTAAAGTGGTTTAAATTATTTGGACGTAAACTTAGCCGACTTCAAAATTAATAACTCTTAAATTAGAAGGTTATTTAACTTAAAATTTTTATGATAGATAGGCAATAACATTAAGTTTATTTTTTAAAATTTTAACTTAATTTGTTTAGTATTTTAAGGGTAATCAAAAATATATAATTTCCATGAAACTCAAATTACTCATAAAATATATAGTCAAATTTAGAGATTTTAAGTTCATTGGAAGATAAATCCATAGAGCCCTTATTTGCATTTTCTTCGTGAAGTTTTTTTTTTTTTAGAAGTTTTAGGTCAAATCTAATAGAATAAATCAAAAAATGAGATTCAATCGTGGTCGTCCCTTCTATCTAAGTAAGATGGATGGCCCAGAGATTGCCTTCCTCATGGGAGGCAGACCAAAAGAGGTGGATGGGTGGGATCTACCCCAAACATTAACGGATCTCGCAATCTTTCGACGATTTCAGTCAAAATCATTTTATTTCACATTGGAGATTTACAAAAAGAAAGTGCAATGATATCTAAGGTAAAATTCCAGATTTGTGCAAATTTTTCACAAAATACAAATAATGATAGTTGATCTAAAAGTTAAAAAAGTTACCTCACTAAAGCCCACATTCGGTGGATGCTAGAAGACCTCCTCATTTGCCTCTTTATGTAATGTTCAGGATACCATGCACTACCGCCCGTTGCTATAAATTGGTGGCACTTGGCTTAAAAGGCACAAGAGGGGAAAGAGAGATTTTCTTCTGGTTGGAACTATGTGTTTGCATGTGTGTTTTTAGTATGTTCAAAAGAAAAAGAAATAAAAGAGGTGTATAGAATACTCACCTCCCTCTTTCTTTATTCCCTTGTGTTTAGCATGCCCTTTTCTTTATTAAATCTAAAATTTTGATTAGATTTGGTGTATGGGGAAATGAGTGAACTCATTTTAAGTTAAGACTTGAGTTGACTCAAGTTAACCCAAATTGAGTTGGGTTGAATCAAATGAGTCTTGTTTACCCAATTAATTTAGAGTTAATTTAAATTATATTAAATTAACTATTCAAAATAATATGATTAATTAATTTGATTTAATTTAAGCCAAAGTTAACGAATTTGACATAAATAAGTCAAATGGCCCAATTGATCATTTTGGGTTCAATTTGGTCCAATGGTCAAATTAAGCTTAGATTAATTTTGAATGAATTGATTCAAGGCTTTTAAACTTTTAGGTAAGTTTAATTTGATTTAATTTTGATTAAATTTGGTTTAGATTAGTTGTCCATATTCCAGTAGAAGATATCACATCCCTCCTTCTTCCGATTGAAACTCGGTTGAGGAGTTACTTGGAATGCTTACCAAGTTATCGTATTTTTTGTTTCATAGTCGAGTATAATAAGTTAATTTGTAATCTTTAACACTAGCTTTAAATCCAATGCTTGCTTTAGTTTTATTTGTCATGACATAAGTCTCTCCTACAACTCATGAATTAAGAATTCTCACAACAACAAGGTCTACTCGATATAAATTAGGTGTGAATAAAACCTTTGATAAAACAAAATTATAATTCAAAAATTATTCAACTAAACTAAATTATAAATGAATAATAAAAATTTGAAAAGGGTTCAGTTCATTATCCATGTATTTGATTCACCATATACATCATTATTTTATACTCTATGATATATACTACAACCCAATCTTGATTTGAAAATTTCTATTCCATGGGTCAATTTGGGTCAAATGGCCCGAATGGACAAATCGAGTTTAAATTGGGATTGGATTAATTTTAAATGAGATGATATAAAAATTTTAAGCCTTTATTTTAGTTCATTTTGAATTGATTCTAGTAAAATTTGTATGGGCTTAGTGGGCCCCACATGAGTCAAGTTAGGTCAAATGGTCTAAATGGCTAAATCAAGCCCAGATTGGGCTCAAATTGGGAATTGGGATTGAATTCATTTTCAATGAAATAATATAATAATTGTATGTCTTTATACAAGTTTACTTTGATTTGATTCTAGTTAAATTCTGTATGGACTTAGTGGGGCTCACATAAGTCAAATTAGGTCAAATATTTTAGCTAGCCAATCATCTCATTTGAATTTAGTTTTATATTCATTTATATTTACACATTAATTTTATGCTTTTGGTTTGATTAAATTCAGATTTATTTTAAGTTTATTTGATTTTTATGGACCTAGATGATTTTGAGCTTAAATAAGGTCAATTGGATCGACCATGCTAATTGTCTCAATCTAAGTTCAATTGAATTTAGATTCTAATTTATGTTTACGTAATTTAAGTTTTTTATTAAATTATATTAAATTTAGATTTGATTTGACTCACATTATCTAATTGAGTCAGGTCAGGTCTTATGGGGTCCACTATATAAACTTAGGTTTCACTTTAATGTGTTTAATTTAGTTTTGATTTCATATTATAATTTTAGTTTTGCTTTGATTTGTTACTTTCATTCATGCTTTAGTTTGGGTTTTACACCTAGTTATTAATTGTAAAATCTTAAGTGTCTAATTATAAAGCTCATTATCTAAGATTAGAGATCATAATTACTAAAATTAGGGTGATTGTCAACCTCCCTCGAAGTTAACAGAACCTTAGTGCATAGATTGAATCCTAGGCCTAAGAGGAGGGTTAGCAAT